>CM060690.1:36153760-36753760 GCA_030686995.1 Artemisia argyi | reverse complement strand
GATAGTGGAAATTGAATCACAAATTGTATCACAAATTTTATTAAAATAAATGTTCAATCAATAAAAAAATGATTCATTAATAAAAGACATTGTTCGTCAATAAAAAAATGGTTCATCAATAGTAGAGATTGTTCGTCTATTAATATAATGGTTCATCAATAGAAGACATTGTTCATCAATTAAAATAAAGGTTCATCAATAAAAAAATGGTTCATCAATAGAAAACATTGTTCGTCAATAAAAAAAATGGTTCATCAATAGAAGAGATTGTTCGTCTATTAATATAATGGTTCATCAATAGAAGACATTGTTCATCAATTAAAATAAATGTTCATCAATAAAAAAAATGGTTCATCAATAGAAGACATTGTTCATCAATTACTTTGGTTCATCAATTTTAATATTCATGAATAAAATTGATGAACCAAAATAACTGATGAACAAAATGTTATGTGTTTAGGTTCATCAATTTTTTCAAATTCATCAATTTCAGGTTCATCAAATTTGATCAAATGTTTGGGTTCATCAATTTTTTCAGGTTCATTAAATTTCAGGTTCATCAATTTCAGGTTCATCAAATTTGATCAAATGTTTGAGTTCATCAAATTGATCACAGTTAATAAGGTTCATCAGTTAATAAGGTTCATTAATTAATAAGGTTAATAAGGTTCATCAGTTAATAAGGTTAATAAGGTTCATCAGTTAATATGGTTCATCAGTTAATAAGGTTCATCAGTTAATAAGGTTAATAAGGTTCATCAGTTAATATGGTTCAACCAAAGTAATTGATGAACAAAATGTCTTTTTTAAAAATCAGTTAATAAAGTTCATCAGTTAATAAGGTTAATAAGGTTCATCAGTTAATAAGGTTAATAAGGTTTATCAGTTAATAAGGTTAATAAGGTTCATCAGTTAATATGGTTCAACCAAAGTAACTGATGAACAAAATGTTTTTTTTTTTAAAATCAGTTAATAAGGTTCATCAGTTAATAATATAGTTCATCAGTTAAAAAAAAAACAACAAAAAAAAAAACTTTTTGAATCTTACATTAATAAAATAACTAAAGGTGCATTGTTGTACAAAAATTAGTGCATTTAACTCGATTTTAAGACTAAAAATCTAAGCTAAATATTTCATCAAACACGTTGTGTGCAACAAATATGAGTAAAATGTCATCTTTAACATACGATATCTCACTCATATCATATTAGATTTGAGTGATTCAAATTTCTGGGTAAAGAATGGCCAAGAAGCTACAACTTTCGTGTTTTAAGTTTTGCAAAATTCGGCCTTTAAGCTAGACAAAATTAGAGCCGAAAATGCTAAAATTTTCAAGAAAATCATAACCAAATAAATATGTCAAAAAAAAAAGTTTCGAAAAAATTAAAAAAATTTATACCAAATTAAAGAGGATTAAATTTTAAAAATTATGGTGAAATCGGTTTTTTGTAAAAGTTTGTCATTTGAAAGTTATTTGCATTTGAAATTTAAGGTGGAATTAAAAAAATAGGACAAATGACCAAAATACCCTCTAACTAAAAATATTAAAAAATAAAAGAGAGGGAGTGGGTGGGGGACACATGGCATTAGCTTAGTGTTAGAAACCTTTTTAGGCTTTTTAATTTTGATCCGCTTTCTAGGAGATCGCAACTCTTTGTGTATGATACTTGTTGGCTGAAAATACATATTGATTGCACAATCCCAAGGACACTACTTCAACAACTTTATTGAAAGGGCCAAACTGAATTATTTATTTTTAGGAGGCCCAAATGTGTAAGTTACTCTATATTGAAATTTTTGTCTAGTAAAAATACACTAAAATAGAGCATGACATCAATTTGTAGAGGGGTCACAGCCCCTTTCACGCCTTAAAAATGTTTCGTCCTTGAGTGATCCTAATTTAAGGCATTTGCGAAACGTTTTTTTCTTCTTTCTATTAATTCATGGTCATAAACCTTTGGAAGAGATACCCATAATAAAAAAAATCAACAATAGAAAATACTGGCCACAACATTAGGCGAAGCAGCATTGAGTACATGTTACAAAGCTTGATAAACCCTAAACCTTAGTGAATCGAATCCCACATACGGACTCGGATGTACCAACATAATCTATAACTTAATACTCCCCACAATCCAAACGACGAAACCAAAAAAATTTGGATTGAATTTGAAAAAAAAAAAAAAAAAAAAAAACAATAATAAAATGTTGATGAAGATATTCAACACTAAGCATAAATAGATCTTAAAACGACATCAACAAAAGCATAAACAAACAATAAAAATGAAAAAAAAAATAAAAAATCAAAGCAAACATAATTTATTGTTGAAGACATCCGACAATAAGAGGAGACAAATCTTCAAACTGCAACAACGAAATCAAGATAAGCAAAGCAAAAAGCAAATAAGAAGAAAAAAAATATTTTGCAGCAGGTTTTTACGGTGCATGGCAGCGCGTCGGGTGTCCTACAATAGTGATTATTGTTGGATTTTTTTGCATAATTGATAAACGAAGAGAATGGCGCTAACCACGCAAGTTAACTTTAGACGGTTTGAAAATTATGGTCAAAATAATATGCAGTTAGGGTTTTAGCCAAAAATTTGCAATTTTTAAATAAATAAATAAATAAATTAAAAAAATAATAAATAAATAACGATACGGTTTGACGGGGTGGCATAGAGGAGGTGGCTCAACCTAGCCACCTAGTCTAAGGATCAGACTCACTCCGTACCATGTTACCATAGATATTATGTTTTATTAGTGAGGTATTTATAGATTACAAAGCTTATTAACTTTAGACCATAACGGATTGAAACCCACAGACCGGTTGAAACCTACTAGCATAATCTATTACTCCGTATCTAATAAGCATGTAGCTGAATTTAACAAACTCAAACCCACAATTAGACTTGGTCCAAAAATCTAGTTATATTATAGGAAACACATATTCTTTGGGTAAAAAAACGATAAAAAGATTAATAGTTACTGTATTTTTTTCCCATTTCTCCCCACTTTATTCGACCCCTTTTACTTGACCAAACCACACGAAGATGCAACACATTGACTCTCTACCCAGGCAACAGTCATATCACATTGGTCCTATTCCTTTCTTGTAGGCCATTTCATTTATTATTGTTATCACAAAATACAAGCATCATAATCGAAACGTTCATAAAAAATAATAATAATAATAATAATAATAATAATAATAGCACATTATACAAGTAGTGTACGGAGTTTTTGAATAAATTTTGTTAGATTTGTTTTTGCAAATTGTACATTCAAAATCTATTGCAATGGATGAAAAACCATTCATTAATCTAAAATATGCATAAAAACCTTTGACCATTCATTACTTCTTTATCAAAGTAAAAAACCCTTTACCAAAAAAAATGCATAAAAAATCATTCATTAATCTAAAATATAACCATTCATTCATCATTGCCTTCAAAGACCTAACATATATGCAGCTTATCTTTTGTGTGTTCCAATATTTCTCACGATTGTGTAACAAATACATTATATTATCATTGGGCTTTGCAATATTTTGTAACAATAAAAGCGTATCACATTTTAAAAACGCCTATTACCATATAAAAACACACAAAAAATGTCGACATATAAATGCCAAAAAAGATTGAAAAAAATCAAATCACCATTTCTGTTGGGAATTATTTGTAACCAGACTTAAGTTTGGATTAGTTAGTTAAGTCGGGTAGACAGTTAAGCCTGTCAGTACTAAGTTAAGTCTGGCAAACACTAGTTAAGTCTGTTTATGTTCTAGACTGTTAAGTCTGTTTTGCTTAACAAGTTAGATATCGTAGGAGATATTATAGGAAAAGATATGCACATGGTTAGATATCTTAGGAGAAGATATGCATACATCCTTTCACACATTTTGTAGAATTAGGATTTGCTTGTAGTATAAAAGGAACCCTACGGCATTGTGTTCTATGCCAAGTTTTCAAGTTTAATAGAATATAAAAGTTAGTAATCCATGTGTTGTTCTTAATGCTCGTGTTAATATTCCGCGTTAACATCAAGTATACATTGTTCTTAAGAGTTTCTCATATAAATACTTTGGATTTATTCAAGGTGTTTTAGATCCAGAACTTTGGACCTACAAGTGGTATCAGAGCTAGTAGAGGGACTCTGAGTAAGAAGAAACACGGAAACCATAACCACAAACACTCACCAATCACATAAGATGTCTGCTCCTGCTGATGAATTCTCTTCACACAGTGATTCTAAAGAATCACAACACACTGAGGCTGCATCAGAGAATATTAAATCCAAGCAGCAACAACAAGTGGTGTCACCATCCACTACAATATCCAATATCAAACTCCCAAATCTCAAGAAGGAGGACTATGATATCTGGGCTATGGAGATGGAGCACTCTTTGCAATATATTGATAATGATGTATGGAAGGTGATTCAGAATGGAAACTTGAACAAGAGGATCTCTGTTGGCAAGGATGGTACTGTCAGGGTACTTCCAGCAGTCTTTGCTGCAGAGATCCATGTTGTGGAGAAAGAGAGGAAAGCAAGGACCATTCTTCTGATGGCCATACCAAAGGAACACCTACGAAGGTTCCATGGTATGGATGATGCTAAAGATATCTGGGAAGCCATTAGAACTCGTTTTGGAGGGAATGCAAACTCTAAAAAGATGCAGAAGGCTGTAATCAAGCAGCAATTTGAAGCATTCACCGTTTCTAGTTCTGAAGGTTTGGAGAAAGGTTATGACAGATTCCAACATCTGCTCTCTCAATTGGAAGCACATGGTTCCCATGTATATACTGAAGATGCAAATCACAAGTTTCTTAGATCTATGCCTGCTGAATGGTCAACTGCAGCTATGTCTATGAGACTAAAAGAAGATGTGGATACTTGGTCAATTGATGACCTATTCAATAACCTTAGGGTTTTTTAATAGGACATTAAAGGGGGGGGGGGGGTTTAAAGATATCTTCTAGTGCAACCAATGTTGCATTTGTTGGACAAGGTAAGACCAGACTAACAAGGTTAATTCTGGTGGCTTTAATTCTGGCAGTTATGCTTCTTCTACAAGGGACTCAAGGGAAAGAGATGCTCCTAGTGGTTTTGCTGATGAAGTCCTTTATTCTCTCTTTGCAAAAAGGTCTGAAGATAGAGAGTTGATCCATGATGATCTTGATCAAATCAATGATATTGATATTGAAGAAATGGACATCAATTGGCAGCTAGCTATGATTGCACTAAGAATGAAAAGATTTTTCAAGAAGACTGGAAGAAACCTCAGATACAATGGAAACAAGCCAGTTGGATTTGATAAATCAAAGCTTCTATGCTACAAGTGCAACAACACTGGTCACTTTACTAGGGAATGTACAGCAAAGGTGACACCTGAAGAAAAGAAGAAGAGGAACTCCATGTTTCCAGAAGAAGGGAAAAAGAAAGTGAAAATTCAAGTTGGCTTGGTAACCATGGATGATGGTGTAGTTAACTGGTTGGAGCACAAGGATGAGGAGGACTCTACAATTCATGCTCTAATGGCCATCAGCTCCAACTCTGAGGTATCATTATGTTCTAAGCTTTGTATTGATTCTTACAATAGTATTAAAGCTAGGTGTGATGAACAAATGAATCAAATAGAAGAGCTAGATGTCAAAGTACTTGCTTATGAAAATGCAGTTAAAACCTTAGAGGCTCAGGTTAAAAACTATCAAAAACAGCAAGCTAATTTGAATCAGAAACTTACCTTTCAAGCTAATGAGATTTATGAGAAGGATGATAAATTAAAAAGGTATAGAAGAATTGGTATGAAAGCTGTAAAAGATAAAGAAAGTCTACAGAGTATAGTTGATAAATGGGAGAACTCTAGTAAAAACCTATTGACTTATTGATTCTTGAATGAGTTCAACCAACAAATTAGGTTTGGGGTATGAAATAAAGTCAAACAATGAAGTCTTAAGTTATGAAGTGGAAATGAATAACACTGTTTTTATGAGTAAAAAAGAGGACTCTATGGATAAACCAGTATATAATAGATTTGCTAAGACTGATAACTTTAAAGGAGTTCCACCACCTCTAAGCGGGGATTATACTACTAATCCAGGGCCTGAAATTGATGACTCTTTATTTGTATATGGAAAAAAAAGGCTACAGGTGCCCGAAACAAGTGTTTCAGATGACAAAGTCAGTGAATACTCTACCTGTCAATCTAATGACAGTGCAGGGTCCATTGCTAACATTTCTAAGCACTCTGACTCAGAACTAGAAAGTAACCCTAGTATAGAGTCAAAATTAGTTAAAAGTGATAAGTCTGTTGTATCTGAAGTTAAACCTGTTGAGCCTAGTTGTGAATCTCCTTTAGAATTTCCTAGGCCACAAGAAAATAAACCAGAAACACCTAAAAAGGAAAACAATGTGAAAAGAGATAGGGTGTTAGGAGGAGGTTATGTTTTTACTCAAAAGAGATTCTTTGTGTGTTATAGCCCTAATCATCTGATAAAAGACTGTGATTTTCATGAAAAAAAGATGGCTAAAGAAAATGAGCTTAAGAAACAAAGAATGCTAACTACTAAAGTTGAGACAAAACCTGTGTGGAATGCTGTAAATAGAGTTAACTATGCTAATCAATTTGTACCTAGACAAGTGCAACTCAAAGCTAGTAAAACAACTGTTAATTTTGCTAGGTTAAGGGTTAATACGGGCCATTCCAAAGTTAATTCTTGTAGACCAAATTTTTATACTGGTAAAAGCAATGTTAAACCTGTTGGGCAAAAGGTAAATTATGTTCAACCCATGGGCACTTCTTGGTATTATAGACCTAAACAACCAGTAAAACCACAGGTGAATCAAGCTAACTTCAGAAGTCATTTTCCTAAATCTCATTCACCTGTGAGGAGATCTATTCCACAGGTGAACCAATTTAATCAAAGAAGAAACTTCTCAAAATCAAAATCACCTGTGAGAAGACCCATTGTACAAAATGTAGCAAAGACTTCAAACTCTTATGCTACAAAGGGTAAATGGGGTCTCAAACTAAGGATTTGGACTATTGGAAATGGGAACCATTCAAAAATGAACTCACCTAAAAGTCCTGAAGCAACATAAGTGGATCCTGTTCTTATAAGACATATAAATATGTGAATCCACAAAATAGACCCAAGCCTGCACAAGCCTTGGTCAAATATGTATAGTTTTGATATGAAGACACCTACACCTGCAAAAGGTTTTGCCTGTTTGATTACAAAAGCTACATTAGATGAATCTAAATTATGGCACAGAAGATTGGGTCATATAAACTTCAAAAATCTTAACAAACTTGTGAAGGGAAATCTTGTTAGAGTATTACCTTCCAAGGTTTTCAAAGATGACCATACATGTGTAGCCTGCCATAAAGGAAAACAAAATAGGGTCTCATGTATCTCTTTGGGCCTACTTCGGTTAGAAGCATAAATTATGCTCAATACTGTCTTGCTATTACTGATGACTGTACCAGGTTCTATTGGGTATTTTTCTTGTCTTCCAAGGTTAAAATCATCAGATCAGACAATGGAACTGAGTTCAAAAATAGAAGTATGCTTGAATTCTGTGGTCACAAGGGCATAAAGCAAGAGTACAACAATGCTAGAACCCCACAACAAAATGGAGTTGCTAAAAGAATGAATAGGACACTCATTGAGGCTGCTAGAACTATGCTTGCAGATTCACTTCTTGCTATGTTTTCAACAGGGTCAGAGTTACTAAGCCTCAATTTCAAACACCATATGAGCTATTATTTGGTCAGAAACCTGTTATTAGCTACATCAGACCATTTAGGTGTCATGTCACTATTCTTGATACACTTAGTCCTCTTGGGAAGTTTGATGGCAAGTCTGATGAAGGTTTCTTAGTTGGATACTCACTTAATAGCAAAGCCTATAGAGTATACAACTTGGTAACAAAAAGGGTAGTGGAGAATCTTCACGTTGACTTCCTTGAAGAGAAACCCAATGTGAAAGGAGTTAGTTATAGGTGGATGTTTGATCTTGATTATGTAACTAACTCCATGTACTATATCCCAGACTCTTTGGAAAATCAAGCTAACCCTAATGCAGGTTCCTCAGAAGACACTAACAATGCAGGTACCACAAATGAAGAAGATGACTCACCAGAGAATCTTATCATACCTACAACTATTAGGTTATTAGCAGATGCTAATGGTACAAAGCAACCTTCCACACAAGATAAGGAGCCAAATTGACACAAACCACTAACTTCCCCTTAGGTTAGAATGCCATACTAACTTAGATTAGGCCCTCACTAGCACCCTAGGATTAGAAATGCCTTACTAACTTAACTTAGGCCCTTATTAGAGCATACTAGGATTAGAAATGCCTATAGGATTTTCCCGAGTTAAATTTTTGCTTTTATATATCACTATAACCTAACTAACCCCCAGACAAGCTCACGTATCCATCTATGCCAACCACTACTATGTTTACTTGGTGTAAACATCCAGGTATGTCAAGTCTAGGTAATAAACATAATTTCACTAAGAAAACTTGTACTATACTACCCTATACTTGCTAGAAAACCCTAAATGCACCTATGTGTTTACAATTAGCTTTAAAACCCTAACTGCTTATCTGAACTTACATGCAAAGTGCTTAGGACTTAGATATAAGTTAGAATAGATACCTTAGGATATATTAGAACCTTTAGGATATAGTACAACCCCTAGAAACTTAGGTACAAGTCATATAAGCATAAAACCATAATTAGGTCATAACTTCCCGAAACTAGGTTAAAACTAGGTTAAAACTTTACCATAAGCTACCATCACTTAGTATAAGCTAATAATAGTTACTAACCATCATTAGGACCTTAATTAAGATACTAAAACATAGATAAAACCCTAAACACTTATAAAACAAAACTAGATTAAAACTTGACCTAAACACCTAAACTATACTACTTAAACACCTTAATATGAACAAGATACCACCCTAGCACCTTAATATACCTAAGCTAGCACCCTAGAACCTCTAAGCACCCAATCAAGTAGGTGATGTACCTCCTTGTCACCTCCTTGCCTTGAACCGCCTCTCAAGGCTTACCACCACCACAACCGGCCTATACCTCAGCCCCCTAGCTACCATAGCTCATCCTTGTCACCTCCTAGACCTGTCACCAGCCCCTATAGCTTTACTTGCTCATCCCTCCCCCTCTGTGACACCTAGGCAGCCATTTCCCTTCAAACCGCCTCTACGCACCCTATAAATACCCCTCTCCTCCTCTCATTCTTCCTCACACCTCTCCTATCTCACTCTACCTCACATTTCTGTGTTACTAAGTCCTTAGAAGCAATTGGAAGCGAGTAACTAGGCCTTGGTTTGGTTGTGTTGCATTTTGAAGTCATGCGAGCCCTAGAAACCCTAGAAAACCTTTGTAAGCCCTCTCTTAACCTAGGTAACCTTTACTTTACGTCTAGTATTCTTAGAATAGAACTTAGATAGTCTTTAGATGCCTTAGATAGTCATTAGATTGCCATGCATGCATGTTTACTCTAGTTACACTAGTTTTAGGTCGAATTGCATGTTTATGTGTTACATTGCTTTCCTACTTGATATAACTTGCATTATGTGACTTTTTTGAACTTACATGAGTTAGATTTAAGCTTAGAAACTAGATTGCCATGCTAGAAATAGAATTATATGCATTTAGGACTAGTTTTGCAAATTATTACATGCATAGGGGTATATATTGTAAATTCCTGAAACTATAAAGTCTAGGGACTGTTTTTGACATTTCCTAGAAAATATTAGTGTAAGGACTAAGTTTGCAGTATATTAAACCTTAAAATAAACTAATAAAACAAATATAAAACTAAAAGGACTAAAACTGCAAATAGTATAAACATAAGGGTAAAAAGGGTAAATAATAGAAATTAGTATAACCTAGGAACTATATGTGTTATTTCTTTAAATATGATAGTTTAGGGACTAAATATGAAATAGTTAGAAAGTTATATGCCTATTTGTTATAAGTTTATAAGTTTAGGGTAGAAAACGTAAATATATATATAAAGGGTAAAAATGGACTATTTTCATAAAACATAAAAACCTATTTATGTTAGAAGTATAACACAATACTAGAGAGCTTCATGCGAGGAGTACTATGTGGATATTTCGTTTTGACGAGTTTGTTGGGTTTACGAATTAAAGTGCCCTGACTCCTGGAACGATTATTGCATATACTTCTGAGATATGATGGCCTGAACGGTGTTATGTTATAACTAAACCCTAATAACAACATAACTCATTAATAGGGAACTTTGTGTGAGGAGTATTAACTTCTGAATTATGATGGCCTGAACGGTATTATGCTGATAACATAATACAATAGTAGGGAGCTTCATGTGAGGAGTCATATACTTCTGAATTACAATGGCCCAAACAGTGTTATGTTATATATAAAAACCTAAATAGTAATTAGTTAAGAAAACCTAGACTAAGACTTGACATACACACACCCACACTACCCCAGGATACGTGAGTAAGTTGTCTAAACCCCTACTTAAACTAGCTAAAGACTCAGGTTGGTTTTCATAGCCTCACACCCTTTTAAATGCTTTTTAAATGTTTTATAAACCCTGTGAGGGGGATACATGCTATAAAACCAAATACAAGTCTTTGCTCTAGTTATTGCACGAGTAAACTAACAGCCATCATTGCATAACCCCAAATTCATGAATCTAATCGTTTGGAAGGTTTTATCCAAACGAACGTGAATATAGTTGATAGATCTATTGGAGTTTGACAACTCCCGTTGGTATTAACACCCCACTAGCTGGTACCAATAAGTACTATATTTGAACCCATTGAAGGTTTAACTTTGGCAAGTTATCCTTCCCATCCCCTCATGGTTTGGTCTGCAGACCCCATGACCCGGATCGTTAACATGTGGTTCATGAGCTTAGTGCAATATTCCTTATCTCTAAAACTAACCCTTTTCCACTCATAGAGTTTAAGCTGAACTTTGTGGAACTTGTATTTACTCTTTACTTTTTAAACCTATGACTCCCACTCAACATACGTGTTGACTTTTAAGCATATTATCTTAGGTAATTAGGCACTATAGGAACCCTGGCACAGAGAACCACTGGACATGAGGACGTCCAGAGTAGTTATCATTCATCAATTTTGTGTCATAAAACGTATCTTAGGGACCTCTCTTTTGGCAAAAGTATATCTTTTGCTGTAAAAACTCTGATGAATAAATGAATGATAACAACCTTTTTCAAAAACGTCTCTTTTCGAGTCGTTTGCTATTATCTTGTCTTTGTTTCCATGAGTAATACCCCAAACACTTTATCCGCTGTGATCAGTGCAAAAATGGGGGTGTTACAGATTGGCATCAGAGCCTTGGTTATAGAGAACAAAAGGATTTTCCTAAAACTATAACCACTTTTTCAAAAAGGTCCTCCGTGCCAAAAGAATCCCCAACTACCTCTAGGTTAGAATCCCCAAATGCCTTTAGATTAGAATCCCTAATTGCCTTTAGTTTAGAATCCCCAACTGCCTTTAGGTTAGAATCCCCAACTGCCTTTAGTTTAGAATCCCCAACTGCCTTTAGGATAGAACCCCTAACTTTCCTTAGACAAACTTGCCTTTAGATTAGAACCCCCGAATTGCCTTTAGGACTAGATATCTCACTATTGCCCTTAGGATAGAATCCCCACTATTAGAATTGCCTTTAAAATGCTTATTTAGGTTAGAATTATTCTAAGGGATTCCTTCGGGAATTACAGTTAGATATGTCATCCTTTAATAATCATATCATCGTGTTAGATACCGATGAGACGGATTCTTCATCCGATGGTGATGAGTATGCTCCGGCTACTCCTACTCACTCATCTACTGGTTCTAATTCTCTGGAAGAATTAGCCCAAAATATCTTAACTAACTTCGGATTTGAACTTTCCCCGAATGACCCCTATATGCAAGCATATAATGGGTATATGCAAGCATATGGTGGAAACATTCCCACTGTACCTACTATAACCCCTACCCTACCTAAACCCCACTATACTAGTCAAGATCGTCATGTTCCCGAAATAGATTCACCTCCCCTTAAGAAAATACGTTTTATACCACCATCACCTCCCCCTAGGTTCCATATAGATAGTAGTTCGTATAAAACACCCTTAGAAAGGCATGATGAACAAATAGATGAAATACTTAGTCATCTAGACAAACTCTCTTTAGAAAGAATGGAGGAAGTAGAAATTAGGATTAGGGAATTAGGAATAGGTAGAAATAGGTTAGAAAATGAACTAGAGAAAACTCGTAATCAAGTCTTTAGGTTACAAACAAAGTATAAAGGACACTCTGACGTAGTAAGCAGTGCACATGTTAGACTTTCCACTATCGAAATGATTATCGAGGATCTTAGGGATAATCATAGGTCTGACATAGACGAACTCTTGGAGGCCATTCAAGATCTCAAGAGTAACCTAGAGCAAAAATAAGGTTATAGGGTTAGATAACATAGGTAGATAACTTAGTTAAACGGGTACTTGCTAGTTTTTTTTTTTTTTTTTTTTTTTTTTTTTTTTTTTTTTTTTTTTTTAAAGTTTTTCATAAAACTCGTATCCCGTATTAGGATTCCCCAATTGCCTTAGAACACTCTAGATTGCCTTAGGAACTTAAAAACTAAAACGACTAGGAAAAATTAAAACGAGTAGAGATACCTAGGAATGGTAAAAGCTTAGGATCACTTAGAATCACTATGCCTTTAGACGGAGGGGGAAACTATTTTTGGTGAACCACGACGATTCTTGCTAGGAACTTGTTCTTTTTAAAACCCATCCGGTATCAGAAGAGTGCTTTCAGCACTTAAAACATAAACTATAACAAAATTCTTACCATATCTAACCTAGAATGGCACGTACAAGAACTACTCCACCTATCACTCCTACTACTCCCGCTATGACTCAGGAAGATATCCAACGACTAGTGACTGACTGTGTAACTACAGCACTAGGAGCTAGGGATGCAAATATGGCTAGAAACCCTGAAATCCCTGTAGTGAAGAAGAGTAACTACAAGGAATTTATAGGCTGTCAGCCCTTCAATTTCAAGGGGACAGAAGGGGCCACAGGGTTAATTCATTGGTTTAAGAGATGTGAATCGGTGTTTTCTCGAAGTAATTGTACAGAGAATTGTAGGATTAAGTTTGCAACGAGAACACTTACTGAGGAAGCGTTATCTTGGTGGAACTCATATGCCCAACCAATAGGAATAGAAGAGGCATATAAGTTATCTTGGGTTGAATTTAAGAAACTTATGATTAAGAAATATTTCCCTCGGACAGAAGTCAAGAAAATGGAGGATGAATTTTATAATTTGAGTGTGAAGAGGAACGATGTTAAAACTTATATTAGGAGATATCAAGAGTTGGCTACTTTGTGCCCTACAATGGTACCGACTGTTGAAAAGACGATAGAAGTTTTCATCGGAAGTTTGCCCCGGAGTATCGAAGGGAATGTTACAGCTTCTAAACCTCAAACGTTAGAGGAGGCCATTAATATAACCTTAAGGTTAATGGACCAAGTAACAAAGCACAACCATGTGCCAGTGCCCTACGATAATAAGCAAAAGTTCCACGATGGGAGAGCTTTCGGTAGTAACCGTAATAACACCGGAGGTAATTATACGAATCTTTATCCTCAACCAAGGCAAGATAATGCAAGAGCTTATGCCACCACTTTAAGTTAGAAAAGTGGGTATGCTGGAAGTGCCCCTCTGTGTAGGAGATGCAGCTGGCATCACACAGGGCCTTGTGTCATTAAATGTAACATATGCAACAAGGTGGGCCATTACTCAAAGGATTGCAAGAACAAAAGACCAGTTACTGGAGGAAATCCACCACCAGCAACAGTCATTTGTCATACTTGCGGTGAAAAGGGTCATTACATGAATAAATGCCCAAAAAGGAATACTGATGGTGCCCAGGGTAGAGCATACATGTTGAGGGATAGGAATGATCCAGAAGATCCCAGCGTAGTCACGGGGTTGTACCCTAATATTATTTATCTACCACTTTGAGATCGATCTCATACCTATTAGGCTCGGTAGTTTTGACATTGTTGTGGGAATGGATTGGTTGTCCAAGAATCAAGCAAAGATTCTTTGTGACGAGAAAATCATCCATGTACCTATCAACGGTGAGACTTTAACTATCCGAGGAGATCAAAGTAGAACTAGACTTAACTTCATTTCATGTATCAAAGCAAAACGATGCATGTCACGAGGTTGTCAAGTTTTTGTGGTTCAAGTAACGGAGACTAAGCCAGACGAAAAACGACTGGAGGAGATCCGTGTAGTCAGGGAATACCCAGAAGTTTTTCCTAAGGATTTACCTGGCTTACCTCCGATTTGTCAAATTGAATTTCAAATCGACTTAATTCCCGGAGCAACACCTATAGCCCAAGTCCGCTATAGGTTAGCCCTTTCAGAGATGAAGGAACTCTCTGAACAACTCCAGGAATTAACCAATCGAGGTTTTATATGTCCAAGTACATCACCCTGGGGAGCTCATGTCCTATTCGTAAATATGTATTTTATCTTGAAGTGATAATTTTAAGTAGTGTGAGCAAAGTTTACATATGTTGTTAGTTTGCTCATGTTTGTTTTTTCGGATATGACACATTTATCCATTGCATTGAAATATAAATTGCTTGAATATTTCGGACGAAACATCCAAGTCGTCAATCCTACTTCATTGTATATTTTATGAATGTGTTTAAAATGTTATTCTAATATTTGGAACACAATTATTGGACAAGTAGATTCAATATGACATTATCAACACAAGTGTGAGTTATGATCCAATGTATACTCTTTTCATCTACAAAGGATGTAACTATTTTCATATCAATCTAGTATGATTGAGTATGTAGTGTGGAAAACTAGAAGAGGGGGGGGGGGTTGAATAGTTTACCGATTAAAATCTTTTTAACTTGTTAAGTTAGCTTTGAAACTTTCCGTTTGATCAAAGATATATACACAAACACAATATATAACATGCAAGTAAATGAAAGAAACGATCAAACCACAAAACGAGTATTTATCGTGGTTCGGCTACAAGGACTCTTTTTCCTTGCCCTACGTCCACGCCCCGAGTATCCAACTTGAGAGTTTCTTTCACTAGTCAACAAGCTCCTTTCACCGGCGGAGAAAACCTTACACGTCGCTTATACTTTTACCGACACAAAGCTAGATGTCGAGTTCTTTACCAAGGGTACAACCACTCCCGTTAGTTCTTTTACAAGGGTACAACTACTCCCGATACACTTTGTATTTTGAGGACTAAAATACTAACCGATCACTACTAAAAATACACAATCAAATGAGGTATAAACTACACAAGTCTACACAATGCTAAGCTAACAAGTCTTGCAACGTTATGTTGAATACTTGTTACTTTTAGTAAGCTCGTGAATCTCTTTGCTACAAAAAGAAACTTCACATATGAAATGTTAAGAGGTTAGATGAAAGAATGAATGTGTGTGTAAAATATGATGTCAAGTGATAAGCCAAAATTCAACTTGTGGCTTGATATTTATAGCCAAACCTTCTGCAGGTCTGGCGGATCAGGCGGACCCCTCAGAAGGGTTCCGCCCGTGTACCTCCAGGGTACCGCCGGGCTTGCAGTTGGTTTTGCAATAAATCTTGCAAACCAAACAAAGTCACATCTCATTACTCTTGCAAACCAAATAATGTCACATCACATAATATCAAGTCAAACACTAAACTTGCAAGCAACATCTTAGTAAGTCAAACTCATATCTTTCCATAAATGTATAATGACAAAACTTGCCATAAATGTGATGTGACAATTCTATTTTTAGAAAATAAAAAGTGTTGTGTTTTATGAAATGTAAAATGTCGCAAAAGTCTAGTTTATGCAAGTATTTAAAACTAAGATTATGTTTTACTTAGAAACTAAAGTTTACATTTGTCATTAACAAAACTTAGCGAAGATCGTAAAATATAAATAACGTTTTTAGGCGATATTTGTATTAACAATCTCCCCCTTTTTGTTGATGACAAAACATAAACTTTGTTTTTAAGTAAATCACAAAATCTTGGTTTTTAAGACTTAAAAAAAATTATATTAAACTTGTTTTACTTAAGTGATGAAAATCATATTAAGTTTTTAAGGTTTAATATATTTCTCCCCCTTTTTGTCGAAACAAAAAGTAGAGTAGCGAAGCGGAAAAATGCATTTGCTCCCCCTTGCTTGTTACTCCCCCTAAAAGGAGTGCCAAGTTGGGAAACATGGATTTTGATCCTACAAAAAAAATGGTTAGTTGGTGATATATATATAGCCAAGCTTGTAGTTACCACACACATTGCAACCACAATGAAAACATAAAAATGATCAACCAACAATGCATGAAAGTAAGTAGAAAGAGATAGCATTCCAAGTAAAATTTTGACTTATGAAAGTCAAAGGACATGAAATGGGTAATATTCTTCTACTTCTAAAAAGAAAAAAATAACCAAGAAAGAAAAATAAAAGCCTAGTTTCCTAAATTGGGGCAAACGGCCTCCAAGTGGTTGTCTAGGATTTGTTTGGGTGGGAAAGAGCATCCAAACGTTCTATGACGTGTTGGAATGCAAACCGGGTTTCATCTTGGAATTGGTGAAGCAACGTTTTGATGCTTGCACCCATTTGCTCACAGTTTGAGCACACATGGGGATGAGTGGGTGGAAATGGGTTGGTTTTGGTTTCTTGGTTTGAGGGTTGGTTGGTTTTTGGTTCTTGGGTGGATGATGAGTTTGGTATTGAGTCAAGCAAGGTGGTTTGAAATTCCATTGCTTGATGGAGGTGGTTTTCAACCATGTTTTGTATATCCTCATATGAGGGAAAGAAAGACTCAAAGGTTTGAGCTTGAGAGTGTGGTGGAGTTGGGTGATCATGGTTTTCAAAGTTTGGTTCTCCATAAAGAGGACCATGGATGTCATGGTAGATGGGGTGAAACAACAATGGTTTGGGTTGATGGTACACTTGTTGTGGTGTGGTTAAAAAGCTCATTTTGGTCAAGAATTGACCTTGGTGAAAAAGGTGGTGGTTGTGAAGGTCTTGGTGAGAGATCATTTAGATCTTGGACAAAAGGGTGTGGTGTTGTGGGAGGAGACCTAAATAACTCCATAGGTTCCATTTTGGGTAATGGTGATGGTGATGAAGTTTTGGATGGTTGGGTTGGAGCACTTAGTGGACTTGGGTCAATGGGTGATTTAATAGGTGGTGGAGTGTGCTCATTGGGTTCATTTGGTGATGGTGATGGAGATGCAAGGTTCAAAAAGTGTTCATTTTTGATAGGTGAGGTGAATTCATCCGAAGATGAGGAGCTTAGGTTGATGGGTTGATTAGACCATAGTGGTTTAACACTTATCCGGGCGGTTTTCCGAATGGGTCATGATGGTTGAGAGGTGATTGTTGACTTAGTCATGGTGAAAAATGGTTTAGAAGTTCAGAAATTATGATGAAGAAGATGTGATTTGATAGTGTTTAGGATGGCTTAATTTATAGTGTTGAAGGATTGTGGAAAGGAGTGTTTGGATTTGATGTTAGTCCATACAAAAATGGAGGTTTCTAATGATTTGGAAAACTAATTGTGGGTTGTCATATCATGGAAGTCAATCCAATGAAAATGGTGAAGTGAGAAGACAAGTTTTGCACTAAATGCTTAGTGGTTTTGGTGGATTTGTGGTAGTATAAATCTCAGAGATTTCAAGGATCCCTTAAAAGGGTTCCTTCCTTTATGTGTGAGGGGTCCTTGAGGTTGTTATGGCAAATTTTGAATTTTGGCAGGAAATGGTTTTGGTTAAGTTTATGGAAGAAGGAGTACCCTATTATGCTAAACATATTGCAAGAAATGGGTTTCTACCTAAAAGGATTGGATTTTGGTGTTTGGATGTTGAATTGGGGAAAATAGAAACAAAAATTCTGCAGGCTGTTGGCGGCACCCTCAGAATACACAGGCGGAACCCATTTGAGGGTGCCGCCTGGTCCGTTGGGCCATTTCTGGAATTCCCAGAAATTGCACTGGCGGAACCCAATTTTGGGTACCACCAGATCCGCCAGAGCTTCAGAAATGGGCAGTACGCGTTTTTGACCCGCGAGACGATTTTCACAATTTTCGAAAACTCCTAAAAAAAATATAATGCATATCTGGTTAGGAAATGCAAAAAATGAACATGTAAACACTCATATCATATGACTTTGACCGGGGGCTAGCGATATTCACTAAACTTAGTGAAAATATTATAAGTTTGAAAATTTGACAACTTGCTAAAAGTTGTCTTCCTGCATCAAAGTTAGATGAAACATGTTCCAAATAGTATCAAACATTGTACTAATCTACAAATACATCATAAGCATTGTTTAGACAACCAAATTTGTTCAAATAGCACCTAGTGCCAAACACTCCTACACACCCGCACTCATTGACGATCAATCTTGTTCTTGAGCTTTCCAAGGAATCTTCCAAGATTCTTGAACATCCCCTTTGTTTGCTTGAACTCCGCCGACTCATTTGGAATATCCGGAAGTTGGGATAGGTATTCGAGAGGTGGGAGCCTAGAGTTTGGCAAATTGTCATCTTCACTCATTGAGGAAGATGATGATGAGGTAGGAGGATGAGGACGTTTTCCTTGGGCTTTGTACACTCTCTTATCACTAAGTGGGACAAAGGTGTGTGGAATGAGAGTGTAGTCAAGACGAAGACCATTTGGAGTTGGTGGAATGGGTGAGATGAACCTAAAGAGACGGGTCAAGAGCATTCCATACGGCATAGCCGTTGTGCCATGCACGGGAATGTCGGCCATTCTCTTGGCCATGTAGTAGGCAAGGTTGAAGGGTTGCCTAACGGACAAGGAGTAGAGCATGTAGCAAAGGCAAAGGTTGATATGATCTCGGTTTCCTATTGTGCTAATGACATTGGCTCTAAGGACTTCCTCCCATTTCTTGAATTGGGGCTTAAGTTCATTCATTTCCATTCCATATGGGTCCTTATCGACCTCATTTCCCGAACGGGTTCTCCTAGTGTTGGTGGTCCTAACAAATAGGTGGTCACGAAGTACATCTTTTGAGACAAGGGGTGTGTCATAAGGATGGATACGGTCTTGGAGGTTGTCAAGAGTTGAGAGGGAGTGCAAGTCGGAATAGAGGCAAGTACCACGGTTTGGGACACCTAGGATTTGAGCAAACTCCTCAAGAGTGAAGGAGTATTGATGACCACTAACTCTAAAGTTGATAGACATTTGACCATAGTCATCCGTGGAGAGGACGGAGGATGCATAGAACTCTAGAATGAATCTAGGACAAATAGACTCGTCGATATTCAAAAGACACTCAAAGTTGATTGTGGCAAATTCGGCGTAAAGGTTTGTGCCTTCTAGGAAAGATGGGTCAATGGTTCTATCCTCATGGACATAGTATTTTTCTAGGGCTTTGAAAACGTTTACTTGGTTTGGGGTAAGGCCTTTGGTTTTGGGGTGTTTTGGTAGGTACTTAATGGTGTCCTTGTGGTCGTAGTGGGTTAGAGGAGGCATGATGATTCCCAGAACAACAAAATTTCACATTTTAGTTAACGTAAACCACTATTATAATGTGGATGTTCTAGTGTGTGCCTATATGAAAACAATGTGGAGGTGCGGTTATCTTGACTCATTTTGATACTTCAAAATCGTTTTATGCAAGTTTTGTTATAAAACAAAAGATAACCCAAACGCTCCTAGTTCAATGTAGCTTCGTTTGAATGTACCCAAAAATACATATTGGTTATGTATTCCCTTTAGCATTCAAGAGACATTATGCAAGTGATGTTTTAAACATAACATTTTGATTTTGTATTCTCAATGTGAGACAAAAAAATATTTGTCCTACTTGTGAGAAATTTTTGGAAGGATTTGACATGGGGTGTTTTAGCAAACATGTTTATACTAATTAAGGATGCAATTCCTAACTATGGGAAACATGATTAGTTTTATTAAACACCTAATCTTATGTATGAGTTTTTCAAGTTAATGCATAACCCCAAGTTTTTGTTTTTGTGCAAGAAATAGAATTCCGAGACTCAGATCAGGATTGTAATCATGTTTAGAATACTTACAATGATGATTGATTTGCAATGTAAATGAATGGAGGACCAAGAATTCGTAGGTATGGATGGATGGTAAAGTGAATAGTAGCAGTTTGGAAGTGGTGGTATGAGATAATGGGTGTTTGGTTTAATATAAACAAAGATTTTGATTCTGCAGGTCGGCGGATACGGCGGACCCCTGGAATGGGTTCCGGCCGTTATGTCTGAGGGTTCCGCCGACCCTGCTGAGAAAAATAGTTATGGATTTGTTTTGATTTTTGTGATTTTTGTCTAATGTCCAGAACTATAATGTAGGTTCCATGAGTCCTAAGCCTAGCCTAAGAAGGTTAAAAGGTTCATGTTTAAAGGGTTTTGTGAGAATCTCGGCTATGTTGTCTTCGGAAGAAACTTTCTCAATTGAGATATTTCCTTTTTGAACGTTGTCACGAAGGAAATGATGACGGATTTCAATATGTTTGGTACGAGCATGTTGAACCGGGTTTTTGCTAAGATCAATGGCACCTTTGTTGTCACAAAGAATTGTGATGTCGTTGAGTTGAATTCCGTAGTCGACAAGAGCTTGCTTCATCCAAAGAGCTTGTTGACATGCCTTTCCGGCCGAAACGTACACGGCTTCCGTTGTTGAGATAGCAAGAGCCGTTTGCTTCTTAGAGAACCATGAGGTGAGACAATGTCCAACAAAAGTACAAATACCACTTGTACTTTTTCTATCGACATAGTCACCGGCATGATCCGAGTCGGCATACACTATGGTATCTATTCCCGTTCCTTTGGGATACCATAAACCCAAATGTGTAGTGCCCTTAATATACCTAAAAATCCTTTTAACGGCTTCGAGATGGGTAGTTTTAGGATCTTCTTGAAAACGAGCACATAGACAAACACTAAACATAATGACGGGTCTACTAGCCGTTAGGTAAAGTAGACTACCAATCATACCTCTATATTTAGTGCTATCTATGGATTCACTTTCCTCATCCTTGGTGAGTTTAGTTTCCGTGGACATGGGAGTTTTGATAGGTTTCGAATCTTCTAATCCAAATTTCTTAAGCATGTCCTTAATATATTTAGACTGGTTAAAGAAGATACCATCTTCTAGTTGTTTCATTTGGAGTCCTAGGAAAAAGTTGAGTTCTCCCATCATACTCATTTCAAATTCGTCATGCATGATTTTTGAGAAATCCACACATAATTCTTGACAAGTTGATCCGAATATAATGTCATCAACATAGATTTGGACTATGATAATATGTGAATCTTTTTTCTTAGTGAAGAGAGTATTATCAACTAAGCCTATGGTATACTTATGGTCAACTAGGAATGTTTTGAGTCGATCATACCATGCTTTTGGAGCTTGCTTAAGTCCGTAAAGAGCCTTTTTAAGTTTGTAAACATGATTTGGTTTTTCAAAATCGATGAAGCCCGGTGGTTGAGCAACATACACTTCTTCATTAATGACTCCATTTAGAAATGCACTTTTGACGTCCATTTGAAAGAGTTTGAAATTATGTGCACATGCATATGCAAGTAAGATTCTAATTGACTCGAGCCTAGCAACCGGAGCAAAAGTTTCATCGTAGTCAATGCCTTCTTGTTGGTTATATCCTTGTGCAACTAGCCTAACTTTGTTTCTAGACACAATTCCATTTTCATCCATTTTATTACGAAATACCCATTTTGTTCCAATTATTGTTTGACTCTTTGGTTGAGGAACTAATATCCATACATCATTCCTAACAAATTGGTTTAACTCTTCTTGCATTGCAATTACCCAAGACTCATCTTTAATGGCTTCATTAATATTTTTAGGTTCAATGGTTGGCACGAAACAAAAGTAGTTGCTTTCATTTTGAACTTTTGACCTTAGTGTTCTTTCGTTAATGTTACCAATGACACCATCTAATGGATGACTTTTAGATTCTTTGACATTGACAAGTTCTTTGTTTAATAGTTCATCTTCCTTGTCATCACTTAAAATTTCTTGATTTTCTATTACTTGGCTTTCAACTAAGTCATCATCTACCAAAGGTGATGTCTTAGTGGGAGGTGGACTCTCGTCAAATGTTACGTTCAACGATTCCTCGACTCTTAAGGTTTCTTTGTTCAAAACAATGTATGCTTTACTATTTTGTGAATATCCAAGAAATACACCTTCATAAGACTTTGGGTCAAATTTGGTGAGATAATCCTTGGTGTTAAGAATGAAACATTTACTCCCAAACACTCTAAAGTATCCTAATGTAGGCTTTTTACCTTTATATAGTTCATAAGGAGTTTTATTCAAAAATGGTCTAATTAAGACTCGATTTAAAATGTACGTTGATGTGTCAACGACATTACACCAAAACTTTTGTGGAATGTTTTGTTCATTAAGCATTGTTCTACTCATCTCTTGCAATGTCCGGTTTTTACGTTCTACTACACCATTAGATTGAGGAGTACGTGGAGCCGAAAAATTATGAGTTATTCCATTATTATCACAAAAGTTTCCAAATTGAAATCCATTATCAAATTCATGACCGTGATCCATTCTAATAGACACAATATTAGACCCTACTTGATTTTGAATTTTCTTACTTAGAATTTCAAATTTATCAAAAGCTTTATTTTTACTTTTCAAAAATTTTGTCCAAGTATATCTTGAGTAATCATCAACTATGACCAAAGTGTAGAAGTTACCTCCATAACTTTGTATAGCGGATGGACCAAATAAATCCATATGCAAAAGTTCTAGACACCTAGATGTAGAAACCAAGTTTTTAGCCTTATGGCTATTATGGACTTGTTTACCGACTTTGCAAGCATCACAAAAGTGTTGGTCATATTTCAACTTAGGTAGGTTTCGAACTAAGTCTTTGGAGGAGAGGTTTTGGATTAGTCTCATGTTAGCGTGTCCTAAACGTCTATGCCATAAAGTTGAAGATTCATCTAATGAGGTAAGACAAAGTTTGTCTCTAGATATTGGATCCATCTTCATGACATATACGTTGTTCTTAAGGACACCTTTGGCTATGGTTATACCATCTTTAAGTATTTTACTTCCGTTTTCACTAAAAAAGAACATTATACTTATTACGACAAAGTTGACTAATACTAAGGAGATTAAAACCTAAGTTATCAACATAAGCTACATCATCTATAAAAAGGGAGTCATGAGAGATTGTACCTTTTCCGATGGTTTTGCTCTTAGCATTACTACCAAACGTAACATTACCTCCGTCACATTTGTGATAAGACGTGAAGAGGCTTTTGTTACCCGTCATGTGCCTTGAACACCGCTATCTTTAATCCATTCATCCGGTTCCAAACAAACTTTGAGGCACACCTATTTTATGAAAAACACTCAAACATTTGGTCCCCAATTTCTCATGGGTCCATTTTGGTTAAGCATACCATTAATTTGTTCCAAGTATGAAAATAGAGCATAAGGGTTCCATGGCATGTGGTTTGGAGTTTGGTAATGTCTAGGAGTGTTTTGGTTCCAAACATGTTGGTAGTTAGGTCGAGCGTTGAAGTTGCTCTTTGGAAAGGGGCATTTGGGAATTGGAGTCTTAGGTCTTGGTTGAGTAGTTTTAGCTCTAAATTCATTTTTACTAAATCCTACTCCAGTTTTAAACACAGGTTTTGTTCCATTTTTGTATGTAACTTTAACAAATTTTGAACGATCCGATGTGGATGGGGTTACTGCTGCAGCAGACCTGGCGGAACCTTCGGGACCAACAGGCGGAACCCTAAATTGGGTTCCGCCTGATCCGCAGGCTGCTGTAGCAATTTTATTTGTTTCTTGTGCAATCTTTTCTTGTTTCATTTGACCCTTTGAAGTTTCTATTTTCGTAAATCCTAGTCCTGTTTTATCAAAGGGTGACTTTTGAAGTTTCATAATTTCATCCGCACAAGAAATGCTCTTATCGAACTTCTTAAACTTTGTGGTTTGTTTTATTAGATCATTTTGAGTAATTTTGAGTTTCTCAACTTCTAGTTTAAGCTCTTCACATGATTTGCAAGGTGTGTCAATACCTTTACTCTTTTCTAATCTCTTGGATTTTTCTTTTAACTCATAAACTTCATTTTCTAAAAACTCCTTTTTAGTTTTCAAAATTTTATTTTTGTTTATGATTTTTAAGCTCAATTCACAAAGTTTGTTATATTCTTTTTGTAAAGTGTCATCATCAATAGAGGAGTAAGATGAGTCGGATAATACCTCATTTGAGTTGTGAGCCATGTGAGCAATATCGTCATTCTTTGGCTCATCGTCATCTCCTTCATAGTCACTCCAAGCACCACCCACAAAAGCTTGTTGAGGTTTGCTCTTGGGTGGTTTTGGACATTCTCCTACAAGATGACTTGTGTCTTCATACCTATAACATTTTCTTTCAACCTTTCCTTTCCTATCATCACGATCTTTTCGGAAAGTTTTCTTGTCATCTTTAGGCTGCCTTACAAACTTTCCTCTTCTACGAAAGAAATTCTTGAAGTCTCTAACGGCCATAGCATATTCCTCATCATCACTATCCGAAGTAGATTCTTCATCATCACTTGATTAGACTCTAGCTTTCAAGGCAATGGACTTAACTTTTTCTTTCTTGCCTTTAACTAGTTCCGAATCTTTTTCCATTACCATTTCATGAACTTTGAGGTTTCTAATTAGCTCATCAAGTGACATGCCTGAAAGATCTTTGGATTCTTCAATTTCCGTCACTTTTGCTCTCCACTTCGAATGGAGTGCTCTAAGAAATTTCCAGACAAAGTTCTTACTACAAAAAGATTCGTCAAGTGCTTTAAGTGAAGAAATAATAGTATTAAATCTAGCAAAAGCATTATCAATAATCTCATATTCGGAGATAACAAATTGTTCATATTGTTGAACCAGAAGATCAATTTTGTTATCTTTAACTTGTGAGTTTCCTTGATGAGTGACAATTAAAGATTGCCAAATATCTTTGGCGGTTTTACACAAAAAGACTCTTTCATATTCTTTCTTAGGTAAAGCATTGTAAAGCATCATTTTAGCTTCATTATTTTTACCAATTAATTTCTTTTGATTATCATCTTTAATGTTAGTAACTACGTTATCACCATCAATGATTATATACCACAAATCTATATCTTTAGATTTCACGTAAGTTTCAAAACGGTTTTTCCAATATATAAAACCATTTGCTTCAAAGAGTGGTGGTCTTTGCATAGATTGCCCTTCTTTGTAATTTTCAAAATCCATGGATCGTTTCAAGTTTTAAAACACAATATATTTTAAAAGCTTGAGTAATGTAGCTCTTGATGCCAATTGTGGAAAACTAGAAGGGGGGTTGAATAGTTTACCGATTAAAATCTTTTTAACTTGTTAAGTTAGCTTTGAAACTTTCCGTTTGATCAAAGATATATACACAAACACAATATATAACATGCAAGTAAATGAAAGAAATGATCAAACCACAACACGAGTATTTATCGTGGTTCGACTACAAGGACTCTTTTTCCTTGCCCTACGTCCACGCCCCGAGTATCCAACTCGAGAGTTTCTTTCACTAGTCAACAAGCTCCTTTCACCGGCGGAGAAAACCTTACACGTCACTTATACTTTTACCGACACAAAGCTAGATGTCGAGTTCTTTACCAAGGGTACAACCACTCCCGTTAGTTCTTTTACAAGGGTACAACTACTCCCGATACACTTTGTATTTTGAGGACTAAAATACTAACCGATCACTACTAAAAATACACAATCAAATGAGGTGTAAACTACACAAGTCTACACAATGCTAAGCTAACAAGTCTTGCAACGTTGTGTTGAATACTTGTTACTTTTAGTAAGCTCGTGAATCTATTTGCTACAAAAAGAAACTTCACATATGAAATGTTAAGAGGTTAGATGAAAGAATTAATGTGTGTGTAAAATATGATGTCAAGTGATAAGCCAAAATTCAACTTGTGGCTTGATAATTATAGCCAAACCTTCTGCAGGTCTGGCGGATCAGGTGGACCCCTCAGAAGGGTTCTGCCCGTGTACCTCAAGGGTACCGCCGGGCTTGCAGTTGGTTTTGCAATAAATCTTGCAAACCAAACAAAGTCACATCTCATTACTCTTGCAAACCAAATAATGTCACATCACATAATATCAAGTCAAATACTAAACTTGCAAGCAACATCTTAGTAAGTCAAACACATATCTTTCCATAAATGTATAATGTCAAAACTTGCCATAAATGTGATGTGACAATTCTATTTTTAGAAAATAAAAAGTGTTTTGTTTTATGAAATGTAAAATGTAGCAAAAGTCTAGTTTATGCAAGTCTTTAAAACTAAGATTATGTTTTACTTAGAAACTAAAGTTTACATTTGTCATTAACAAAACTTAGCGAAGATCGTAAAATATAAATAACGTTTTTAGGCGATATTTGTATTAACATGTAGATTCAAGACTATATCTTTTGTTGTAATTTGATATAATCTTGAAGCTAAACAAATAGCAATCCAATTTCTTGTCCACACTCAAAAAACACGTCAATTAGATTTGATGAATATATCAACCATAATTTGAATAATGAATTGATATAATATCAAGATCTTTCTTGACCCTCACAAACACTCATTTAAAATAAATAGACATTTTGATAGTGTGTTTCATTAATCATAAGAATATTTATGAGTGAGGTTAGTGAATGATTGAAATTTAAGTTATTACTTCATGTTTGTTATATGTTTTGTTTATGTGAAAGAATCTTCATTATTACTTATTATGAACACACTTAGATTTTGAAAATACGTTTTCTTTTATATAACTACTAATGTTTTAAAATAATTTAATTTCTCTTATTCAAACAACCTAAGGTAAAACAAGGTAATTTGTTGAAAATATTTAAGTGTGTTGTGAAGAATATATTAAATTGTTTGAAATATTTAGGTGATTTAACTCATTTACAAGATGTTTGAGTAACATTAAGCCATTTATACCTATATGCAATGCAAGCATATTATAACAGTCCTAACGCAAGAAATCTAGCATAAGATCTAGTTAAGTATAAACCGGAAAGCTAGCTATAAACAAATAGGGCACATATGCTTAGATATAAAAATAGCTAAACTTCAAGTAGCAACAATTATCTAATATATTCAAAAAATAAAATCACAAAGAAGTTCACATAACATATAAAACACTTGTCTTCGTTTTGTGTATTATATACACCAATGTTTACTTAGCTCGATTTTATTTGAAAGTAAAATAGTTTCCTCCCCATTCTATAATTTAATTAAGATCAATATTTTGAAAACATAAATATTTAATTTTTCAAAAGTATATCAACTAGGAATGCCCGACTTGAAGGAAAAGGTAAAACAAAAGTTTTACGTTAAAACAAAACACAAATTTTTGACCACCATATATTATTTTGAATTTCTTACTTATTTAAGTTTTTAATGATTACTTGTAAGTATTTTTAAATGAAAGTAGACTCAATTACGTTTAAAACGCCGGGTGGCACAACTTCTACGGAGTTACGGTTAATTTTATATAATTTTTCAAAGTTTCCGAAAAACTGTCGAACAGACAGGCGGACCCCTTAAATTTAAGGGGGCTGCCCAGTATTTAAGGGGGCCGCCCAGACAATTAAAGAGGCCGCCCATATGATACTAAATAATGAATTTTTTTTGTTAAAAATTGTTTTCTGACTTTGTGGAAAGATGTGTAACTTTCTGATTTTAAAAATGAACATATAACACTTGTTTTAAACATAATCTTATCTCGAGCTAGTATAATTAGTGTATACAATATCAAAACTAATACAAGTTAATCAACAAAACACTTTTCATATTTAATCCTCCTTAATGGGTAATTTGATACATGGATCGTACTCAATTTTTAAAACCATTTGTTTTGAAAATTTGAGCGACGTGGCTCTGGTACCAATTGTGGAAAACTCGAAGGGGGGGGGGGGGGGGTTGAATAGTTTTCCCCTCTTTTTTCATTTTATAAAAACTTTGTTTCAAAATGTTGATTCGAATTTATTCAATTGTTTGTTTGGAAAACCTTTAATTAGAGTTTAGTATGAAAACACCATATAATCAATATGATCAATTATATATGTAAGCTTTTGTTATGAATGGAGCTTTGGTCAGTCTTTGTGTGAATACGTTTTCCTTTTGAAATCTTAAAACGTTTTGTATCAAATTATCTATCAAGTGAAAGAACGATCCAAACACTCGAGGATATGCTTCGAGCGTGTGTGATAGATTTTGGAAAAGGATGGGAGAAACACTTGCCATTAGTAGAATTCTCGTATAACAATAGTTATCACGCTAGCATAAAAGCAGCACAATATGAGGCACTTTATGGGAGAAAGTGTAGGTCTTCGGTCTGCTGGGCTGAAGTTAGAGAAGTGCAACCCATGGGTCCGGAAATAATCCATGAGACAAATGAGAAAATAGTTCAAATCCGACAACGCTTACAAGCTGCAAGGGATCGGCAAAAGAGTTATGCCGATATAAGACGTAAGCCTTTAGAATTTCAAGTCGGAGATACAGTTATGTTGAAAGTTTCACCTAGGAAAGGTGTCTTTCATTTCGGAAAGCAAGGAAAGCTTAGTCCGAGATACATTGGACCTTTTAAGGTTTTAGAAAAAATTGGTCCAGTGGCATACCAACTTGAATTACCGGATGAACTAAGTAATATACACGACGCGTTTCACGTATCAAATCTTAAGAAGTGTTTATCGGAAGAATCACTAGTTGTGCCTATTAACGAGCTTCAATTGGATGATAAGCTCAATTTCACTAAGGAACCAGTGGAAATTATGGACCGAGAGGTCAAAAATCTAAAACATCACCGGATTCCTATCGTTAAGGTACGCTGGGACTCCCAAAGAGGACCAGCGTATACTTGGGAACGAGAGGATCAAATCCGTGCTAAACTGTGGAAAACTAGAAGGGGGGGTTGAATAGTTTTCCCCTCTTTTTTCATTTTATAAAAACTTTGTTTCAAAATGTTGATTCGAATTTATTCAATTGTTTGTTTGGAAAACCTTTAATTAGAGTTTAGTATGAAAACACCATATAATCAATATGATCAATTATATATGTAAGCTTTTGGAAAAACTTAGTTTTATGAATGGAGCTTTGGTTGGTCTTTGTGTGAATACGTTTTCCTTTTGAAATCTTAAAACGTTTTGTATCAAATTATCTATCAAGTTAAACTTAATATGAGAAGTGTGAATAATAATCTATTTGACTATATCATATAATTATACACACAATCACAATATTAACTTCTATGTACAACACAATCAATCATCACAACTATATAAGCAACAACTAAGACATATAGGCAACCATAGATGTAAAGCGATAAATGCAATAATAAATGAAAAGAGATAAGAGAAAGGAAATACAGACCGGACACGATGATTTATAGTGGTTCGGCTACAAGGACACCTTCCTTGCCCTACTCCACTCCCCGAGTCACCTACTCAAGAGTTTTCTTCAATACTCAACAAGCTCCCTTTTGGCGGAGAAAACCGTACCCAACTTTTGCTTACACCATTTAACGACAATAAGCTAAATGTAGAGTTCTAATAGTAGCTAGAACCAATCTCACAATACTACTTCGATCACTACACAACTTCTACACGACTTCATGACTTCACGACTTCTTCATGGCTTCACGACTTCACGACTTCTTCATGGCTTCATGACTTCACGACTTCTTCACCACTTCACAACTTCTTCTATACTCCACTACATATTCACACATCTACTTCTTCACAACTTCATGACTTCTCCACACTACTACTTCTTCCCACTACTTCTTACTCACTACTAAGTAAAATCATCTTGATCTACTTATTACATATACATAACTCACAACATCACATAAATACTAACTAGATCCTAATACATCTTTGGCTTTATGATAGGGAGGATTATTCTCTTGCACTTTGAGTGGTGAAGGATTGGATCACTTGAAACAAAGACTTATAATCTTATGATCAAAGGATTTAGAAGGATGTTTTGAAGGGATTGGGACTGAAAATTTTCGTGCAAAAGGTGAGGCAAAATTCCAGAATTAAGGTGGTATTTATAGGCAAGAAATTCTGACAGAGGAGTGTGGCCGGTCCCCTTAAATCAAGGCCGACCCCCTTAAAATTAAGGGGGCCACCCAGCTGTAACGGCCAGATTTTTTGTTTTTTAGTGGGGAAAGTTTATTTGGTGAAAAACTAACTGATTTTGGTTAAAAATTTGAAATCATATATTTAGTATGATTATAACATTTTTCTTTATTACCAAAAGTATTTTTCAAAAATATATGACATGTTTATATCATTTTATAAACTTTGTAATGTTTAAATAGAATCCCTTTGATCATAAAATGTATTAGACATTTGTTTGTACATACCTTAAGTGATTGTTGAGGCAAACTCGAGACGCTGAGATGTCGAGGCTTGTTGACGTAAGAATGCATAGATGAATTGTGATCACAAGTAACTTAAGCACTTTACGTTATATGTTGTAACTTACATCTTTGTCATCATCAAAACATGAAGAGAATGTTTAGATTAAATATCGTAATATTCATGCCAACAATCTCCCCCTTTTTGATGATGACAAACTATGTAAATTATAACTCATAGTAAAATGTATAAGTTACTTGTTTACACTTCTTCTCCCCCTTTTGTCGAAGCAAAAAGGTGGACTCTTAGACGAGACTTCAACTACGCTTGAACCCTTGAGAAAGAATGTAAAAGGCGAGCTTGCATCATCGTAAGTGAAGCCTTGATCCTATCAACCTTAATGCTCCCCTTTGGTGTATGCTCCTCCTTGGTGTATACTCCCCCTTGGTGTATGCTCAAAACTTGTTTTGGCTACCAAAGAATCGAGCGATGAAGTAATCCTTCAAAACAAAGTTAGTAGACAAGTGCAAATATATATAATGATGATGATAGGTATATGCATTATAATAATAGGGGAACAATATATGAACGTAATAGGTATATGAACTAAAAATATGACACATGCAATTATTGTTTTAAAAACAACAACCTAACTCCTAAAAAAAATTACCATGACCAAAGCTTAAGACATGATAATGATTAGAACCTAATGCAAAGATTCTACCGACATATTTTGGCAAAAGATGCCAAAATATATATTCTAAAAGAGTTAAAAAAAAATGAAGATGATAATGATGCGTTCTTTTAAAGATGTAGAAAAATGAAGAAGGATGAGCGTGAATGAAAAGGGAAGGTAATGACAAAAGGTTGACAAATATGGTTTAGATTAATATATCGTTTGACAAGGGTGGATGATTTGGAATCATGGGATTTTTAGGTGTTTTGTTGGTTGATGACCGAAGATGGATATGTGAATGAGGTGGTGATGGCTCGACAACACTTGAAGCTTGGATATCTTCTTTGTGTTCTTCACTTGCTAGGAAGTAGAAAAAATGCATTTTATAAAGAAATTCGCTTGACTTTTAGGGATTTAAGTTTTGGTGGTGATGACGCACTTAGTAGAATGTATGGAGTTTAGAGGTGTAGATTTAGGAGCGGAAGAGGTTGATTGAGAGTTTGGATGTTGTTCAAGCGAGGGTTTTGGATGAGAACTAGCGAGAAGACACTCAATCCAAGTGAAGTGTTCCTTCAATGAAATGGTTTGTTTTTGGGGAAAGATGCAACAAGGAAAATTGTTGACATGTTTTGCAACTTGTTTCAAGTTGTGGGGTGATGAAGGAGAGCTAGAGGGAAGTTATTCCAAGTTGCATTGAGCAAGGTGTAAGGCAAGAAGAGCACGAATGCTCATAGGCTTCCTTGAGTTCATCAATGAACTTCAAGTGTTTGGATAAAGGTGATGATGGTGGATTGTGGTTTTAATTAGGGATGGATGGAAGATAGGTGATGCGTGGGAATCGCAACAGGCTTTACCTCTCGAGGGATCTCGAGAAGCTTACAACCCCCACCAGGCAGTGTACCTGATCGTTGTAGTATAGTATAGTGACAAGTACCGGGGGATTGATCGTTCAGCTTAGGAATAGTGTCGCTAGGATTAGAAAGCCTAATTACTAGTTCTAAAGATGAGGGATGATTATTTTTGTGTTTTTATATTTTTATGAAAGCAAGTAAAATCTCGGGTTTTAGAAGAGTGGGCGGAATTAGTTGCTAATCAACTAACCCAAAACTAAAATGCAATCAAAATAAAATACTAAAAATGAAATTAAACTAATTATACTAAGGTTGTGAGCAGTAATTGGAGAAAATGTGTTTACTTAGATTTCACTACTCCCTAGATATCTTTTACACGTTAATTACTTGTTATAATTGTATGGATGACGGATTGTATTCCTTAATACCATTCATGGGGTGGCATACATAACTCCCCAATTCTATGAGCTCTTATCTCCTCCTACACCATGCCCAACACAACTATAGGGATTGTAAACAGTGGCTCATGCATTAAATACAACCAATAAAGACCTAGTACGCCTCAGTTCATGTTTCTTAAGATGTTCAAGCATGTTACCATTTGGAGATCTGCCAGTTTTCTTAAGCCTAACATATAAAATCATTCATCCAAGACAAGAATAAACAAGTAATCAACACATAATCAATATCTAGGTTTCATTAGATCTAAGCAAACACAAAAGAGATCTAGCCTAGCATAATGGAATTGAGACAAGAACAAGATATAGACAACCAACACATAGACATATTAATTGAATTAGAAGAACACTTATCTCAATTGCAATGCAAGGTATCAAGGGTTTGGAACCCTTGAAAAACCTGTAAAAGTTGCACCAAAATCGTCTTTAGAGTTTCTCCAAAACTTCTCTCTTTTAATGTGAAAAACTAGAAAACTATATATAGGAAAATCGGGGTGACGGCGTCAAGAACAAAGGTGTGACGCCGTCATCTCGCCGCCAAATACTTCCTCGGATGGCCTTGATCTACTTCTGACGGCCTGCGTGACGCCGTCATGAGCTACGGATTTTAATTCTTGGGGTTTGACGCCGTCATGAGTTTACTCTTGATGCCTTCATGTACTGTTCCAGCATGGAAAATTGAGACTTTGCCGTTTTCTTCACTTTTATGCTCAAAAAAAGTCCAAAATGGCTTCTTTTCCAGAATTCACTCTCCAAGTACCTAAAATCACAAAAGGAACGATTTAGGGCAATATTTGATCAAATAAATTCGGATTCGGGCATAAATGACCCCCTAAAAATGGACCATTTTTCGCCTCATCATATACCCTTACACTTGAGATTTGCTTGTCCTCAAGCAAATACGCTTTTATTCTACTCAAAAGACAAGTTAGGGGTCATTTAACACTAATATAAAAGTAATTACAACAAATAATCGTTCCACTAAAGACCAATAGACAAGCACGGAGGTCATACACTAGCACCTCACAAATAGTGTTTAGATACTCACATCTCTCGGGTGTAATAAAGTAATATAACATTATGGAAATGGAAGATATCTCTCACTACCTGTCATAGCAAAATAGATTACCATAGGCTTGGGAAAGGATCAAACCTCCACCGCATGGCGTAAGCACCTAGGATAAACTATCAAATAGGTCTTTTAAAGGGATGTAACGTTAGGTATAGGGAAATGAATTACACGGTTTTGTTGGATAAAGGGAGTTTTACTGGTGGCGAGTTAACAATCTTAGTTAATTACATGTACAACATGGCGTTGCTAAGCCAAGACTAGACTCGACTTAAGCTAATAAATGAAAAATAACTAAAAACATAAAATAAACATAGAATGCAACGGTATGGTAGTCCGTATGTTTTTTCTCTTTTTCATTTTTCTCTTTTTTTTTTCTTTTTCTTGATTTTCGATTTTTTTTTTTTTTTTTTTTTTTTTTTTTTTTTTTTGCATACACTCTTACCCTACCATCCAAAATAATACATCATAGGGAATGAACATTCCCCTTACACTTGAATCTTTACATACTTTACATTAAACTAATCTAATGACTCGAATTAAGAAAATCAAAACACTTGGAGCACTTTTAAGATTAACGCACATATGGGGGTAATAATATTATGTTCTTCCCCATTACTCCATAAAATAAGTACTTACCCATGAGTCCCAATCGTCCCAAAACAATATGTACAAGGATATGACTCGACTTAGCAACCATGTAATCAATTAGAAAGTTAACTTAGGGTTTAACAAATAACAATAATGCACTAAAAATGAGCGCATACACGGAAGGCTAAGGCGATTTGGTTGTACATTTAAGTGGGGTGTAACAAATTCTTCCTTTAAGTAAAATGCTTAAAGTTAGAAACGAAAAGATAGGCTCGGAGGGGTGTACTAGGGGTATCGTGTACTAAAAATGAGTACAACGCTAAGGGTGTGGGAAAAATTAATTGACATAACTAGCCAAGTAATATGACTTAAATGGTCAAGTAATTATGATACAGGTTTAACACAAGGGTGATCCTAATGCCTCTTATCATGTAGTAAATCCTACTACACGAATGTAGTCTCACTAGCGGTCTCGGGATGCATCACTAACGCAAGTTCTAGAATCTAAATGCTACCGGTACACTCATAAGCACTAATAATGAATGCTTTTCCTATCAAATCTAAAGGCGAACCTCACACATTTGGGTGGAAAATTTTTCTGAATATACGGTTATGTGCTAGTCATACAATCTCCTATCCATGAGACGCTTGCTATGGCTAAAGTTTCACTCCTAAATGTTGTAAAAAATTTTAAATTTGGCGCTAAAATTGCACTAACAAGTATTTCTCATAGTTTTATTACACATCTACTATCAAACAAAACAAACTCAAGCGAAAGTGCATATGTAAGGTATCATCTTTTTACCCTCCCCTTACACTTAAGATGAACATTGTCCCCAATGTTCAAGTAAAGAATGTAAAAGTGAAAAAGTTAAAAAGAATGAAATCAAATACTCCCCTGATTCGCTCGGTATGGATTATAGGATAGCCAGGTTAAATCTTCCTCCAAGAAAATGAACAATCAAAGCTTCCCTTCCAGAATATAAATCATCTTCTTGTCATACATAACCTGTAAAACCTGAGAAAATAGACAAGACAACCTCGCGTAAAATCGGCGGCATCCTATATAAGTTACTAAATCCTAGAAAACAAAGTAAGATATAATGCTTGTGGAATGAAGGTTGCAGATTTCCTGGAGATTATAAAACTTAATAATTCACAAAAAACCATAAGACTCCGTTAGAAAAACAAAACCGGTAAAATTTCCAGATTTTTAACTCCTGACGCCGTAAAGAGTAAACCTCTGACGCCGTCAGAATGGACCTGCAGAAATTCTTATGTTAAGTTTCCGGAAAATTTTTGGAAAAACTTGGTTCTACTTCCTGGAAAATCCTGCAAAACTTCATTATGACTCAATACAAGCATTTGACTCTAACAAATACGAATACACATGCTCATTTAATATTGTGGAGAATCATGATCGTGTATTTCTTGAAAACATATTTGGGGTTTCCCCTTGCACTTATCTTTTGCAAAAATACTTTTAAGTTGGAGTTAAGACTAGGCCAAACAACATAGTAAAGTATTTCCATATTTTAATTTAGAGACATGATCAACCAACAATAAAAATAAAACATGCATACGGAAGCAAATAACAATCAAACAAATAAAATCACACAAAGCATGGGTTGCCTCCCAAGAAGCGCTTGTTTTTGTTCGAGTCACGAGCCTGACTCTACCCTTATTTAACGGAAAGAAGAGAGGTTTTCCCTACACTTAGGATTAATTGCGGGTGGAAGTAGCGATACACACCCTTAGGGTGGAAGTATGCCACGTGAGAAAAGAGTGGTGGATGAATTATATGCTCAAACGGGTGTGCTCCTTTCATCATAACCTTACCTAGTTCACTTTGGTCAATGAGTGAGTTGAAGTTTTCTCCTAAGAAGGGATCATTTTCTATCAACTTCGAGAGATTCCTAGTTAGGGATCTATCTTGACCTAATAAACCCGGTTTAAACCCATAATGTTTCTTACGATCAATCATGAATGGGTGATGTAAGTATGTAAGGTCATGGTTCACTCCTATGTTGGCTTCTTCTCTACAAGGCTTGAGGTCTACTACCTTCAACGTAAAACTACCCGGACTACATGGTTTGATGGGTGGATCGGGACCTATTTCAATTCCTAAATCTTCATCCAAGGATGGAAGGTTAGGTAATGGTTTTGGTTGAGGCTCCGGTTCATCAAAACTAGGAACTTCCCTAGAACTAGGAGTAAGGTTATCACTACAAGTGTTCAAACCTATATCCTCTAGTGGTGCTTGGTCCAAGGGTTCTACCTCAATTGGGGTTCCTATAGTCTCTTCTACTTCTTCCGGGTAAGTCACGGGCGGTGTATGTGCCTCAAATGATGGTAGGACTTGTGAGGTACTTTGTGGGCTTGAATTGTCCACCTCATCCTCCATTGTACCTAGATTACCTATGTGTTTGTTTTGTACTATGGCTTTAGGTGACATCCACACAGGTATCCCTGAGTAATCATCCCCAGACAAACTTCCTGTTTGCTCCTTCAAACTTGTTTTTGATTGATTTGTGATGTTGTTTGTTGGGTTGTCTACTCTATAATAGTATTGGGCACAGTCTTCTATGGTATCCCATGCTTCTTCAGCACTTAATTCCCTAGGGCCCCCATTGGCAAAATCATCAATGCACATTTGGTCACATCGGTTGACACGATAGTAAAAGGTTTGGGTTAGGGATGCTAAAGAGAAACTATGATGAGGGAATTTTCGAAGTAAAATTTTAAAACGAGTCCATGCATCATATATGGGTTCATCTCAATATTGTTTGAAATTCGAGATGTCAATAGGGTAGAATGGCCTTTGTGGTTGGTGGTATGGTGGATTCGCGTACTCCATAATGGTGAACGGAAGAGTCAATGGAAATTACGAACAAACACACAAAGAAAAAGATAGACTACAGAGAACCTAAAAATAAAAATAAAATCTTACTAGAAAGGAATCTAGCAAGTAGACCTAATAAAAAGAATTTCTAACCTAGACAATAACTATTCCCCGGGCTGCGGCGCAAAAAACTTGATGCGTGGGAATCGCAACAGGCTTTACCTCTCGAGGGATCTCGAGAAGCTTACAACCCCCACCAGGCAGTATACCTGATCATTGTAGTATAGTATAGTGACAAGTACCGGGGGATTGATCGTTCAGCTTAGGAATAGTGTCGCTAGGATTAGAAAGCCTAATTACTAGTTCTAAAGATGAGGGATGATTATTTTTGTGTTTTTATATTTTTATGAAAGCAAGTAAAATCTCGGGTTTTAGAAGAGTGGGCGGAATTAGTTGCTAATCAACTAACCCAAAACTAAAATGCAATCAAAATAAAATACTAAAAATGAAATTAAACTAATTATACTAAGGTTGTGAGCAGTAATTGGAGAAAATGTGTTTACTTAGATTTCACTACTCCCTAGATATCTTTTACACATTAATTACTTGTTATAATTGTATGGATGACGGATTGTATTCCTTAATACCATTCATGGGGTGGCATACATAACTCCCCAATTCTATGAGCTCTTATCTCCTCCTACACCATGCTCAGCACAACTATAGGGATTGTAAACAGTGGCTCATGCATTAAATACAACCAATAAAGACCTAGTACGCCTCGGTTCATGTTTCTTAAGACGTTCAAGCATGTTACCATTTGGAGATCTGCCAGTTTTCTTAAGCCTAACATATAAAATCATTCATCCAAGACAAGAATAAACAAGTAATCAACACATAATCAATATCTAGGTTTCATTAGATCTAAACAAACACAAAAGAGATCTAGCCTAGCATAATGGAATTGAGACAAGAACAAGATATAGACAACCAACACATAGACATATTGATTGAATTAGAAGAACACTTATCTCAATTACAATGCAAGGTATCAAGGGTTTGGAACCCTTGAAAAACCTGTAAAAGTTGCACCAAAATCGTCTTTAGGGTTTCTCCAAAACTTCTCTCTTTTAATGTGAAAAACTAGAAAACTATATATAGGAAAATCGGGGTGACGGCGTCAAGAACAAAGGTGTGACGCCGTCATCTCGCCGCCAAATACTTCCTCGGACGGCCTTGATCTACTTCTGACGGCCTGCGTGACGCCGTCATGAGCTACGAATTTTAATTCTTGGGGTTTGACGCCGTCATGAGTTTACTCTTGACGCCTTCATGTACTGTTCCAGCATGGAAAATTGAGACTTTGCCGCTTTCTTCACTTTTATGCTCCAAAAACGTCCAAAATGGCTTCTTTTCCAGAATTCACTCTCCAAGTACCTAAAATCACAAAAGGAACGATTTAGGGCAATATTTGATCAAATAAATTCGGATTCGGGCATAAATGACCCCCTAAAAACGGACCATTTTTCGCCTCATCAATAGGCTTCATTAGTGGATGGTATTTTTTTGTTAAATGAGCATCAAGTGAAGCATTGGTGATGAGGTTTGGATTGTTGTTTTGGGATTGTGCATGCTCATCATGAGAAGAAGCATTGGTGGAACCAAGCATGGGTGTTAGGCTTTGTTTGTGAGATGGGTTATTTGTATGAGCATAAGATTTGGGTATTGGTTGATTTGGAACAACATCACTTGAGCTTTGACAAGAGTCAATTTTTCTCCTCCAAATTGGTTTTACGGAGATCTTAGCAACTCTTGAGAGTTTAGATCTTGGGTTGTTGGGGGATGACATGTTTGGTTGGATGATCATTAATGATGAAGGAGATGTATTTATAGTGTAGGAAATATGTGGTTTAGGAAGTTAAATTTTGATGGCATGGAAATGGTGGATGACTCGAGATTGGTAGTATAAAGGATGATTCGGATTTTCATTTCACATGGGTGGTTTGAGGATGTACTAAAGAAGGGTTATGAGGTTTGAGTGTAAGGTAGAAGAATATATGTGAGTGAGTGTGTTTACCCTTCCCATTAAATTCGTGCTCATCCGGACATAGAGTTAAGCATGTAAAGCCATACAATCAAATCACATAGGAGCAAATAAACATCTAGAAACAACATATATGCGATATGCCATAAATCTAGGAATGAAAGAATCTAATGAGAAGCAAAGTTCATAAAAGTAAACTAGCGTTAGGTATATATAGGAAGAGCAATTTAATCAAGTTGGAGAATGAGTATGAGACTATTACTAGTGGTGCTCAATTCAGGCTAAACACGACCATTTTTACGGGTTACACACACCCAACTTCTCACATAGAAGCAATTCAACCGTTAGGTTAAATTGAATTTCTAGTCAATAGATTCTCCAATAGTCATTCTCTTTTTAGAAGAAATTGAGTTCCTAAATTTACCTATCAAAGATTACCAAACATGAAGTTTGCTTGATTCACTAATACTTGGCTTAATGTGACTCAAACATCATGTTTTTATGAAGGTAAATCTAGATGATATATTTTATTCAAGATCCTAATAGAGACGTGTTGAGTGTTTAGATAAGAGTAAACGAAAAGTTTTAATCTTTTCTTCATGATTTACCGGTTGTTTGGTTTTGATGACATATTACTTGATTTAATAACTGTGCTAGACTTAAGAGTGCACCTTAGCATCTCTTGTGAAATGAATCTCATTAAGATTATTTATCTTAAATGAGTTTGTGATTCTCAAATGATATCAAAACTAGACATTAATATATTTTTAAACAAATATTATTTTCTATGATTTTTGCCAATGTTATATATCATACTTTAACAAGTATTTGAAAAAATAAATTTTACTTGTTTATGGATTGTGACAAGTTATTTTTCAATTCTAATAACTTATATTATTTCAAAAAAAAATGAAGTGCATTATCTTGTAACACAACCATTCAGGCTACAAAGAGAATGAAATACATAGAATATATAGTGTGTATTATTCTTAAATATGTATTTTATCTTGAAGTGATAATTTTAAGTAGTGTGAGCAAAGTTTACATATGTTGTTAGTTTGCTCATGTTTGGTTTTTCGGATATGACACATTTATCCATTGCATTGCAATATAAATTGCTTGAATATTTCGGACGAAACATCCAAGTCGTCAATCCTACTTCATTGTATATTTTATGAATGTGTTTAAAATGTTATTCTAATATTTGGAACACAATTATTGGACAAGTAGATTCAATATGACATTATCAACACAAGTGTGAGTTATGATCCAATGCACACTCTTTTCATCTACAAAGGATGTAACTATTTTCATATCAATCTAGTGTGATTGAGTATGTAGATTCAAGATTATATATTTTGTTGTAATTTGATATAATCTAAATGCTAAACAAATAGCCATCCAATTTCTTGTCCACACTAAAAAAACACGTCAATTAGATTTGATGAATATATCAACCATAATTTGAATAATGAATTGATATAATATCAAGATCTTTCTTGACCCTCACAAACACTCATTTAAAATAAATAGACATTTTGATAGTGTGTTCCATTAATCCTAAGATTATTTATGAGTGAGGTTAGTGAATGATTGAAATTTAACTTATTACTTCATGTTTGTTATATGTTTTGTTTATGTGAAAAACTCTTCATTATTACTTATTATGAACACACTTAGATTTTGAAAATACGTTTTCTTTTATATAACTACTAATGTTTTAAAATAATTTAATTTCTCTTATTCAAACAACCTAAGGTAAAACAAGGTAATTTGTTGATAATATTTAAGTGTGTTGTGAAGAATAGATTAAATTGTTTGAAATATTTAGGTGACTAGATTTAACTCATTTACAAGATGTTTGAGTAACATTAAGCCATCTATACCTATATGCAATGCAAGCATATTATAACAATTCTAACGCAAGAAATCTAGCATAAGATCTAGTTAAGTATAAACCGGAAAGCTAGCTATAAACTAATAGGGCACATATGCTTAGATATAAAAATAGCTAAACTTAAAGTAGAAACAATTATCTAATATATTCAAAAAATAAAATCACAAAGAAGTTCACATAACATATAAAACACTTGTCGTCGTTTTGTGTATTATATACACCAATGTTTACTTAGCTCGATTTTATTTGAAAGTAAAATAGTTTCCTCCCCATTCTATAATTTAATTAAGATCAATATTTTGAAAACATAAATACTTAATTTTTCAAAAGTATATCAACTAGGAATGCCCGACTTGAAGGAAAAGGTAAAACAAAAGTTTTACGTTAAAACGAAACATAAATTTTTGACCACCATATATTATTTTGAATTTCTTGCTTATTTAAGTTTTTAATGATTACTTGTAAGTATTTTTAAATGAAAGTAGACTCAATTCCCTTTAAAACGCCGGGTGGCACGACTTCTACGGAGTTACGGTTAATTTTATATGATTTTTTAAAGTTTCTGAAAAACTGTCGAACAGACAGGTGGACCCCTTAAATTTAAGGGGGCCACCCAGTATTTAAGGGGGCCGCCCAGACAATTAAAGGGGCCACCCATATGATACTAAAAAATGAATTTTTTGTTAAAAAATTGTTTTCTGACTTTGTGGAAAGATGTGTAACTTTCTGATTTTAAAAACGAACATATAACACTTGTTTTAAACATAATCTTATCTCGAGCTAGTATAATTATTGTATGTAATATCAAAACTGATACAAGTTAATCAACAAAACACTTTTCATATTTAATCCTCCTTAATGGGTAATTTTATATATGAATCGTACACAATTTTTAAAACCATTTGTTTTGAAAATTTGAGCGACGTGGCTCTGGTACCAATTGTGGAAAACTAGAAGGGGGGGTTGAATAGTTTTCCCCTCTTTTTTCATTTTATAAAAACTTTGTTTCAAAATGTTGATTCGAATTTATTCAATTGTTTGTTTAGAAAACCTTTAATTAGAGTTTAGTATGAAAACACCATATAATCAATATGATCAATTATATATGTAAGCTTTTGGAAAAACTTAGTTTTATGAATGGAGCTTTGGTCGGTCTTTGTGTGAATACGTTTTCCTTTTGAAATCTTAAAACATTTTGTATCAAATTATCTATCAAGTGAAAGAACTATCCAAACACTCGAGGATATGCTTCGAGCATGTGTGATAGATTTTGGAAAAGGATGGGAGAAACACTTGCCATGAGTAGAATTCTCGTATAATAATAGCTATCATGCTAGCATAAAAGCAGCACAGTATGAGGCACTTTATGGGAGAAAGTGTAGGTCTTCGGTGTGCTGGGCTGAAGTTAGAGAAGTGCAACTCATGGGTCCGGAAATAATCCATGAGACAAATGAAAAAATAGTTCAAATCCGACAACGCTTACAAGCTGCAAGGGATCGGCAAAAGAGTTATGCCGATATAAGACGTAAGCCTTTAGAATTTCAAGTCGGAGATACAGTTATGTTGAAAGTTTCACCTAGGAAAGGTGTTTTTCGTTTCGGAAAGCAAGGAAAGCTTAGTCCGAGATACATTGGACCTTTTAAGGTTTTAGAAAAAATTGGTCCAGTGGCATACCAACTTGAATTATCGGATGAACTAAGTAATATACACGACGCGTTTCGCGTATCAAATCTTAAGAAGTGTTTATCAGAAGAATCACTAGTTGTGCCTATTAACGAGCTTCAATTGGATGATAAGCTCAATTTCACTAAGGAACCAGTGGAAATTATGGACCGAGAGGTCAAAAATCTAAAACATCACCGGATTCCTATCGTTAAGGTACGCTGGGACTCCTAAAGAGGACCAGAGTATACTTGGGAACGAGAGGATCAAATCCGTGCTAAATTGTGGAAAACTAGAAGGTGGGGTTGAATAGTTTTCCCCTCTTTTGTCATTTTATAAAAACTTTGTTTCAAAATGTTGATTCGAATTTATTCAATTGTTTGTTTGGAAAAACTTAGTTTTATGAAAACACCATATAATCAATATGATCAATTATATATGTAAGCTTTTGGAAAAACTTAGTTTTATGAATGGAGCTTTGGTCGGTCTTTGTGTGAATACGTTTTCCTTTTGAAATCTTAAAACGTTTTGTATCAAATTATTTATCAAGTTAAACTTAATATGAGAAGTGTGAATAATAATCTATTTGACCATATCATATAATTATACACACAATCACAATATTAACTTCTATGTACAACACAATCAATCATCACAACTATATAAGCAACAACTAAGACATATAGGCAACCATAGATGTAAAGCGAAAAATGCAAGAATAAATGAAAAGAGATAAGAGAAAAGAAATGCAAACCAGACACGATGATTTATAGTGGTTCGGCTACAAGGACACCTTCCTTGCCCTACTCCACTCCTCGAGTCACCTACTCAAGAGTTTTCTTCAATACTCAACAAGCTCCCTTTTGGCAGAGAAAACCGTACACAACTTTTGCTTACACCATTTAACGACACTAAGCTAAATGTCGAGTTCTAATAGTAGCTAGAACCAATCTCACAACACTACTTCGATCACTACACAACTTCTACACGACTTCACGACTTCTTCATGGTTTCACGACTTCTTCATGGCTTCACGACTTAACGACTTCTTCACTACTTCACAACTTCTTCTATACTCCACTACATATTCACACATCTACTTCTTCACAACTTCATGACTTCTCCACACTACAACTTCTTCCCACTACTTCTTACTCACTCATAAACTCACTACTAAGTAAAATCATCTTGATCTACTTATTACATATACATAACTCACAACATCACATAAATACTAACTAGATCCTAATACATATTTGGCTTTATGATAGGGAGGATTCTTCTCTTGCACTTTAAGTGGTGAAGGATTGGATCACTTGAAACAAAGACTTATAATCTTATGATCAAAGGATTTAGAAGGATGTTTTGAAGGGATTGGGACTGAAAATTTTCGTGCAAAAGGTAAGGCAAAATTCCAGAATTAAGGTGGTATTTATAGGCAACAAATTCTGACAGAGGAGCGTGGCCGGTCCCCTGAAATCAAAGCCGGCCCCCTTAAAATTAAGGGGACCGCCCCTTATAATTAAGGGGGCCGCCCAGCTGTAACGGCCAGATTTTTTGTTTTTTTGTGGGGAAAGTTTATTTGGTGAAAAACTAACTGATTTTGGTTAAAAATTTGAAATCATATATTTAATATGATTAAAACATTTTTCTTTATTACCAAAAGTGTTTTTCAAAAATATATGACATGTTTATATCATTTTATAAACTTTGTAATGTTTAAATAGAATCCCTTTGATCATAAAATATATTAGACATTTGTTTGTACATACCTTAAGTGATTGTTGAGGCAAACTCGAGACATTGAGATGTCGAGGCTTGTTGACGTAAGAATGCATAGATGAATTGTGATCACAAGTAACTTAAGCACTTTACGTTATATGTTGTAACTTACATCTTTGTCATCATCAAAACATGAAGAGAATGTTTAGATTAAATATCGTAATATTCATGCCAACATAAATATCCCCATCTATTCACACCATCACATACTAACCATAGTTAAATCTCGGGACGAGATTTTCTTTCAGAATGGGAGACTGTCACAAACCACTAACTTCCCCTTAGGTTAGAATGCCTTACTAACTTAGATTAGGCCCTCACTAGCACCCTAAGATTAGAAATGCCTTACTAACTTAACTTAGGCCTTTATTAGAGCACACTAGGATTAGAAATGCCTATAGGATTTTCCCGAGTTAAATTTTTGCTTTTATATATCATTATAACCTAACTAACCCCCAGACAAGCTCACGTATCCATCTATGCCAACCACTACAATATTTACTTGATGTAAACATCCAGGTATGTCAAGTCTAGGTAATAAACATAATCTCACTAAGAAAACTAGTACTATACTACCCTATACTTGCTAGAAAACCCTAAATGTACCTATGTGTTTACAATTAGCTTTAAAACCCTAACTGCCTATTTGAACTTACATGCAAAGTTCATAGGACTTAGATATAAGTTAGAATAGATACCTTAGGATATATTAGAACCCTTAGGATATATGTCACACCTCGCCAAGGCGGAAACGCGAAGGTGTAACTTCATGGATATCATCACAACACCTGGTGTCTATATAGAGAACAACTACATGCACAAAATAGAGCAAATTACAAACACAAAGTGTTGTAACAATACCCCAGAATAAGATAACCAAAATCAATACATAAGATCCAAACCAAAAAATGATAAACCACTTCCAATGCAACTAAGGTCTCGTCTAACCACATCCTTCTATCTTATCCTTAGAAAGCTCACCTGAAAAATGATGCTTAAAACGTCAACATAATGTTGGTGAGATTCATAGGTTTAAGACACACATACACTCTCAAGGCAACCAGTTCACTGTGATTATAAAAACATAGCTGGACGAATAAATTACAGTTATCATATAGCTACATGTATCTGCAAGTCAAGAATCACACACAAGGCAACAGCATACATAAGTCAACCAATAGGATGGCTCGTGTCCTCCGACCCCAATAAACCACAATTAGGTCGCATGCGCGAGCAACAGGATAAGCATCCTCCTAATTGGAACACATAAACTAGTAACGAGTAGGAGTATTACTCTCCAATTGGATACTCCCCCCCAATTGGTCCAGACAACATTATCATCTCATTATCCAATCCATATAATCCGGTACGAGTAGGAGTATTACTTTCCAATTGGATACTCCCCCCTAATTGGACCACATATATATATACACAAAAGCAAATAATCACACATAGCATGCATACGATAACATTATAAGTCCAATCTCTTTTGACACACACATAATCACAGTAACTTAAACAAATTAAGACAAGCATCATTCCCATCCCAATGTTTAAAACAAAGTAAAAATATGGGACTATGAACTCACCTCAAACCTTGCATCTTCCACAACACAAATCACAAATCTAAACAACACAAATAAGTCCACGTTACACGAGGTCAAGCTAAAAGCTAAAACCCATGTAATACTCATATGATGGATGTCTAAGATCATATGACCCACCATGGATCTCCAAGACACCATACTAACCATTACCATAACCTAACACTCACTAAATCCCTTGCACTTATAAAACCAGAAAACGCAGAATTTTTTGGTACATTCGCCCACATGAAATCACGACAAATAAAGCTCAACAACTCACACCAAAAATTTACCATGGTCTCTCATAAGCATACAAGCTAATCCCATAAGTCCATGGACCAATAACACACACAAGTACTCAAAAGAAAATCAAACTTGTCAACTACTCAAATTCGGATCTGAACGCACACCAAAAAGTTTCAATTAATATAAAATACTTCCACAAGTTTTTATCGCGAATCCTTTTCGTGTTAGTCTAATATAACCTAATACTTAACTATTCCAGAAGGCCTAGTCAAAATACCACTTTTACAACCACAAAACACCCTCAAACTTTTACCAAAAATCTGTCCCGGTTTGACAGCTTTGACACCTTAACAAAGAAAAATCAAAAGACCAACTTCCCGACCTTGAAATCAATCGTGGCTGGACTTTTTGGAAAGATCTTTCATTAAAATTCAATTTAGACCTAAAATTCGTCACTTAACTCTTAACCATCTGTTATTTACACTCACATCATTACAGCCATAGTTTTCTGTCCAAACCCTAACACATAATCTAACGTGTTTTACACTCAATTCCCTTAACCAATTACCATATTATTAACATCTAATCATCCCAACATGTTTTACTTCATTAATTTACAGAATTATATAAACCCTAGATTCCATCATAATAATTATTACATGAATCATAACAATAATTAATTAATTACACATAAGGGTTAAGGATTTTACCTTGATTCTTGATTATTGCTTGAAAACTATAAACCCTAATTTTTTCTCCTTCTTTTCTCCTTGTGTTCGACTCAAATTGCAGAAAATAGGGCTTTGGGGTCGTTGGTATAGCTTATATGGGTAGGGGTTGGGCTTGGTTGGGTTAGATTAGGATTCCTTGGGCCTAAGAGTCATATTTGGACTCAAATTGGGTTTCCTTTTTCCCTCTTATCCCTTCTAGCCGATTTTTTTTTACCATATACATACATATATTTTTATTTTTTTTATTAAATTTATTTATTACACTCAAAACCTCATACTTTTCATATTTTATAAATACCCGTAGCTAATCCTAACGTCTTACGCGATAAACCTCAGTTTTTACGACAAACCGGAAAAATTATCGTTTTCAAAACAAAGTTTCCAAAAATAGAATTCCACACTCTTTTGAAACATAACTCATAAAAACAAACTCCTCGTAACCCGCTAACGCTCAAACACTTGAACGAAGTCTCGTTACTCAAAAACACCAAAACTACGCAAGTCATTTCTTCACCACAAAGGCGATCAAAATGAACTTTCCCAAATTTTAAACTTTCCAAATCACAATAAAACCACTTATATCACACTTAGATCACTTCAAACACCTAGGACACACCAAACAAACGTCAACCGAGTCAAGACTATCAGTCAAACTGACCTGCCAAAACCACGGTTGTTACATCATCCCCCACTTAGGGAAATCGCGTCCCAAGATTTCAATTACACGAGTCACCACTCACAACAACAAAAGAAAATTTATGGATTTTTAAGCGGAATAATACCACACCAGAAAATCAAAGAGAAAGAATCACAAAAAAAAAATGTGAACCGACTAAATACCCGAATTCACACAATGGAAAACATTCCGACACTCCAACGATACACGAAAAATAGATACACTACACCCATCAATAACACCAAAGATCTGAACGACATTTCACAGACAGGTACGATACTCTCGAACCAAATGAAAATCCAAATGGTAACCGCAGGGAACACCACATATAATGGATACACACAAAACAAACATTAATTACATCTGATCCTCACAATCCCAAGTAAACTCAGGACCACGCTTAGAATCCCACCATACCTTTACCAACACAATCTCACCACACTTCAAACCCTTACCATCTCGATCCATAATCTCAACAAGTTTCTTGACAAAACGAAGAGTCTTGTCAACCTTAATCTCATCTAATGGCACATCCAGACTATCATCTGCCAACCACTTCTTTCCATTAGATACGTGAAACGTATCATGCACTCTACTTCACTCCTCAGGAAAACTCAACCGATATGTCTCAAATCCAATCCTTTTCGTATATCTCAAATGGTCCTACGTATCTCGGTGCTAGCTTGCCTTTCCTACCGAAAAACACAACACCCTTCCAAGGAGATACTTTTAACCTCACATATCACCAACACCAAACTCTAAGGGCTTACATCAATTATTCGCATAACTCTTTTTGGTGATCTCTTGCTGCCTTAAGTCTTTTCCTTTGTCAGAAAACCTTATTCGTAGTCTCTCGTTCTAGTTCAGGACCAATTAGTTGACTTGTTCCAACCTTTGCCCACAGAACAGGTGAGCTACATTACCTTCCATACAACTTTTCACACGACACATACTCAATACTAGAATGATAATTGTTGATATAGGAGAACTCAGCTAAGGGTAAATGTATACCCTGGCTTCCTCCAAAATCAAACACACCCATGCTCTCAGCTCTCCAACGCCTGATTTGTACGCTCACTTAGTTCACTCATTAGAGAATGATAAGTCGTACTCATCTACATACGCGTTCTCAAAACTCTACAACACGTTTACCACTATCGCGAAGTAAGTATTTCATCATGTTTCTTGATGATCAACGTGGCACCCCATGGCTCTTTACCAACTCACCGAGCGAAAAAGTCTCACCAATCCTCCATACATCTCTTGCTAAGGTAATAATACATCTTATCCATTCTCAGATGTATCAAATACCTTGCATGAATGATGTCCTTACGCTTCCTCTCAATGAAACCAATAGCTGGTCCGCAAAGTACATTCCTCCATCTTCGTTCCTTTTCATTTACTTGTCTAAACCAATTAATCATTCTTCTCACATGTTCTCATCTTTGAACCTCTCTCTCTAGGCTGTCAGTATCATCCTCTTAACTCCGAACTGAGTTATCATAATCACTGCTCACAAACATCTAAGTTTCACTCGTTCATTCCCGCTCAGCGCTCTTACCGCGATGTCCGCCCTTCCTTAACGGTAGCGAATAAGACAATCGTAGTCACTGAAAAATTTCACACCCAACTTCTCTTCTACATATATTAGCCTCTTGTCAAATATATGCTATAGATTCTTATGGTCTGTGTAGATAACACTTTTTGCTCCATACAAATATCATCTCCAAGTTCTACTTCCCAACTTTAAATCATGTATCACTAAATTCCTCTTATGGATCTTCCACCTCCCCGATGCCCACGCAATCCGAAGAACGTACATCTTGAAACAAAACCTCCCACTTGAACAACTTGGAAAACACCCTCTTCCTCTTCGACGAACAAATTGATATTCAAAACGACAATCTATCCTAAGTAAACGACGCGAACCATGAAACCGGTCGAACTAAAACGTATATCAACGAACTCAAAAGGGGTACGAATTACCGACTAACAAAGTAACGAACATCAAAATCAAAGCTAGAAAAACACAATGAGAAATTTTCCCCAATAAAAGTAGACACGGATAAAATGTTCATGAAAACCCATACAAAGAAAATATAAAATACACGCACCCATAAAACATCCACAAGCGCACCTCAACGAAAGAAACACTCGATGAACCAAATACATAACAAGTTTGGTAAATGAGAACCATAGACAGTTCTTATTCCCGTACTCGACTTTCTCAAAAACAAATGAACACCGTTTTTCACAAGACATATCTTAAACTTATACATTTTTTTTTAGATATATATAAACCATTTTATGTAAGACATCAATATAACCATTTTTTTCCACACTTCATTTTGACCATAAAAATAATGGTTTCTAACAAATGACCTTGAAATACCCAAAACGAGTTTTAAAATACCATAAGGACTTCAACACAACCCCTTTACTGGATACGAAAAACGCAGAAGAATCACATAATCAAAATAATCATCAAACGAATCTCATACCAGTGAACACTTACGCAAATGCATTGCAAACCAAACGATGAACTTACAGACTCATTCGTACAACAATCAAACCAAAATCATAGAAAAACACCAATACTAACAGGTCACAAAACATGCCACGAAATTCAATTGGTGTGTGTATATAAGGGATCAAATATCCACACCAACTCGTCACGAACCAACAATACTCGAAGAACAATATAATATTCATTCGCGGAATGAATGCAAGGAATAACCAAAGAAACGAACCAGTATCCAACAAAAACGAATTCGATTACCCAACACCTATCACGATGTCAAATAGAAAGAATATGGCATCTGTACCATCATGGTACGAATAGGAATGTCAACCAAAGAATTAGGTATAACGGAGTATCTAGCAAACAAATCAACTTAAATACCATAACATAAGTACCCACCGATAATTGAGGTATCAACATATGATAGGTAGGATGGAATCTTACCACCTACACACCCCAACATATAACGACTGCCCAAACGGTTAAGAGAATACTTCTCTAACCCTACAGCCATCAACAACATGATATCACATACCATCTACCACAACATATAACAACAAACATCAATCAATGCAATAATGGTCACAAGTCCACGTGTGTGATACCCTTATAATTATGTTCGCGACCATAGTTATAAGCCTATTCCACACGCATACTTACTTCCAAAACCACACATCTCAATGATAATGCACATATACCACATAACACCTAATACACTATGAAATCCATGCTATCATACTTGCAAGTCCACTTGTGTTGTGACGCATGTATAATTATGTTGGCCACCATAATTATCTATGCCCCCTTTCATAAGTGTAATCCCTCCTATGACAACACATCATGCAAACAATCATGCAAACAAAAAAACAAAAGACGTCGCAAACAATCATATCACTTGAACAATTCCATCGATCACGTAAACTCTATAATCAAAATCACTTGGATAAGGTCGATCCAATATCCAAGAGTAATCACGCTCCAACATGGCTCCTAACAGCGAAAGACAATATACGAATTCCAAAACATAACACAAAACAAAAGACGCCGCATAATGGCTCAAACTCCATTCTCGCACTTGCCTCCCCACTCAAATCGGTTAAACTTACTACTCGCTGTGGACTCCAAATCTAAATCCACATTATTCCATCCTAACTCCCCTTCATCTTTACTCAATCACTCATTCCTATTTCCTATACGTTGAGGTAGTCGACAACATGTAAAACCACCTCTATTCTTTTCTTCCAATTCTACATGATCTACAAGTGCATTCAACTCACGAGATTTAGACTAAACCACCTCTCCTTCCTATGTGAAGTGAGGACACTACCAAGGGTATTTGGTAATGGCTCCATCTCCAAAAGTCACTGTGGTTTCAAACCTCTCAACTTCTTCTCCACCAACGTTTCCCATAAACGTCCTCTCCTTGTCCGAACATGAATACATGCTATCGGGAACTTGGATTCTGCGGTTAGTCCGCTTCATCCTACCACTTCCCTCGCATCCGATAGCGGCAACGATAGTCCAACGAAGCATCTTACGCGTGGAAGTCGATATATACAATACTACGTATAGGGGATGAAATAGACGTCCGAAACTCAATAAAACATCTCATAAATATAGGAAAATAGACATATAAAATACTATACTTACAAATAAATCCTAAATGCAACTATATGAGGGACTCCTAAGTTATAGTGTAGGTTCAACCACCTAATTCTCTATAACCAAGGCTCTGATACCAATATGTCACACCTCGCCAAGGCGGAAACGCGAGGGTGTAACTTCATGGATATCATCACAACACCTGGTATCTATATAGAGAACAACTACAAGCACAAAATAGAGCAAATTACAAACACAAAGTGTTGTAACAATACCCCAGAATAAGATAACCAAAACAAAAACCAAAAGCAATACATAAGATCCAAACCAAAAAATGATAAACCACTTCCAAGGCAACTAAGGTCTCGTCTAACCACATCCTTCTATCTTATCCTTAGAAAGCTCACCTGAAAAATGATGCTTAAAACGTCAACATAATGTTGGTGAGATTCATAGGTTTAAGACACACATACACTCTCAAGGCAACCAGTTCACTGTGATTATAAAAACATAGCTGGACGAATAAATTACAGTTATCATATAGCTACATGTATTTGCAAGTCAAGAATCACACACAAGGCAACAACACACATAAGGCAACCAATAGGATGGCTCGTGTCCTCCGACCCCAGTAAACCACAATTAGGTCGCATGCGCGAGCAATAGGATAAGCATCCTCCTAATTGGAACACATAAACTAGTAACAAGTAGGAGTATTACTCTCCAATTGGATACTTCCCCCCAATTGGACCACACATCATTATCATCACATTATCCAATCCACATAATTTGGTACGAGTAGGAGTATTACTCTCCAATTGGATACTCCCCCCCCCCCCAATTGGACCACACACACACACATATATATATATATATATATATATATATATATATATATATATATATATATCCACACAAGCAAATAATCACACATAGCATGCATACGATAACATTATAACTCCAAGCTCTTTTGACACACACATAATCACAGTAACTTAAACAATTTAAGACAAGCATCATTCCCATCCCAATGTTTGAAACAAAGTAAAAATATGGGACTATGAACTCACCTCAAACCTTGCAGGTTCCACAACATAAATCACAAATCTAAACAACACAAATAAGTCCACGTTACACAAGGTCAAGCTAAAAGCTACAACCCATGTAATACTCGTATGATGGATGCCTAAGACTCATATGACCCACCATGGATCTCCTAGACACCATACTAACCATTACCATAACCTAACACTCACTAAATCCCTTGCACTTATAAAACCAGAAAACGCAGAATTTTTGGGTACATTCGCCCACATGAAATTACGACAAATAAAGCTCAACAACTCACACCAAAAATTTACCATGGTCTCTCATAAGCATACAAGCTAATCCCTGAGGTCCATGGACCAATAACACACACAAGTACTCAAAAGAAAATCAAACTTCTCAACTACTCAAATTCGGATCTAAACGCACACTAAAAAGTTTCAATTAACATAAAATACTTCCACAAGTTTTTATCGCGAATCCTTTTCGTGGTAGTCTAATATAACCTAATACTTAACTATTCCAAAAGGCCTAGTAAAAATACCACTTTTACCACCACAAAACACCCTCAAACTTTTACCCAAAATCTGTCCCGGTTTGACAGCTTTGACAACTTAACAAAAAAAAAATCAAAAGACCAACTTCCCGACCTTGAAATCAATCGTGGCTGGACTCTTTGGAAAGCTCTTTCATTAAACTTCAATTTAGACCTAAAATTCGTGACTTAACTCTTCACCATATGTTATTTACACTCACATCTTTACAGCCATAGTTTTCTGTCCAAACCCTAACACATAATCTAACGTGTTTTACACTCAATTCCCTTAACCAATTACCATATTATTAACATCTAATCATCCCAACATGTTTTACTTCATTAATTTACAGAATTATATAAACCCTAGATTACATCATAATAATTATTACATGAATCATAACAATAATTAATTAATTACACATAAGGGTTAAGGATTTTACCTTGATTCTTGATTATTGCTTGAAAACTATAAACCCTAATTTTTTTCTCCTTCTTTTCTATTTGTGTTCGACTCAAATTGCAGAAAATAGGGCTTTGGGGTCGTTGGTATAGCTTATATGGGTAGGGTTGGGCTTGGTTGGGTTAGCTTAGGATTCCTTGGGCCTAAGAGTCATATTTGGACTCAAATTGGGTTTCCTTTTTTCCCCTTATCCCTTCTAGCCCATTTTTTACCATATAAATACATATATTTTTATTTTTTTTATTAAATTTATTTATTACACTCAAAAACTCATACTTTTCATATTTTATAAATACCCGTAGCTAATCCTAGCATCTTACGCGATAAACCTCAGTTTTTACGGCAAACCGGAAAAATTATCATTTTCAAAACAAAGTTTCCAAAAATAGAATTCCACACTCTTTTGAAACACAACTAATAAAAACAAACTCCTCATAACCCGCTAACGCTCAAACACTTGAACAAAGTCTCGTTACGCAAAAACACAAAAACACCAAAACTACACAAGTCATTTCTACACCACAAAGGCGATCAAAATGAACTTTTCCAAATTTCAAACTTTCCAAATCACAATGTAACCACTTACGCAAAGGGATTTAGTGCTAAAATTCACCTATATCACACTTATATCACTTCAAACACCTAAGACACACCAAACAAATGTCAATCGAGTCAAGACTATCAGTCAAACTGACCTGCCAAAACCACAGTTGTTACAATATTGTACAACCCCTAGAAACTTAGGTACAAGTTATATAAGCATAAAACCATAATTAGGTCATAACTTCTCGAAACTAGGTCAAAACTAGGTTAAAACTTTACCATAAGCTACCATCACTTAGTATAAGCTGCTAATAGTTACTAAACATCATTAGGACCTTAATTAAGATACTAAAACATAGATAAAACCCTAAACACTTATAAAACAAAACTAGATTAAAACTTGACCTAAACACCTAAACTATACTACTTAAACACCTTAATATGAACAAGCTACCACCCTAGCACCTTAATATACCTAAGCTAGCACCCTAGCACCTCTAAGCACCCAAGCAAGTAGGTGATGCACCTCCTTGTCACCTCCTTGCCTTGAACTGCCTCTCACGGCTTACCACTACCACAACCGGCCTATACCTCAGCCCCCTAGCTACCATAGCTCATCCTTGTCACCTCCTAGACCTGCCACCAGCCCTTATAGCTTTGCTTGATCATCCATCCCCATCTGTGACACCTAGGCAGCCGTTTCCCCTCAACCGCCTCTACGCACCTTATAAATACCCCTCTTCTCCTCTTATTCTTCCTTACACCTCTCCTATCTCACTCTACCTCACATTTCTGTGTTACTAAGTCCTTAGAAGCAATTGGAAGCGAGTAGATAGGTCTTGGTTTGGTTGTGTTTTGTTTTGAAGTCGTGCGAGCCCTAAAAACCCTAGAAAACCTTCATAAGCCCTCCCCTAACCTAGGTAACATTTACTTTACGTCTAGTATTCTTAGAATAGAACTTAGATAGTCTTTAGATGCCTTAGATAGTCATTAGATTGCCATGCATGCATGTTTACTCTTGTTACACTAGTTTTAGGTCGAATTGCATGTTTATTTGTTACATTGCTTTCCTACTTGATATAACTTGCATTATGTGACTTATGTGACTTATAAAGTCTAGGGACTGTTTTTGACATTTCCTAGAAGATATTAGTGTAAGGACTAAGTTTGCAATATATTAAACCTTAAAATAAACTAATAAAACAAATATAAAACTAAAAGGCCTAAAACTGCAAATAGTATAAACATAAGGGTAAAAAGGGTAAATTATAGAAATTAGTATAACCTAGGAACTATATGTGTTATTTCTTTAAATATGATAGTTTAGGGACTAAATATGCAATAGTTAGAAAGTTATATGCCTATTTGTTATAAGTTTAGGGTAGAAAACGTAAATATATATATATATATATATATATATATATATATATATATATATATATATATATATATATATATATATATATATATATATATATATATAAAGGGTAAAATGGACTATTTTCATAAAACATAAAAACCTATATAAGTTAAAAGCATAACACAATACTAGGGAGCTTCATGCGAGGAGTACTATGTGGATATTTCGTTTTGACGAGTTTGTTGGGTTTACGAATTAAAGTGACCTGACTCCTCGAACGATTATTGCATATACTTCTGAGATATGATGGCCTGAATGGTGTTATGTTATAACTAAACCCTAATAACAACATAACTCATTAATAGGGAACTTTGTGTGAGGAGTATTAACTTCTGAATTATGATGGCCCGAACGGTATTATGCTGATCACATAATACAATAGTAAGGAGCTTCATGTGAGGATTCATATACTTCTGAATTACAATGGCCCGAACAGTGTTATGTTATATATAAAAACCTAAATAGTAATTAGTTAAGAAAACCTAGACTAAGACTTGACATACACACACCCACACTACAGGATACGTGAGTAAGTTGTCTAAACCCCTACTTAAACTAGTTAGAGACTCAGGTGAGTTTTCATAGCCTCACAACCTTTTAAATGCTTTTTAAATGTTTTACAAACCCTGTGAGGGGGATACATGCTTTAAAACCAAATACAAGTCTTTGCTCTGGTTATTGCACGAGTAAACTAACAGCCATCATTACACAACCCCAAATTCATGAATATAATCGTTTGGAAGTTTTATCCAAACGAACGCGAATATAGTTGATAGATCTATTTGAGTTTGACAACTCCCGTTGGTATTAACACCCCACTAGGTGGTACCAATAAGTACTATATTTGAACCCAATGAAGGTTTAACTTTGGCAAGTTATCCTTCCCATCCCCTTATGGTTTGGTCTGCAGACCCCATGACCCGGATCGTTAACGTGTGGTTCATGAGCTTATTGCAATATTCCTTATCTCTAAAACTAACCCTTTTCCACTCATAGAGTTTAAGTTGAACTCTGTGGAACTTGTATTTACTCTTTACTTTTTAAACCTATGACTCTCACTCAACATACGTGTTGACTTTTAAGCATGTTATCTTAGGTAATTAGGCACTATAGGAACCTTGGCACGGAGAACCACTGGACATGAGGACATCCAGAGTAGTTATCATTCATCAATTTTGTGTCATAAAACGTATCTTAGGGACCACTCTTTTGGCAAAAGTATATCTTTTGCTGTAAAAACTCTGATGAATAAATGAATGATAACAACCTTTTTCAAAAACGTCTCTTTTCGAGTCGTTTTCTATTATCTTGTCTTTGTTTCCATGAGTAATACCCTAAACACTTTATCCACTGCGATCAGTGCAAAAATGGGGGTGTTACACAAATTCTGAGGCAAAGCTAAAGAGACTTCTCCCCAAGATGCTTCAGAAGATTCTCAAGGCCTCAGAAATGAAGTGGAGTCTCCTGATAAAATACATGCTACCAGAATTAACTCTGTTAATTCTGGCAGTGAATTTGAAAAGGATGACCTTATTCCACAAGATGACCTTCTATATCTAGTCATACCTGAACCTGATATTGGTGATGTGCCTAACGATGGCCTCTTTATTGAAGCCTCTTATGACGAAGAAGGAGTGATTACTGACTTCAACAACTTACCTACAGAAGTCGATGTAAGTCCAGTTCCTACTCTAAGGATTCACAATGCTCATCCAAAGAGCCAAATCCTTGGTAATCCTAAGTCAATTGTTCAGACTAGGAGACAAATACAATATCAACTTAGATCTCATGCACTCATTAGCTTCATTCAAAAAAAAAACAAAGGATAAATCACAAGGATCAAAAACATTGTCTATTTGCATGCTTCCTATGTCAAAAGGAACCTGCCAAAGTTTCTGATGCTTTGGACGATGAAAGTTGGGTTGAGGCTATGCAAGAAGAGTTGTTGAAGTTCCAATTGCAAAAGGTTTGGGTTTTTGTAGATCTTCGACATGGAGCTAAAGTCATTGGAACAAAATGGGTCTTCAGAAAAAAAAGAGATGAAAGAGGTGTGGTTGTCAGAAACAAAGCTAGATTGGTGGCACAAGGATACAGGCAAGAAGAATGCATAGACTATGATGAGGTATTTGCTTCAGTGGCTAGGATAGAAGCCATTAGATTGTTCCTTTCTTATGCATCCTATATGGGATTCACTGTGTACCAAATGGATGTCAAAAGTGCTTTTCTATATGGCACAACTATAGAAGATGTGCATGTCCACCAGCCTCCTGGTTTTGTTGATCCTGCTCATCCTAAGAAAGTATACAAGGTAATCAAAGCACTCTATGGCCTGCATCAAGCTCCTAGAGCTTGGTATGAAACTCGCTCCTCCTTTCTTGAAGAACATGGATACAAGAGGGGGTTATTGATAAAACCTTGTTTATCAAGAAGGACCAAAAGGACATCATACTTGTGCAAGTATATGTTGATGAAATCATTTTTGGTTCAACTAAAAAGGCTTGGTGTGAAGATTTTGAATCATTAATGAAAGGAAAGTTTCAAAAGAGTTCAATGGGGGAACTTACTTTCTTTCTTGGCTTACAAATCAAACAACATTCATATGGACTTTTTATATCACAAGAAAAGTATGTAGCTGACATGCTCAAGAAGTTTGACTTTGCTAATATCAAAACTGCAGTCACACCAATGGAGACCAGATTGCCCTTGACAAAGGATGAAGATGCTGAAGATATGGATGTACATCTCTACAGATCCATGATTGGATCCCTCATGTATCTAACAGCCTTGTTAGGTCACCATTTTGTAAACACAAGTATAAGAAATAAGATAAGAATAAGGATTGGTTGATTATAAGATTATAAAGAGTGAAAGAACAATAGTTTCTATTAGATATCAAAATAACCAACAAGTATTATGATACCATAAGCTTGGTATATATAGGGGAGGAGTAGGGCAACACTCCCTTCCTCCCTCATGCATCAAATTCGTGGGCTTATAAGCCTTATGGGCTTTTACATGTTGCCCATTAACTAAAACATAAACATAAATAATACTTAAGCAACCTATTACAAAATGTAATGACCGAGACTTGACTAAATACTAAAGTATGATCCCAACAATCTCCCCCTAAGGGTCGGTCATCACGGTTGCTGGACGTCTTCATCTTTGTCATTGACTTGTGACATGTAGAACTTTTGACGTCTTCAAAAAATGTAGTATAATGAATGTACTTTGCTCTAAATCTTTGTTCTTTGGTGATGATGTAGTGATTGTGTTATGAAGTACTCTGCCGTTCGTCACTCCTGCGTCTGTGGTGGTTGTCCGCCGTTCCAACATGCTCATACATCTTTTAGACTTAGTCTTTCACGAGCACGAAGTTCCTTTTCATACTCTAAGATCTTTAGTCTTTATACTTTACAGATTCTTCTTTTTTGGCGTAGAATCTTTCTTTGAACTTTGTGGTGCATAGATCTTTGGGGGAGCTTTCATTTGCTTCAAGATGTATGTATGAGCATGCTGGAATCTACCATCATGGAGGTGATGTACCTGCAGATAAACAGTTAGCAATAATCAACCGGTACTTACAGATAAGGAATTAGAGCTCGTCAACAGCATATTGTGAAGACTCCTTCTAATCCTTATCCAGGCCATTCCCATATCAGATTCTCCCGAAGGAGCTTACGAGACCTACTAAGTAGCTCAATGACTGGGTAAGTCACTGGGGATCACTCCGCGACTGTAGATCGCTAAAGAACCACCGCGAACACTAAGCGTAACCCTTGTGGGGTTACCGAAGTGACCTGCTGTCAGGGCTGTTTGATGTTGACCCTGGCAGGAATTTCCGTTCAATCATTGAGAAATACTTATGTAATTCTCTCATAAACGTTCTCGGAAGATTGCTAAGATCTGCGAAGGACTCGATAATTTACAGCTGGTGTCCATTGATGTAGAACACCAGTTGTAGAAATGCTAAGTGTTCCTAAGAGATCTTTGATGTATCTCATGGCTCTAGACTCTATAAGTGCACACTTAGGTTTGATTTGCGGAGACTAGGGAGGGGTCTCCTGCTTCAATATCAACCATCTCTAAGAGATGAGTCGATAGATTACACTGGTTCCCCGTGAGAATGAAACAAGTTCTTTTAAGAGAAATTGAGTGGTTAAGAAGGTTTAGTGCATTGCGTCGCTGGGTCCATGACGACTTTATCTTCAATACCAGTGTTGCCTTAGCAACAACCAGTAGCATACGAGTTGAACCTGGTGTCTGCCCTAAGGTTGAGCATATGGAGGGCTATTTCTTTTCACCCTTTTCTTTTACATTTCTTTTTAATTCTTCAACTCCTTCTTTCCCTTTCATTCTTTTCTCCTTTTTACGTATCATACCTAAGGACTTCTAATTCTAACTATGGGAGATGTCCTTGGGTAGATCCCTCCGGCTCTAGCGGATCATAGGACGGTTTTTTTCTTATCTTAATCACCTTATAACTCCTTGATTAACCAACAGTAGCCAAGAAACCTTTGATTGAAAATCTCTCAAAGTGTTTGTGATAATCAAATGTTTTGGTTAACACTTTGAGAGTTTTGTGTACACTTTTGCAAGGCTCCCCCTTCACATGTGCTCATAAGTATTTAATAAATTTGTACATGCGGGAGGAGCAAGCATTATTGAATTGATCCACTTTCAGTGAACAAGACCGATTCGAGACACGCTTACATCACTAGTTAGACTAGCTTGAAGTTATTACCCGGCCTGGTCAAGTCCACAGAAAGTTTCTCGAGACGGTACATTTCTACTAAGACAAATCCTTTTCGAGACACGCTTACGTGGTTAGTTAAAGAGTTCCATTGTCAGCTTTTAGGTGACAACTAGTTCTAGTAACTAACTTGATGTTATTACTTGTCGAGGATAAGTCTTTTCGAGATTACTAACTTTTATGTTTCGTCAATTCTTGGGTGAATCTGAGTCTAGCTCGCATGAGATTTGACTTTTAAGCAACTTTGAACTTTCATATTTTAATCACATTCACTTTTTCTCCCCCTCAAAAATAGCATATAAGATGATATTTTTGACAATCTTTTGATTAAAATATGCCTTTTGAGTCTTATGGGGAGAATTCAACAAGAACTTAAGATTTCAAGAACGATGATTTTGTATCAAGTGCTCCCCCTCAACAAGTGAATTCTTATTGAGGTGAAATACTTGTCTTTTGAGCAGAGTTAGGAAAATCAGACAATGTTTGATTAACTCTACTCAAAAGTAAGAAGCCTTCGCTCCTTATATTAGGATTGAGGCACTGATGCGTACCTCAGGGTCCTTTCTTTACAAGTACGGGCTGTACACTGTAATGTGTGCACAAGCCATTATGAATAATAGAAATGACAAATCAAATCAAGTTCTTACAAATTTCTACCATTCTGGTCTTTGAAATGTCAACACTGGAAATCCTGGTCTGCCTCCCACATAGCTTTCCAATCTCCTTATCTGATCCCTACGTTTTAACTGGTTCGCAATCCTTGTAATGAATCTGCGAGCGTCTCTGGCCTCATTGGTGTTCCACCTTTTGGATTTGTGCAGTGCAATATCATCCAATCTGCCTTTGATTCCATCTCTGACAAACTTTAGGGTTTCATCACAGAACTTGTGGATCTCGTCATAAGCCATGAAGCAATTTCGATTGTTGACACTGCGGTATGTGAACCCAAATGCCGGATGCCTGATCAAGGTGTATTGAGATTCGTGTTGACGGTTGGGGATGTTGTAGAGATTAGGTTTGGTGAGATTCAGCTTCTTCTGATAACTTTCCACTCCCAGTTGAAGATCTTCTACTCTTTCTCTGATGACTATTTGTCTTATGAAGATTAGGAGAGCTGTGATAAAGGCAAGCTGCATTGGTTTGGGTAAGTTGCAGAGCTTTCCTTGAACTTTGAGCAGATACATATCTTCTATGTCGTTGAGGAGTAATCATTGAAAGTCTGACTCGGAAATCTCATACTCTTGTTCATCAAGTCTTTTGAGTATGATTTTGTTGAGAAAGGAGTACCCAAAGTGAGTGACTGTCGAAATGAACTGGATCGAGAAAATCTTCAACTCACTTGTCACATTACCCATAGTCTGATTGAGTCTGCTGTTTCGATAATACTGTGCCCGGTTATCTGGCCAATGATGTATTCCATAGAGTGCGTTCCGGTCATAGTCAACAACTTTGTCGATGAATAAGTTGGAGGCTTCTTCTTCGATGGCATTGTTGAGGTATCTTGCTGCAGGGATGGAGAAGGTAAGTGATGTGGCGTACTTCTTTTCTATCTTGCTTCCGTGTTGTAGAAATTCCAAGTCGTTGTTGAAGAAGAACTTGTAAGGGATTTTCTCTTGTTTCGGCTTTCCAACCAAGGGTAGAGGTTTGGTCCAGTCAGTGTAGTAAGGCCCTTTCTTCTTTGAGTAGTAATCAATGTTGGACTCGGGATTTAGCCAGTCGATGTCGTTAGACATTGCTCGGGCTATGTTTTCCAGGTGATATTCGAGTTCAACAGAGTTGGCCGAGAGGTTTTTCAACAAGTTAAATGCAGCATTCTTTACCCTTCTCAGCTCCTTTTTGCTCATATTCTTTAAACCATAGTCTCGTTGCAGAAGTTGTGCATATTCCACTGTGTGACCGTCTTGTGGTGATTGATCTTCTGCAACAGGTGGTTGAGCTTTAACCATTTCATCAAACCAAGAATATTCAGCCATTTTATCTTCGTCCAGCCACTTAAAAATCTTTTTCGGTTTCTTTGGTTCGGTGCTTTTCGAAGAGGTTTCAGGTTTATGCTGATGATGTTTTCTTTTCTTCTCTTTCTTCTTTGGTGATGGTTCTGGTATGTCGTCTGGCTGAGGGAAATCGTCTCCGCCGGTGTACTCAAAATGATCATGGGCTTTAGGACCGGAACCCGATGCCTTTGGTTGTTGAGTGGATGTAGTGGTAGTAGGAGTTATGACCGGTTGCTTGTGTTGAGATGAGGGTCCTACAGCTTGTTTTAGTTTCTTAGCCTGTGAGTTTGGATCTTGGTCTTCATCATCTCTTTGACATTTCAGTTTGTCGGCCTCAGTGCTGCAAGTATCTTTAGACATCTTGGCTTTTAAAGCTTCCCACAAATTTGTTTCTTCAGGTGTCATGGTGGTTTTGCTTGCCAATATGTAGAAGAGCTGAGTTTCAATCTCATTTGGTGTCAGATCTTGTTGTGGAAGAGGAGTCTTGTCAGCTCGGAGAGTGAAAGAGGTAGTTCTAATCACTTTCTTGACAGCCTGTTCAGCAATCTTTGTTAGTTCATCCTTCATTAGCTGCAGCAAGTCTTTCAATTCTGCCACAAGGTGTTGTTCCATGAATTGAGTTGCTTGAGCAGTCAAAGTAGCTTCCATAGCTTCTTGTACATCTTTGGCAAAGAAGGCGTCCACCTTTTCTTGCAGTTTTTGAACATTCGTATTTAGCTTTGTCAATTCAGCAACTTGACTTGCTAGTGATTCTACTTGATCTTCTAATTTGCTTTTCTTCTTTTCATGAACTCTCCTTACAGCCTTCTTAATCAACTTAGATGCAGCAGAGGCTTTTGTACTTATGGGTTTCTTGATTGATTCGTCATGTGTAGATTCAGATGCTGGAGGTGATGATTGTGAAGATTCAATGTGGGTGGATATGTTCTTATCATCTCCTCTTGGTGATTCATGTTTATCCTTGGGTTCTTCATTCTTATCTTTGGCTGCTTCATCCTTTAAACTTTGCACTTCAGCCAATTTGTCAGCTTCTGCCTTAAGCCTTAGTTCGTCAGCTAATTTGGCTTCTTCTTCTTTTTGTCTCTGAGTTTCTTCTTGAAACCTTATGTCTTCTGCAAGTTTAGCTGCCACTTCAGCTTTCCTGCTTTCTTCCATACGGATTGCTTCCTCCAATTTGGCTTGTGATGCGTGGGAATCGCACCTTGCTTTACCTCTCGAGGGATCTCGCGAGGCTTACAACCCCCACCAGGCAGTGTACCTGATCGTTGTAGTATAGTATAGTGACAAGTACCGGGGGATTGATCGTTCAGCTTAGGAATAGTGTCGCTAGGATTAGAAAGCCTAATTAATAGTTCTAGAGATGGAAGATGATTATTTTTGTGTTTTTATATTTTTATGAAAGCAAATAAAATCTCGGGTTTTGGAAGATTGGGCGGAATTAGTTGCTATTCAACTAACCCAAAGCTAAGATGCAATCAAAATAAATTAATAAAAATGAAAACAAACTAATTAAACTAAGGTTGTGAGCAGTAATTGGAGAAATTGTGTTTACTTAGACTTCACTACTCCCTAGATATCTTTTACATGTTAATTACTTGTTACACTTGTATGAATGACGGGTTGTATTCCTTAATACCATTCGTGGAGTGGCATACATAACTCCCCAACTCTATGAGCTCTTATCTCCTCCTACACCATGACCCAGCACAACTATAGGGATTGTAAACAGTGGCTCATGCATTAAATACAACCAATAAAGACCTAGTACGCCTCGGTTCATGTTTCTTAAGACGTTCAAGCATGTTACCATTTGGAGATCTGCCAGTTTTCTTAAGCCTAACATATAATATCATTCATTCAAAACAAGAATAGACAAGTAATCAACACATAATCAACATCTAGGTTTCATTAGATCTAAGCAAACACAAAGGAAATTTAGCCTAGCATAGTAGAATTAAGATAAGAACAAAAGATAGACAACCAACACATAGACATATTGATTGAATTAAGAGTATACTTATCTCAATTACAATGCAAGGTCTCAAGGGTTTGGAACCCTTGAAAAACCTGTAAAAGAGGCACCAAAATCGTCTTTAGGGTTTCACCAAAACTTCTCTTTTTTTTATGAAAAAACTAGAAAACTATATATAGGAAAATCGTCCTGACGGCGTCAAGAGTAAAATCTGACGCCGTCAACTCGCCGCCATATACTTCCTCGGACGCCCTAGATCCAATCGTGACGGCCTATGTGACGCCGTCACCACCCTCGGTAAATTAATCTTGGTCACTTTGACGCCGTCATATCTTCATCTGACGCCTTCACAACCTTCGGTAAAATATTCATCCTTTCTGACGCCGTCAAGAGTAAATCCTTGACGCCGTCACCTTGTAATTCCAGCTTGGATTTGGTACTTTGTTGTTTTCTTCACTTTATGCTCCAAAAACGTCCAAAATAGCCTCTTTTCCAGAATTCACTCTCCAAACACCTAAAATCACAAAAGGAACGATTTAGGGCAATATTTAATCAAATAAATTCGGATTCGGGCTTAAATGACCCCCTAAAAACGGATCATTTTTCGCCTCATCATATACCCTTACACTTGAGATTTGCTTGTCCTCAAGCAAATGAGCTTTTATTCTACTCAAAAGACAAGTTAGGGGTCATTTAACACTAATATAAAAGTAATTACAACAAATAATCGTTCCACTAAAGACCAATAGACAAGCACGGAGGTCATACACAAGCACCTCACAAATAGTGTTTAGATACTCACATCTCTCGGGTGTAATAAAGTAATATAACATTATGGAAATGGAAGATATCTCTCACTACCTGTCATAGCAAAATAGATTACCATAGGCTTGGGAAAGGATCAAACCTCCACCACATGGCGTAAGCACCTAGGATAAACTATCAAAGAGGTCTTTTTAAAGGGTTATAACGTTAGGTGTAGGGATATGAATTACACGGTTTTGTTGGATAAAGGGGATTTTACTGGTGGCGAGTTAACAATCTTAGTTAATTACATGTACAAGATGGCGTTGCTAAGCCAAGACTAGACTCGACTTAAGCTAATAAATGAAAAATAACTAAAAACATAAAATGAACATAGAATGAAAACGGGATGGTAGTCCGTATGTTTTTTTTCTCTTTTTTTTTTTCTATTTTTTTTTTCTTTTTCTTGATTTTTTCGATTTTTTTTTTTTTTTTTTTTTTTTTTTTTTTTTTTTTTTGCATACACTCTTACCCTACCATCCAAAATAATACATCATAGGGGTTTGAGCACTCCCCTTACACTTGAATCTTTACATACTTTACATTAAACTATTCTAATGACTCGAATTAAGAAAATCAAAACACTTGGAGCACTTTTAAGATTAACGTACATATGGGGGTAATAAGTGTTGTTCTTCAGCATTACTCCATAAAATAAGTACTTACCCATGAGTCCCAATCGTCCCAAAACAATATGTACAAGGATATGACTCGACTTAGCAACCATGTAATCAATTAGAAAGTTAACTTAGGGTTTAACAAATAACAATAATGCACTAAAAATGAGCGCATACACGGAAGGCTAAGGCGATTTGGGTGTACATTTAAGTGGGGTGTAACAAATTCTTCCTTTAAGTAAAATGCTTAAAGTTAGAAACGAAAAGATAGGCTCGGAGGGGTGTACTAGGGGTATCGTGTACTAAAAATGAGTACAACGCTAAGGGTGTGGGAAAAATTAGTTGACTTAACTAGCCAAGTAATATGACTTAAATGGTCAAGTAATCGTAATACGGGTTTAACACAAGGGTGATCCTAATGCCTCTTATCATGTAGTAAATCCTACTACACGAATGTAGTCTCACTAGCGGTCTCGGGATGCATCACTAACGCAAGTTCTAGAATCTAAATGCTACCGGTACACTCATAAGCACCAATAATGAATGCTTTTTCTATCAAAACTAAAGGCGAACCTCACATTTTTGGGTGGAAAATTTTTCTGAATATACGGTTATGTGCTAGTCATACAACCTCCTATCCATGAGACGCTTGCTATGGCTAAAGTTTCACTCCTAAATGTTGTAAAAAATTTTAAATTTGGCGCTAAAATTGCACTAACAAGTATTTCTCATAGTTTTATTACTCATCTACTATCAAACAAAACAAACTCAAGCGAAAGTGCATATGTAAGGTATCATCTTTTTACCCTCCCCTTACACTTAAGATGAACATTGTCCCCAATGTTCAAGTAAAGAATGTAAAAGTTAAAAGTAAAGAGAATGAATTCAAATACTCCCCTGATTCGCTCGGTATGGATTTTAGGTTGGCCAGGTTAAATCTTCCTCCAAGAAAACGAACAATCAAAGCTTCCCTTCCAGAATATAAATCATCTTCTTGTCTCAAATAACCTGTAAATCCTGACAAAAGTAGACAAGGCAACCTCGCGTAAAATCGGCGGCATCCTATATAAGTTACTAAATCCTAGAAAACAAAATAAGATATAATGCTTGTGGAATGAAGTTTGCAGATTTCCTGGAGATTATAAAACTTAATAATTCACAAAAACTTATAAGACTCCGTTAGAAAAACAAAACTGGTAAAATTTCCAGATTTTTGACTCCTGACGCCGTCAAGAGCAATTGCCTGACGCCGTCAGAATGAACCTGCAGAAATCTTTATGTTAAGTTTCCGGAAAATTTCTGGAAAAACTTTGTCCTACTTCCTGGAAAATCCTGCAAAACTACATCATGACTCAATACAAGCATTTGACTCTAACAATACGAATACACATGTTCATTAAATATTGTGGAGAATCATGATCGGTTTGTTTCTTAAAAAAACATATTTGGGGTTTCCCCTTACACTTATCTTTTGCAAAAATACCTTTAGGTTGAAGTTAAGACTAGGCTAAACAACATAATAAAGTATTTCCACATTTTAATTGAGAAACATGATCAACCAACAATAAAAATAAAACATGCATACGGAAGCAAATAACAATCAAACAATTAAAATCACACAAAACATGGGTTGCCTCCCAAGAAGCGCTTTTCTTTATTTACGAGTCTTGTAGCTAGACTCAAAGTTGTGGGTTACTACGTGATTTCATCATTGGTTCCATTCTCTAGGTCATCTTCTAAACCAGTTTTGTATTCTGGACCTAGTTGTAAGCACTCTTTGTAGAAACCAAGCATCCTATTTCTAACATACTCTACTCCTCTACGTCTATCCTCCTCATTCCTATAATAAGCCGCTTGCTTACGTTCCTTTTCGAAATTAGAGAGAAGGCGGTATTGCTCAATCTTGTAGGGCATTTGATAAGCAACCTCATCATTCTCTTCCTTGAATCTAACTATCCCTAACGTCGGATCATAACTCATCCTAGTGGCCTCAACAAATGGCTTCCCGAATACTACTTGACTTAGGCAAGCATCTATCACCGGACGAATGTCTTCAACTATCATAAAATCAATCTCATAGGTTAGATTCCCTATAATGACATGCAATCCCTTCACTCTTCCCGCAAAATTACTTATCCAACTTTTACCGGGCATTATCCTAAAATTGAGTTGCTTCTTCATCACCCAATTGTAATAAGTCCTAGACATGATGTTCACGGGGGATCTAAGGTCTATGTAAGCTTTCCATACATGCATGTGCTCGATATTGCATGGGATGTTAATGTTAGAGGGGTCTCCCATTTTGATCAGGGGATCGCCAAAGATATATGTTGTTTCGGGACTATCGAATAAATACTTATGGTATTCCCATTCTTCCTTGGTTGGCAACTTATCAAAATATTCCTCTATAGGTTCTACCTCCTCTAATTCCTCATCCTTATTAACCTCAACTTCCCTACTCTCATCCTCACTATTGGCTTCTACTCTAACTTCATCTTTGTCACTCTCCTCTATTTCCCTATCTATCGGCTTGATAGTGACAACATTGACAAAGTGGACATGTTTGGATGATAAGGGGTCCTTAGCTTGGATTCCACTATTGGTGTCCCTAGTGTCCTTCCTAGGTGTGGCTAATGTTTGGTTGTTGAGGGCTTTCAACAAGTTGTCGATTTTGTTGGTCATCTCCGTTTGTTGTTGGTTGAATTCGGTTTCAAACCTAGCTATGCGAGCTTCTTGAGATGCCATAAATTTCGACATCAATCCTTCAAGATTGTTGGTACTACCATAGTTGTTAGAAGGATTGTTGTTGAAGATACGGTTGGATGGTGGACCGTTTGATTGGTAACGATTAGGTGGGTTGGATGAATTTGGTTGATTTTGTTTCCACCTAAGGTTTGGGTGATTTTTCCATGAGGGGTTATATGAATCACCGTATGTGTTTGGCTCGGGCTTGAAAGTGTACCACTTATCTCCCGCTTCGTCGGTACGCGTGGATGCGTAGTCCGCAAAAGCTGTTCCGGGGAGTTCCACACAATCACGAGTGTCATGGGGACCACTACATAATTCGCATGAAGAAGTGATTTTGTTCACTTGGCTTGAATGCTTCGGAGCTTCGTAAGATTTCATGAGAAACTTGACTTGGTCCTCAAGTTCCATGATCCTACGGTCGGGAGTGCTTGAATTATTCGAAGGCAAAGATATTGCCTTGACCGTTTTGTTCAAATCACGGGGATCATTCCAACTTTCGTTGTCATAGAGAGCAAGATCTTCTATGAGTTCCCATGATTGTTCCGCACTAAGATCACGTAGCTTACCACCGGCCGATTGGTCAATGGTTCGCCTCGTGGGGATATCGATATGGTCATAAAAAATTTGGACTTGGAGCCACAAATCTATGCCATGATGAGGGACTTTTTGGAGTAAGTCCTTGAAACGAGTCCATGCTTCATAAAGAGATTCATTTTGACGTTGTTGGAACATCAAGATGTCATTCCTAAGTTTAGTAGTTCTCCCCGGTGGGAAAAATTGAGCAAGGAAACGAGTGGTGAGATCATCCCATGTGGTGATGGATCCCGCGGGTAAACGCTCAAGCCATTGACTAGCTTGATCCCGTAGAGAGAATTGGAATAGGCGTAAACGGGTAGTCTCTCTAGTTTCAACACCTAGGTCTATGGAATCTACGATTTTGAGGAAGTCCTTAAGGTGTTGGTTTGGATCTTCGGAACGAAGTCCATGGAATGCACATCCGCTTTGCACCAACCGGATGGTGTCGGATCGCAAGGGGGTCACATTGGCTCCGGTGAGCTCAATGGTGTTTCGATAGCCTTGGTGGCTAGGTCGGGAATACTCTCCTAAGGTTCGGGGCCTAAGGGGTTCTAATGGTGGGTTTTGTTGTGGTGGGATGATGGGTTCAAAGATGTTACCACCTTCCATGATGTCGGATGGTAAAGAGTTACGAACAAAAGCACGAAGAAATAAGATAGACTAAAGAAGACCTAAAAATAAAAATAAAATCTTACTAGAAAGGAATCTAGCAAGTAGACCTAATAAAAAGAAATCCTAACCTAGACAATAACTATTCCCCGGGCTGCGGCGCCAAAAACTTGATGGCGACGCACTCTTTTGCGAAAGTTGAGGAATGAATGTAAAGATAAACAATCCCCGGCAACGGCGCCAAAAACTTGATGCGTGGGAATCGCACCTTGCTTTACCTCTCGAGGGATCTCGCGAGGCTTACAACCCCCACCAGGCAGTGTACCTGATCGTTGTAGTATAGTATAGTGACAAGTACCGGGGGATTGATCGTTCAGCTTAGGAATAGTGTCGCTAGGATTAGAAAGCCTAATTAATAGTTCTAGAGATGGAAGATGATTATTTTTGTGTTTTTATATTTTTATGAAAGCAAATAAAATCTCAGGTTTTGGAAGATTGGGCGGAATTAGTTGCTATTCAACTAACCCAAAGCTAAGATGCAATCAAAATAAATTAATAAAAATGAAAACAAACTAATTAAACTAAGGTTGTGAGCAGTAATTGGAGAAATTGTGTTTACTTAGACTTCACTACTCCCTAGATATCTTTTACATGTTAATTACTTGTTACACTTGTATGAATGACGGGTTGTATTCCTTAATACCATTCGTGGAGTGGCATACATAACTCCCCAACTCTATGAGCTCTTATCTCCTCCTACACCATGACCCAGCACAACTATAGGGATTGTAAACAGTGGCTCATGCATTAAATACAACCAATAAAGACCTAGTACGCCTCGGTTCATGTTTCTTAAGACGTTCAAGCATGTTACCATTTGGAGATCTGCCAGTTTTCTTAAGCCTAACATATAATATCATTCATTCAAAACAAGAATAGACAAGTAATCAACACATAATCAACATCTAGGTTTCATTAGATCTAAGCAAACACAAAGGAAATTTAGCCTAGCATAGTAGAATTAAGATAAGAACAAAAGATAGACAACCAACACATAGACATATTGATTGAATTAAGAGTATACTTATCTCAATTACAATGCAAGGTCTCAAGGGTTTGGAACCCTTGAAAAACCTGTAAAAGAGGCACCAAAATCGTCTTTAGGGTTTCACCAAAACTTCTCTTTTTTTTATGAAAAAACTAGAAAACTATATATAGGAAAATCGTCCTGACGGCGTCAAGAGTAAAATCTGACGCCGTCAACTCGCCGCCATATACTTCCTCGGACGCCCTAGATCCAATCGTGACGGCCTATGTGACGCCGTCACCACCCTCGGTAAATTAATCTTGGTCACTTTGACGCCGTCATATCTTCATCTGACGCCTTCACAACCTTCGGTAAAATATTCATCCTTTCTGACGCCGTCAAGAGTAAATCCTTGACGCCGTCACCTTGTAATTCCAGCTTGGATTTGGTACTTTGTTGTTTTCTTCACTTTATGCTCCAAAAACGTCCAAAATAGCCTCTTTTCCAGAATTCACTCTCCAAACACCTAAAATCACAAAAGGAACGATTTAGGGCAATATTTGATCAAATAAATTCGGATTCGGGCTTAAATGACCCCCTAAAAACGGATCATTTTTCGCCTCATCAGCTTGTTCTAACTCCTCAAGCCTAGCCTCTTCAGCTTCTTGTTTTCTTTTTAGCTCTTCCTCTTGAGCCTTCTCTCTGATCTCCATCTCTTCCATGGTCAAAAGGTATGGAACATCAGTATCCATATGGTCCTCCTCATCATCTTCTCCTCTTACTGAAGCATTTAGCATTTCTACATCTGTAGGCGATACTGTGGGAGTTTCATAGATAATCATAGCAGCATTGGTTCATGTTTCTTGAGTTTGATCAACTGAAGTGGACTCAGGAATTCTGCTAGATCCGCCTGCTTCGTTTGTTTGAGTAAACATAGGAGGTGGAGGTTGATCAACTTCGAAGGAGTCAATTTTGCTGTGGAGGAGACCTAAATTAAGAGCTCTTTCATTTTCTTCTTCCATGGAGAGGCCTATGTTAGAGTGAGCTTCTTCTTATTCAGCAGTCATTGGTTCCTTCAGCTTATCTTTCCTTTACCTTTCTTCTTCCAATTTAGCATCTGCTTCAGTAAAAGGTCTTTGAATGAACGTTGTTGGGTATTCAGCTTGTTCAACAAATTCATCAATATTTCTGTCCCAATCTTCGAAAGACATGTCCAGATCATCAAGATCTTTAATATTTGCCTCCTTGTCGATGTGTGCATAGGCTTCCCTATAAACTGGACCTTCATCGGATTCGGTTTCTGAGTCAGATGGTTTTGGAGAAGATGGTGGTGTGGGTTCAGGAATAGATTCAGGAACAGGTTTCTTGACTGGAATTTTGAACTTAAGTGTTCCCCTTTTTGGCTTTTGTGTAGATTTGTTAGAACTTCCAGAGCTCCCAGACTTGCTACCTTTCTTCCCCTTTTTCTGCATACACGAAGGTAGAATAACTTCGTCTAAGAAACCAACTTTGTCTTCCTTGAGAGCTTGAACATAGTACTTGTAGTTCTTACAATTTTCAACTTTATCATTCAAGAGACAATCGGGAAGTGTTTTTCCTTGCTTACGTGTACTGGTATCAAGTCTCTTAATCTGCCTGAGAGTGTCCTCATTTCTGAAAGTGTTCTTAGCTTCATCATCCAGTCTTTAAGGAATGTCGTCATACTCACGAAGGAAGCTTTCAATGAGTAGCTTGGTGAAACGAATGAATGGAATATTAGTAGTTTTGTGTTGTATGTACCACATAAAATCTTCCCATGTAATGCTAGCATAGTCCACCTTTTTGACGTTTGCCATAGCCCAGAAAAGTTTGAGATGTTGGAGTTTGGGGTGTTCGTGACCAGTATCTCTGCCAGATAATGACTTAGCAATAAGGATATACAAAGTTCTCCATGGTTGTGGAAGAAATCTTATGTTGACCTTTGAGTGTTTAGTCACTACTTCTTCTGACTCATCGTAGCCAATATCCCGTAACCATTCTATCAACTCTTCCTCATTAGGAACTGGATCGTACTCTTCATCTGGACCAAGTTCGGGTAAACCAAGAACATTACGAAGAGTTTCTATGTCCACAGTGACTTGTCTCTTATGAAGCATACAAGTAAAGAACTCTTCGCCAAGGTCCAGTTGGAGTGTGTGCCAAAATTGGTGTATGTAGAAGCAAGCAACAGATGCTGATTTGGTGAGCAGGATTTTGTACGGGTGATAGAGGAGAGCATCCACAGCTACAATGCAATAGGATTCATTGCACGTGATTTTGTTGAAGTTGACCCTCAAGTTGTTCTTTCCAATCTTTCTGGAGTAATTCTCGGGAAAGGTTTCTTCCCAAGTGAGTTTTGCTTCAGGTTCTGGTCCATAAGGAATGTCATCATGTTGTGCCATCTGAAATTGATCATACACAAACACAAACATAGCAATGATATACTTTGTTAGCTCAGACATTCAATTACATGGTTATGCATAACTGGATTGATCAGTGGGTGGTTTTGTGTTCAAAAATGTTGTTTTATGATGAACTTGTATGTTAGATGTTAAAACTTAGTGGAAACTTATAACAATCAAGTCACAACATGTATTAACAAATACAAGAGTTTACACTTTTGAAAAATTACAGCACTTAGACAAATTTCATGAAATCAGACAATGTTACGCGTAAGATTGGAAAATCTAAGCATAACATTTCTTATGCGTAAGTAATGACATTAGGCGTAAGGTCAAAATCTACGCATAACTTTATATATTACGCGTAAGATCAGACTTTTGCGTAGGCTAAATCTTATGCGTAGGAATAATTCTTATGCGTAAGATTGTAGTTTTATGCAAAGGTTTGACCCTTATGCGTAAGTTTTGACTTATGCGTAAGATTATTACTTATGCGTAAGAATAAAACTTATGTGTAAGATATTATCTTTTGCGTAAACATTGTCTTATCTAAGACAAGTTTTTCAAATTAGTCGAATCTTACGCGTAGGATGAGTAATCTTTTGCGTAGGATCGTCTTTAATGAAAAATCACCTTCAAAAATTTTTATCTTTTGATTCCTGAAAGTTTTAAACACAACCACTGATCAATACACTATCCTTACTCATTCCAAAACGTATAACTCACACAAATTAACGAGTAAACATGCCCAAACCAAACTTATGCGTAGGAACGTATGAACTACTAAATTCAAACATGTTTCTGGGTAGAAATTAGAGTAGGGCGAGTGTTACATACATGCTAAGGATCATGTTGACCAAGTTATAACAACTATTAACCACAGAAACTTATGATTAAAACTGCTAGTGTTTAAGAACCCTAAATCAAAGATTCAAGATCCATATGTTGTTTCTGAAGCAATTCAACCACAAAATCTTGATCCTAATCACATACAAACACTATCCCCATCATCAATTAATATCTAAACATCCTAAATCAAAAACCCCTCAATCGTACGTATGAACCCTGTTTTACAAATTCATCAAAGAGAGTTTCAGGGTGTCATTAAAGAGTAATAACATATTAATATACATCTTAGGAACAAATCCCATCATCTAAATCACCTCCTAACACCCTTAATCTCAAGGTTTTAATTTACGCAAAATCCTGAATCAAATATGAGCGATTTTGAAAGATTTAGCCATTGGATTTTGATGAAATTAAAAACCGATGTTCATAATCATGATCAAAAAGTTTTTCTACTTACAGATTTGATGTTAAGTGATTGGATTAGCAGATTGATTGAGGGTCGTCGATGAGTTTGGTGGTAGTAATAAATTTGATTTCAGAATTTTGCAGGTGCAGTTATTAGTGGTGGGTCAAAAGGTATTGACTAAGGTTAATTCAAGTTTGAGAATATTACATCTTAAGTCCCTTAACCTTATATCATTATCAAACCTAATGTCCAACTAACTCACATTAATACTTAACTCCACCAAGCATTATAAAATAACAACTTTGGTTAATTTTACTCCCCCTTGACCTTAGACCGATGTTCTTTATATTTTCAGAATTTGTTTCAATGGACAAGGTGAGTAACCCGAGAAACCTTTAAAGCATCACATTGAAAAAATATTTTTGGTAAAATGCAAGTACGAAGTAAATATTTTGAGAAAATTTAAGAAATATTTTTCCTCCCCCTCAACACTTGTTTTTTATAGTAATTTTAGACTTTTTATAAAAATAGTGTTGAAAAGAGTGGTATATACTTGCATTTATTTTATTTTATTTTATTATTTTTTTTAAAGAAAAGACAAAATCTTTTTGTGTTTTTGTTGGTTTTATATTTTTGTATTTTGTTTTTGGTAAAATATTTACAAAGATAGTTTGGATGTTTGATGATCATTTATGTTTTAAAAACTTTTCCAGATCTTCTGGAGTCAAACATCGCATACCAATTTGGTGAACTAGACTAGCAAACCTTGATGGTGCTAAGGCTTTGGTAAGTAAGTCCGCCAATTGGTACTCAGTTCCAACAAAGTATAATTCAACGGTACCCTTTTCGACATGCTCCTTGATGAAATGATAGCGGAGATCAATGTGTTTGGATTTGCAATGATGAACGGTGTTGCAGGAAATGGCAATGGCACTTTTGGAATCACAGTAGATTGGAATCTTATTGAATAGGTAGCCATAGTCCTTAAGTTGTGATCTCATCCAGATGACTTGAGCACAATAAGCAGACATAGCTTCTTAGATTGCCATGACACAAGTTTATCTCCGAGAAACTGTAATCCACCAGATGTACTTTTTCGTGTGTCTAGACATCCTGCATGATCAGCGCATGAAAAAGCAATTAGTTCAAAACCAGAATCCTTCGGATACCAGATTCCCAAGTTAATGGTTCCCGTTATGTATCGAAGGATTCTTTTAGCCTCACTGAGGTGTTTTTCAGTTGGTTTGGACTGATAGCGAGAGCACATGTAGACAGCAAATACTATATCTGGTCTACTAGCTGTGAGGTACATGAGTGACCCAATAATACTACGGTATTTGGTAGGGTCAACAGGTGTCCCATATAAGTCAGCATCTAGTTTTGTGGTATAGCCCATTGGTGTATTATAAGTATCACAAATCATCATTCCATGTTTCTTTAAAATTTCTAAAGCATATTTGGACTGATTTATAAAAATTCCACGGGGTGATTGATGAACTTGTAGTCCTAGAAAGAACGAAAGTTCACCCATCATGGACATTTCAAAATTATCTTTCATTAAATTTGCAAAATCATTTGAGTAACTTCTGTTTGTTGAAGCAAAAATAATGTCATCGACATAGATTTGAACAACTAGTAAGTCCACCCCGTATGTTTTTGTAAATAGTGTTGGATCCACCGTACCTTTAGAAAATTTATTGGCCATCAAGAAAGCAGATAGTTTGTCATACCACGCCCTTGGGGCTTGCTTAAGTCCGTAGAGTGCCTTTTTGAGTCGGTAAACGTGATTGGGACGCTCAGGATCAACGAAGCCGTCTGGTTGGCTTACATAAACTTCTTCACGGAGTTCTCCATTAAGAAATGTTGTTTTCACATCCATTTGATAAACAACCATGTTTCGATGTGCTGCATAAGCCAGAAAGATCCGAACAGCTTCATGTCTAGCCACTAGAGCAAAGGATTCTGCAAAATCAATTCCTTCTAGTTGGGAGTATCCTTTCGCTACCAGGCGTGATTTTTTACGTATGACAGTGCCTTCTGCATCTAGCTTATTTTTCCAAATCCATTTTAACCCGATGACATAGACTCCGTCAAGTCTTTCAACTAATTCCCAGACTTCTAATCGTATGAATTTCTGAAATTCCTCTTGCATAGATTCAATCCAGTTATCATAAGTCATTGCTTCTTTGATGTTCTTAGGTTCTTCTAGACAAACTGTGAGTGCATAGATGCAATTTTCACCATCTGTGTGAAGTCGTTGTCTTGTCATTACATGTGCATCTGGATGGGCAATAATATGAACTAGGGGATGATCTCGAGTCCATTTGTGTGTCGAAGGGTGTAGTTGATAAGTATCGCGCATGTTAGCAGGATCTAAATTGCGTGTGGACGACTCAGCTACTTCAGGAAATGTTGGAGCCGGTGCAAATGGGTTAAAGAACGCATTAGGATCATACTCTGCGGGTTGTGGAACTGATTGTGGTGTAGGATCTTCAGCTGATTGTCATGAGTTAGAAGAAGTTTGTTCTGCTGTTAATGGAGATGCAATTGGAGGACCGTCTTTCTCAACAGTTGTTGTAGTTTGTTGAGGTGAGTCAGGTACTTGAATATTTTCAGGTTGAGCAGCGGAATTAGGTGAGACATCAGTAGAACGGTATTCAATTGTATCATCAAACAGTGGAGCAAACAAGGTTTCTAATTCTTTGCGGTTGAGAGCAATGGTTCAGCCGAAGTGTCCGGAAAGTTAAGACGGTTGAATTCGGGTCCTAAGCTGTTTTGCTCATAAGCCAATTGTGTGAGTTCATCAAAATTAGCGTGAATAGTTTCTTGAATTTCTCTTGTCCGACGATTCCATATCCGAAAACCTTTGGAATTTTCACAATATCCGACGAACACTCCGATGTCAGCCTTTGCTTTAATTTACCTAAATCATCACGATCATTTTTCGGATAACAAAGTGCTCTAAATACATGAAAGTAATCGATGTTTGGTTTTCTTTTGTGAACAATTTGATAAGGTGTTTTGCGATGGCGTTTTGTGATCATGCAACGGTTTTGGGTATAACATGCGGTTAAAACAGCTTCCGCCCATAAGTAATCTGGTAATTGAGCATTAATCAACATGGTTCTAGCAGCTTCCACTAACGTCCTGTTGCGTCTTTCAACAACTCCATTCTGTTCTGGGCTTCTAGGAATAGATGTTTGATGTTCAATTCCCACTTTCCCATAATATGACCGAAGTGTCTGATTCTTAAATTTTGTACCATTGTCAGTTCTGACCATTCGTACCGTGTTGCGTAACTGAACTTGAATTTTAGTGAGAAAGGTGATGATCATTGAAGGAGCTTGATCTTTACTTCGTAGAAAATAAACCCAAGTCCATCTGGAGTAATCATCCACAATTACAACTATGTAGCGTTTACCGTTGATACTTTGAACACGCATCGGACCACACAAATCCATATGAAGCAATTGTAAAACATGATTCGTACTGTGCTCAGTTTTAGAAGGAAAATGAGCTCGAGTACTTTTTCCTTGTTCACAGGTTGAACATAAGTGATCTTTGGTAAAACGGAATCTTGGAAAACCATCAACAAGTTTGTGACGAGCAAGTTCAGTCATAGTTTGGAAATTCAAGTGCGAAAGACGTTTATGCCATAACCAAGATTTAGTCAATTCTGCTTTGGAGAGAAGACATATCGGAGATGTAGCAACCATATCTGACATTGATATTGTATAAAGATTAGAACCACGTGAGCCAGACATTAGATCATTTCCTTGTAAGTCACGAACGAAACAAGTTTTCTCATGAAATGCTACTTCTAGATCCCCATCACAAAATTGACCGACAGAAAAGAGGTTGTGTCCAAGACCTTCCACATAATAAACACGACTGATTTCAATGTTCCCACTGACATAGTCACCATATCCCATGATTAAAGCGTAATGATTATTCCCGAATCTGACAGTACCAATGAACTTTGAAACAAAGTTGATTAACAGTTTGAGATTGCCTGTCATATGTCGGGTGCATCCGCTATCAACAATCCAGAGAACAAACTGTACCACATGCATCACAAGAAGACGACGAGGATGGAATAGAAGTAAGGGTGGAACCCAAAGAAAGTGCGGGTTCCTGTTGGTTAGAAGCACATGTATTCAATAATTTAGGAATCCATTTAAAGTCTGGTTTATATTGTAACCAACGTTGCCAATTCCAACTAGTTCTTGCTTTCTTTTTGGTGAATTCACTAGTAATGGGCTTGTTCCTAGATTTGTTCTCTTCAATTATGGGGGTAATTACAACTTCATTAGAAACCGTAGATGGCGGTTTTCCTAATATAGACTTAGATGCAGTAGTGGGCCTAGAAGGAATGCTTGTCCTACATTTCTTAATTAAGAAGAGAATTAGCTATACATTTTGTATGAACACCAGATGATACGCTTTTACGACAAAACACACAAGATGCATTAATATTCAAAACATTCAAAGGTTCAACATTCGTTACATTTAGATTTTGATTACAATTTGCCAGATTAGAATCTAAACCTGATGCAACATGAGTTTTATTCAAATTCCCAAGTTGATCTTCTACTTCTTGAGCTTCTAGTAGTCGTCTTTTACGTTGCAAGATCCTATTCTTCTTGTTACTTTTTCGCTTGGGTCTGCTAACGCTATTAGTGGAGACTAGTCCTGTGGAAGTGGAGTTATCAACATTAGTGTTTTGAACAAAATTTCCCTTAGCAGTGTTTTCTAATTGATACAATCCTGGTGCTATCACCGTGGTGTCAACAAACTTTCCTTTTTGAAGTAGCTTAATTTTCTCTTTTAAATCAATGATGATGTGATTCTTATCCTGAATATCAGACTCAAGTAAACCATTGCAATATTTGATATCATCGCGGTTTTGTTGCCATTCGACGTTTTCAATTTTTAAATCTGCAATTTCTTTCTCGTATTTGAGACACAGACTTTTTAAAGACTCATTGTTTGTGCAAAGCTGACAAGAGTTTGAATTATTTTGACTTTGAAGTCGCAATTCCGTTTCAATACTTTGAGCTTGACAACATTCAAGCCTTTGTTTGAGTAGACAAATTTCTTTTGAAAATTGTTTTGTCACATCATCATTGTTTTTTCTCAACATGACATTGTCATGTTTAAGTGTCTCTATTTCCACATTCAACAAATTATTATCAACACAAAGTTCATCCATAAGCATAGAAGTACCAGATTTATAGAGATCATTCATGATAACAGACAAAATATCAGCATTGAGAACTTGTTCCAAGAGTCGATCAGCATCATCTTTTAAAATTCTATTTCTTTGCTTTTGAACCAACATCGCATTTTCAGTAGAGTTGAAAACATTTATCATTGTTTTGACTTCATTTTGAAGTTCCTGTTCCCAACGTGTAGCACAAAGACGGAGGTGTTTGACAATTGGCAACATTTGTTTTTGAAAAATATATCTCTTTTCTCGCTCGTAAGCAGATTGAAAAGTTTCAATTTTTATTTCAGAGTTACGTTCAATTGTTTCTTCCAAAATTTCGATATCTTCCATAAAAGTTTTGAAATAATTTAAGACACGACAACTTTTTGGTAAAGGTGTTACTTCACCAGAGGATGGTAAAGGACCATTTATTTGTGCTACAGTTTGGACAGGGTCCGCATTAGAAGATGAAACATATGACTCAGTGACATACCATGATTTCTCAAGTAATTCCTTTTGAGGAACAAAAGATTTAGAAATATGAGGAGCTTTTGAGTAATCATATGGTTTCAAAAATTCAACTTGACTCATTTTTTATCGACTCTCTTCTTCAAGTTCTTCCTCTTCCTCAGTATCATAAACAATAGTACGCACAATCGTATTATCAAGTGATGAGTGTGTAAATACTCATCATTTTTACCATTTCTGAGCTGCCAAAACATCCAAAAACACTCAATAATGAATCAAAATAGTGAAAATATCCCAGGAAAGTGTTTTACATATCTCAAATGCAAAAATACCAAAAACAGATGAAAAACGCACAAAGTTTGCATAATTGGCAGTTTCAGTCCCCCAACTTTCAAAAGTTGTCAAATCTAGTCCCTGGTCATTCTAAAAACTTGAAAAAGTCACCAAAGGTCCTTTTAAATCAAAAAGTTACATAATTAGTCCTTTGGTGAAAAGTTTCACAAAATGTCAAGTTTAGTCCCTGAACTTTGAAAATTGTCAAAAATGGTCCCTGGGATATGAAAAACTTTGAGAAAAACAAATTTTGTCCTTGCACTAACCTTTTATGACAGGATTGGTCCTTGGTGGAAAGTTTGGTGAAAATTACACAAATAGTCCCTGAAGTTTGAAAGTTTGACGGTTTCAGTCCCTGGTGAAAAATAAATTGAAAAATCATCAAAGGACCCTTTCACTATTCATAATATGGCACAATATACCCTTGGAAATATTTTGGAAACATGCCAAGACCACACCCTCAACTTTCGTTAATTGGCAAAATTGGCCCTTGTGCTAAAAAAAAAAAAAAAATAAAAAAATAAAAAAAATAAAAAAAAACCAAACCGGATCCAAAACAAATAATACTACTCCATTACCCAATCCCTTAGTCCAACCCACCACCCATCCTATTTTCCTTGGGCCCAAAATTCAACCAATCCACACCTTAGCCCATTTCACCCCAAAATTATTAAACCGGGGTCAACCCCCAGTCAAACACCACCATCTCCATTACCACTTTCCCACCAAAAACCACCCCCCTCACAGACCAATACCACCCTGGTATTACCCACCACCACCACTTGCAAACCCATCATCACCTCCCTGCACCTACCCTCCCATCACATTTAATGCTGCCACCCCCTTGCCTGAAAACGTCCAAACTTCTTTTCCCGCCAAAAACACGTGGAATCTGATTAAGAGCCTGCAGTGATCCAACGGGTGTAATTTAAAGTGGGATTTGATCAGAAGCTCATGGGAACCCTAATGGGTGGTTATAAATAGAAGAGGAATACAAGGAAGAGCTAGTTAGTTAATTTTTAGTTAATTTATGTCGTTTTTATGCAATTTGAATTCATAGTGTAATGTTAAGCTTTTAAGCAGTTCATTTACCTTTCTAAGTGTATTGTAACTCATTTTAATCAATCAATTTCCAGTTTCCATTACTCTTTCAACTTATGCAATTCTGTTTCAATTTCAAGATTTTGATTAGGTTCATTAGTTGTTGCTGTGTAATGTTATGGACTTCTAGGCTCATATAAGCTCCCATATAGCTTATTGAAGCTATTAGTAATCATTAAAAGCAGTTTAGTAATCAAAAATTCAAAAATACCAAAAAGTCAATAAAAGTCAAAGATCCACCATCATGGATATCACAGCTGGAGCAGGGTGTATCTTGGATGGCCCTGGGTTAGAATCCCATGGGGGATGTTAGGAAGAGTTTTCTGGTCCTTGGTTCATGATTATAGCAGGAGTGCAAAAATTTGTAAGCAAATCCTTTTTAATCCAAGTTTCTATTTAGAGTGCTTAATAGTAGTTCAAAGTTGTTCAGTTTACTTTCTTATGACTTAATTACGAGTTTCTGATTCATAGAATAGCTTTAAATCATAGTATAACTTGTTTTATTAAAAATCTGTTTCTATAAGTAGTGTTTGGATTTGTATGTTTCTGTGTGCTTAGCTGAGTTCTTGTCACTATTTATTGCTTACCTATGTTTCTTAGTGTCACATGATCTCAGAACATAACTAAAATACAAGGCTTAGTCATTAAAAAGTCAAAAAGCTTAGTAAAAGCCAAGATTATACCCTCTGATTGGTTACAGAAGTGGCATATGCCCCATTTCCAATCATTTGTGAGTGGTTTAGGTAATCTTGGTCTTAATCTAGCTCAAACATCCATTTTCAGTCATTAAATCAAGAATCAAACTCACATAAGTCAAAGTTCTAGTTCAATCAAAAAGTCAAAATTACATCTTCTCAGGTTTTCACAAAATTTCCAAGTTCAATTGTGACTTGTGTGATGGGAGTTAAGGGTTGAAACTTGTTGTAGTTAGAGTCTATCAGCTGATCTTTAAGCCCTAATTTTTGCTTAATTTTTGTGAAAGTTTGAGTGGGTCCCACAGACCCCCAAAGTGAGTTGCAGGGCAAGAGTCTGCCCTGTGCAAAACAGACCTCCACCACACCACCAACTTTGGTGGTGGTTGCAGACCACCTCAGTGGGCCCTAGTGGTTCCAGTTGACTTTTTCCAACCCCCCTCCTACCAGGGAGTGTGGATTGACCATCTGTTTGACCTTAAACATTGTGGACCCCACCTGGAATTAGCTTTAAAGTCTGTCCCATAACTGAGTGGAACTCAGTTTAGCTCAAGTGCTTATTTGGACTTAAACAGCTTATTTGTGATCAAGCCTTGTTGTTTATTGCTTATTTGAGTTTGTTAAACTTGTTGGTACCCATTTTTACCATTGTGGACCCCACCATCAGTCATTTGACCTCATTTAACCACACAGTCAACCAGAGTCAACTGTATAAGCCAAGGGGGTGTTACAGCTTATTTATAAGCTATTTTCAAAAGTGGTTTTACAAAAGTTTTCTATTTTTAGTGGTAAAGTTAGTTTGTAAAAGAAAAATCCAAAAAAAATCAAGTTTAAAATAAGTGATAGTTTCTATTTAATTCAACTTAATTTTAATTTTCATCTTTAGATTTCAATTAAGTACTTAGTGTTTTTATATTTTTATTAATTACCTTATATAGTAAAGTAATTTTAGTAATTTTTTTAGATTTTTATTTTGTCATTCAGTATTTATTAGATTTAATTTTAGTTTTGTTTATTATTAATTAATATTAAGTAATAAATATCATATTTAGTTTTTATAAAGTTAAACTTAGTTTTTATATTTTTCCTATCTCTAATATAGTGTAATAAACTTGTAGAAAATATATTTTTAAATTCTACTGTTCATCTCCCATTTTTCTTATTTAATTTGTTTAAATTAGAATTAAAATAATTAAAAGGTAAATAATTAGGGGATTAACCTTAAAACTTAATTTTCAGAGTTTTTATAATTTTTAAGGATTCCTGTGATGGTTAAGTAATTTTTTAAATTTTATCTTAATTTTCTAAGTTAATTTAGTATTAATATTAATTAAAAGTAGTTTAATTAAATTAAATAGTTTTCAATTTATAAAAAACCCATAAAAAGACAAAAATATTTATTTTCATTTTTTATACTTTCTTCAAGTTCTAATTTAAGTTTAGAAATTATTTTTGCAAATTTTTAGTTTAATTTGTAATAGTTATAATTATTAGTTAATTTAAATTAGAATTTAATTTAGATTTTAAATAGTTTTATTAATTAAATAGTATTTTAATCACTTTTATAATTTCATTTTCATTTTTAATTTTAAGTTTCAAAAAGTGTCAAAAGCACCCCTTGTAGTTTGTTAAAAATCAAAATCCTACTTTTTCAGTCCGATTGCGTGAATCTGAATTGTGAATACGTGCATATATCTGTTATCTGATTTTTGTGAATATTATATCTGTGTATAAATACCATCATAACAGTAGCAATTTCAACTCCACATCATCTGGCTACTGTCCTCAGTGCCACTTTCTCAAAAACGATTTCAAACGACACCATTTCAATCTCGCTAGGACTTTAACGGCCCGGGAATACACTATACTATCACCGGAGTATTGGAACGAGGTTGTCTTTGACTTGTTGACCTTGGTCAATAATTATCTGACGGTTTAGACCCAATCAAAATTTGGCGCCGCTGCCGGGGAGGTTGTTGCGTGTTTTATAAAATCGTTTTAAGTTTAGTGGTTTTCAAAACCCTCCCTGTACAAATTTCACACAAATTTGTAAAAAGTTTTTGTAAAAATATAATCATATCAAAAAAACGTTCATTAACACTTCTCCTGAAGTGTTGAAAACACCAAAAAAATTAAAAACAATCAAAAACAAACTGTGAAGTTAAATTACTTCGTGTTCTTTAAGATTACAACCTGAAACAGTTGGTTTAAGGTAAGTTCTGACATTAAATTCCGAACTGAAGAGGAATCCATTCTTTCCTCCCGCCAGCCTGCGAGTAATCTTAAAGGGACGATTTCGGTTAACGAATCAGTTCCAAAAATATTTCCCAAGTTTTCTGCACACATACCCATAAGCATAAAGCAGTTTTTCAAATTAATTAATAAACCCATAATAAGTTCCCAAACTTAAGATTAAAACTTGCCTTTATATCCCTGTGAGTGGTGTACCTTTTTTAAAGAAGCCATTTACTTGTGATTTCTGGTTTAAGTTCACTGTGGTTTTGCCTCGATCTTGTTTTGAAAAATTGTTTTTAGTGCATGCGCACTCGGTCACACACAAAACGTAAACATCAGAAAAACGTACACGAGCTACGTTCTGACACACAAGAACCAAAGACCGAAATGGCCGATGGGCCACCACCACCTTTACCACCCCCTGACCCTCCCAGGGATGAGCCAGTTCCCGATCTCCAAACGATGGAGGAGCTGTGCCAGCCTACCACGCAAGGGCGGGGTGGGCCTATTACACCACTCACTATTGAGGCTACGAACTTTGGCCTCAGGCACCATGATTCGCCTCAAACGGTCAGATAATTATTGATCAGCCACTTGTGAGTGGCCAACTGTAATAGTCAAACAGCTGAGGCAAATGCTTCCGTGGAATACAGTGTTTCCCCGGGTCGTAATGTCCCAACGAGGTGTGCGATGTTTTATTATAAACGAATCTGTGATCAGTGAATGTGAACAGGAAAGATATAAAGTGTGTGTGTGTGATTACACTAGGGTTTTATAACTTAAAATGACTTAAATAAACTAATAAGAGTGATTATGTAAAACCTAGATATCTAAAACGTATAACCGTACACCAATTTAAAATCAGACGCGACTGCGTACTGAGAAAAAGGTGAGTTTTAAGAAAAATAAACTACAAGGGTTAAAAATAAAAATTCTATAAACTTAAACTTAAAATAAAATTAAATTAAAAAGAAAACTATTTTTTAGATTATTATATTATTTATTATTTAATTATTTAATTAAAAACTTATTTAACTATTAATTTAAAACTAACTTAATTAAAACTAAAAATAATAAACACAACAAATTAAACTAAAAATTTATAAAAATAAATTCTAAACTTAAAAATGAACTTGAAGAAAGTATAAAAAATTAAAATAAATCTTTTTGTCTTTTTATGAGCTTTTTATAAATTAAAAACTATTTATATTAATTATACTAATTAAACTATTTTAAATTACAAATAATACTAAACTAACTTAGAAAATTATGGAAAAATTTATAAAACTATTTTATAACTTATAAAAGCTATAAAAAAAATATAAAAACTAGGCATTACCTTATAAAAATTAATTATGCTATTTATAACTTACTTATTAATTATTTATTAATTAAACTAATTTTAATTATAATAAATACTAAATTACAAAATAAAAATCTGAGAAAATTATTAAAAATACTTTAACCTATAAGGAAATTAATAAAAATATAAAAACATAACTTACTTAATAAAAATCTAAAAATGAAAATTAAAATGAAATTAAATTAAATAGAAACTATTACTTATTTTTATGTTGGTTTTTCTTGATTTTTCTTTCACAAACCTATATTATACTTAAAATTAGATAACTTTTGTAAAAACAAATATTTTATAGCTTATTAATAAGCACTGTGGAAGCTTATTGCTACCACAGTTGACTTTTGTTGACTGAAATGAGAAATAAGCTCAAATGAGCTTATGTGGGACCCACTATGTTTTATTCTGATCTAAATAAGTTAGTTGGACTTGTCAAAACTCAATTTGGTCAAATAAGCTCAGTAGATAAGCTGATAAGCCAAAATAAGCTAATCCAAAACTTAATTTGAACACAGAATAGGGACAAACTTAAGGGCTTATTCTAGGTGGGGTCCACAAGGATTCAGGTCAAACAAAGGGTCAATCCTAAGAATCTACTAGGAGGGGGGTTGGGAGGAACAAATTTTGGTGTGTGGGGCCCACTGTGGTGGTCACAAATCACCACCAAAGTGGTGGTGATGGGACTGTGGTCTGATGCACAGGGGAAGGGTCTTCCCTGCAGGAGTCTTTGAAGGTGTGTGGGGCCCAGTACAAAAATCTTAAAAATGTAACAAAGATGGGATGATGAAGTTGAAGTGGTAGACTACTAAACCTAAAAAGCTCATAGTCTAATTCCTTCTACTAAATTCTAAACAATTCCTACTAGTTTGGTAAAAATCTGATAATGAAGATTTTGACTTTTTCTATTGAACACACAAATTGACTTTTGTGAACTTTGGTGCTAGTTTTCTGATTAGTTAAGCTATATTAAGACATAATAGAACTAACTAAGGCTAACTTAACTACTTATGAAGGGATTTGAAAGGGTTTGGGTTCACAACTGCTTAACAGTTGACAGATATGGGGCAAGTTGGTGATTTTGACTTTGGGGTATATGAGACCAAGGTTTTATGGTTCCTAAGACCTAAGTTACACTAAAGAAACATGTAGCAAAAGGAAAAAAACACCAACAAACACCCTGAGCACAGAGGTATCTATTAAACCAAACACCCCTAAACCTTTGACTGTTTTAAGCTTTCAAAGCATATGATGAATTTGGACCATGAAACTGATAGGTAAAGGTTTACTATGATATATTAACCTGAAATAAGCACATAAATAGCAACAAAAACAACAAGAGCTTATGATCACCAATATGCTAATTATGACAGTGTAAATTGTAATATAAAGAAGCTATGTATTCTACTGAACAATTACTAGCTATAAATCAATATTATGTATATATTACACATAAGAAACACAGAAAACCATTTATAATCAGAAGATTAAACTAATGCACAGTGATTTGCAAAATTATAGAACAATGCTTACAAGTGAGTTTCAAGGTGAGAATAAGTGAACTGGTAATCCAATAACCATCCTAACACCTCCCAGAGGCAACTAAACCCATTGCAATCCAAATCCAACTCTTCTTCTTGCTTCCACTTCCATTTATACTAATTTTTATTTTTCTCTATTTTATTAATTATTTTCGGTATTTTTTATTTATCAAAACAATTATTAAACTTAAACTTATAAAAGCTTATATAAGCTGTGTCAAGAGCTTCTATGAGCTTAGGATTCCAATAACAACAACAACTAGCAATATTAAGTAAAATTGTCGATTTTACTTAAAATTGCTATTTACTAATTTAATGAACAAGAACACAATTAAAGGTTTTATAAAGTTTGTATTACACTAAATTAACTTAATACAACTGCTTAAATTGAAAATTACAATTAAAATGACAAGTTATACTACCTACGACTAATTTAAACTATGACTACACTAATACTCTTCAACCACAGCTTCCTTTCTTCTTTATAGATATTTTCTGAGTTTTGTAGACCCACCTTGACCTTTCCCACCATCTGTGAACCGTTGATAAGGTCTATTGAATCATGGCCGTTTAAAATGTTTCTTGGCGCCAAAGTCTCCACAGGGTACTGTAGTTAACGTGGGGAGGGTTTTAAGGGTTTAATGGGGCTTGGAGGGTTGTGTGAGGTGGAGGGGACAAGTGGGAAGAGTGGGTGATGAGGTGGAGGTGGAATACCAGGTTGTATGGTGGTCTGTGTGGTGGTGGTGGTATTGGGAGGGAAAAGAGAAAAGCTGGGGTGGTTTTGGTGGTTTGACCGAGGGCGTTGACCCGGTTTTATTTAAGGTTGGATTGGGCTTGGCTTTGGTGGGCTGCTGGATCATGCAACAAAAAGGGCCAAGGGGTAGTTTAGGATGTGGATTGGATTTGGTTTATGGAAATAACATAAGGTCCGTTTGGTTTAATGTAACATAGGGACCAATTTTGTAATTTGGCAAATATTGAGGGACTGGTTTTGTAAATTCCCATATGTAATAATAAGGACCTATTTTGCCATAATTGAATAGAACACGGTTATTTTTTACATATTTCACTTTTTAAATATTCGGGGACTATTTTTGCCAAACTGCTAAACTCCAGGGACTTAACATGTAACTTCTCCAAACTTCACATCCAGGGACCATTCCTGCAAAAGATTATTAGTACAAGGACCAAAATTGAATTTCTCAAAGTTTTTAACATCCCAGGGACCATTTATGTCAAATTCCAAAGTTGAGGGACTAAACTTGTAATTTTATGAAACTTTGCACCAAAAGACTAAATATGTAACTTTATGATTAAAAAGGACCTTTGGTGACTTTTTTCAAGTTTTTAGAATAACCAGGGACTAGTTTTGACAATATATGAAACTTGAGGGACTGAAACTGCCAATTATGCAAACTTTGTACGTTTTTCAACTGTTTTTGCATATTTTGCATTTGAAACATATAAAACACACTTTTAAGATATTTTAAGTATTTTGATACATATTTGAGTGTTTTTGTATGTTTTAGCAGCTCAGATTGATATAAAATGATGAGTATTTAGACACTCATCAATCCCCCACACTAAACTATTACTAGTCCCTAGCAATCTATTGAGAAAAACTTAATGGATTTGAAAAACTCTTTACCAAAAGCCATCACTTCTGGAGTAGCCAGGTGTAAGAACTGTGGGACACCTGATAACCGTGTGATTTTGAGCAAATCACCAGCTGTCAACGGATTTGATTAGTCTTTACCAAAAGCCGTTTGCTTCTGGACTAGCCAACTCTTGATGGTATAGTCAACATCTTGGTGAGCTGATTACCAATTATGGTTTTTCACTGCCTTTACCACAAGCCATAATCTTGCGGGCTAGCCAACTCATTCGCTTTATGGGATATGGGGAGTTGAGGAACCATACAATTTTTGGCAAATTGCAAGCCATAAACGGGTTTGAGTTATCTTTACCAAGAACCGTTTGCTCCTGGATTAGCCAATCCTTATGTGGGTTAGACATGGCGGATTGATTACCATTTGTTGCGTTCTAAGTGAGAAAAAATTTTAAAATTTGGGCTAAAATGGGGGTTCTTGATGGAACATGTGTTTAAATTCGTTAGAATAACGAATCTCCCCCCACACTTAGAACTGAATATTGTCCTCAATATTCAAAGTACCGGGTGTTAAACCGAACTTAGAACGTAAGAAGAAAATATTCCTTAGCCTTTATTTAAAATGTATATACATACAATTATTTTTTTAGATAAAACTTCTTAAATAGAAGCTATCACTATATTTACATTTTTTTTAGAGGATATATATATATATATATATATATATATATATATATATATATATATATATATATATATATATATATATATATATATATATATACACAACATGTGAGGCATCTCCCCCACACTAGGGTGAAACATGGGTGAAAACCTATGTACATGTTACTGTTTTTGATTACCGAGTCGCTAACTTGACTCGACCCCGAATTCATTTGTCCATGGGGAAGTAAGTGGAAGAGTCAATCTACATCGGACTTTCATTCAAAACGTTTGGATAAACATTTGAAGCACGTGAAAGTTCCAGACCGATGAGATATAATGACATCCGGCTCATAATTTATAAATGAGAATGCCGGGGTCAAAGATAATGTCCTCACTCCCGAAAGAGTGAAGAACAGGATAAGGAACAGAATATATGAAGAAAAGAAAGAAAGTCATGATGAAAATCATGATTAACTCCTCATCTTCAATAGGAGAATTCATTGTTTCATGAATCTCCTCGTTTAAGCTCGTTTGATCAAGACATATTATGGGTATGTCTAGATCAAAATAGAAACTATCATACTCCGGTGGAGATATGATATAAGTGAGTTCATTGGAGAACTCATCAAAGGTGAATGATTCATATTCGGGATTGATTTGAGTGAATTCACTTGGGAACTCCTCAAGAGTAAATGATTCATAAACGGAAAGAGAATTATAAGAATGAGAAGTGGTGATACCACTTATCTTCTCTTCCGTTTGATCAAAATGGAATGTTTGCAATTCCAGAATAGAATCATTGATCAAAATCTCACTATCCTTGACGGGGATAGGAGATGAAATAGGCTTTTCATTAAAAGCCTCGATTCTAGAAATGAGAAGATTAGCATTTAATAATGTAAGACGAAGTGCTTCGTCTTGGATAATTTCTTCCTCATTCTCTTCTTCTGAGTTGACAAGCTCAGAAGGTAATTCCCCCACATAACTTATGTCTCCACAAGATAAAGAATAGTTCTCCTCAGAATCAGAGAACATCTCAATATGATCATTTGGAAAGACAAGAGGGGGAGGAATATCACACATATGATCAAGAATTCCCTGTGACTCACTTGGGATTGGGACAAGGATTTCAACACTAGACTTTATTAATTCGTCAGATTCCTTTGCAGGAATTGTGTCAAGATGCTCGTCCCCCATGTTCAGAGAGTGAGTGGGAACCTCGGGTGTGATAACATCATACTTAGGGAGATGAGAAGGACTAGCAGTAATGGAGTCTACAAGTTCCATTATTTCTACTGCTGGTGATTCAATTATATTCTTTTCTCCCTGTATATCCATGGAAGAAGTCTCAACTGATGAACATGATGAGGTATCATCACTTTCATCATCCTCATAGAGAAGAGCAGCATTTTGAAATTTGGTACGTGTTATAGCTGCATGTTCTAAGACTAGTAATTCTTCCATGCTTCTTTCGTCTCTAGCAGCATGTTTTTCAGCAAGTAATTCCGTGATAGATTTATCACAAGAATATGGAATGAGTGGAAACTGTGGGGGTGTGAATGTGTCAAAATCGGAAGGTTGACATTGATCATCATTATGAGGACCCCCACAATGTACACAAGAAAAACTTGGTGCATTGTGAAACGACATATTAGCTAACTCCTCTCTAATGTTTTTAAGTTTTTCAAGAACCTCTAGACAAGGGTCTTGCTGGTTTTGAGGAGTTGCTTGGTTCATTTGGTATTGTGGAGGTGAGTCTTGAAACGAATAGTCGTAATTGTTACAAGGAAATGGATTCCTTGTTTGACAATCAGAGCTAAAGTGTGGACCTCCACAGTACTCATAACAGTTAAACTGCTGAGTCTGGCTTGGTGTATTTTGATACGAAGCATCATTGAGATTTGGATAATATGATTCTTGCTCGTATGAATGTGATGGGTAGTTTGAAAAATTTGAGGAGTTGTTGAATGAGTTTTGATTAGGATCATAAGCAAATGAATTACTCGATCCACAAAATAAACAACTCCCGTTTTGAATATCATTACCACATTGTTCACATGTACACCAACGACATGGAAAACCGAAAAGCGGCTCACCACAACCGACACAAGGAACAAAATCTGGAGGTGGGACAAGTGGTGTGCTCTTAGAGCTAGGAATTTCCACCACTTCCGTTATGGTCTCGGGTTTTTGTTTTTGATAATTGTGAAGATTAGGCAAATCGTTCTTTTCAGTAATTGCCCTAAGCTCTGTACGTTTGCATGACAAACTTTTAACCGTAAACCGTGAAAGATCAGGATTGATTCTTGAAGGTTTAGGAGCATTTGTGAGCTCAGGTTTTTGGACAACCGTGGTTTGGACGTATTTAGCACCTCCATCGTCAGATGAAAGTACAAGGTCCTTTGTCACCTCGGTTTCATGATCTCTTTCCCTTACCGGAGAGGGAATAGGAATCGAAGGTCCATCATAATCAACATAACATCTCGACATTTTTTACAAGGCCATAAGTTTTTCAACTTCACTTTTACAGGCCCTTTGTTTAAAGAAATCGTCATCGAAAGATGCCATTAGAATTAATTATGGGACAAGTGGAAGAAAGTAGAATCAAAGGGTTTTGGGGATGAGAAATGAAGAATTAAATAGGTAGGGGTGTAAAGGTGAATATTTTTGTGTTTTGTTTTATAAAAATATGGATAAAAGATGGTAAATATACAATGGATGTATATCGAGAATCACTAATATGCAAAATCGTTTTAAATAAGCGCACAATCCCCGGCAGCGGCGCCAAATTTTGATTCGCCTCAAACGGTCAGATAATTATTGATCAGCCACTTGTGAATGGCCAACTGTAATAGTCAAACAGCTGAGGTAAATGCTTCCGTGGAATACAGTGTTTCCCCGGGTCGTAATGTCCCAACGAGGTGTGCGATGTTTTATTATAAACGAATCTGTGATCAGTGAATGTGAACAGGAAAGATATAAAGTGTGTGTGTGTGATTACACTAGGGTTTTATAACTTAAAATGACTTAAATAAACTAATAAGAGTGATTATGTAAAACCTAGATATATAAACGTATAAACGTACACAAATTTAAAATCAGACGCGACTGCGTACTGAGAAAAAGGTGAGTTTTAAGAAAAATAAACTACAAGGGTTAAAAATGAAAATTCTATAAACTTAAACTTAAAATAAAATTAAATTAAAAAGAAAACTATTTTTTAGATTATTATATTATTTATTATTTAATTATTTAATTAAAAACTTATTTAACTATTTATTTAAAACTAACTTAATTAAAACTAAAAATAATAAACACTACAAATTAAACTAAAAATTTATAAAAATAATTTCTAAACTTAAAAATGAACTTGAAGAAAGTATAAAAAATAAAAATAAATCTTTTTGTCTTTTTATGAGCTTTTTATAAATTAAAAACTATTTATATTAATTATACTAATTAAACTATTTTAAATTACAAATAATACTAAACTAACTTAGAAAATTATGGAAAAATTTATAAAACTATTTTATAACTTATAAAAGCTATAAAAAATATAAAAACTAGGTATTACCTTATAAAAATTAATTATGCTATTTATAACTTACTTATTAATTATTTATTAATTAAACTAATTTTAATTATAATAAATACTAAATTACAAAATAAAAATCTGAGAAAATTATTAAAAATACTTTAACCTATAAGGAAATTAATAAAAATATAAAAACACAACTTACTTAATAAAAATCTAAAAATGAAAATTATAATTAAATTAAATTAAATAGAAACTATCACTTATTTTTATGTTGGTTTTTCTTGATTTTTCTTTTACAAACCTATATTATACTTAAAATTAGATAACTTTTGTAAAAACAAATATTTTATAGCTTATTAATAAGCACTGTGGAAGCTTATTGCTACCACAGTTGACTTTTGTTGACTGAAATGAGAAATAAGCTTAAATGAGCTTATGTGGGACCCACTATGTTTTATTCTGATCTAAATAAGTTAGTTGGACTTGTCAAAACTCAATTTGGTCAATAAGCTCAGTAGATAAGCTGATAAGCCAAAATAAGCTAATCCAAAACATAATTTGAACACAGAATAGGGACAAACTTAAGGGCTTATTCTAGGTGGGGTCCACAAGGATTCAGGTCAAACAAAGGGTCAATCCTAAGAGTCTACTAGGAGGGGGTTGGGAGGAACAAATTTTGGTGTGTGGGGCCCACTGTGGTGGTCACAAATCACCACCAAAGTGGTGGTGATGGGACTGTGGTCTGATGCACAGGGGAAGGGTCTTCCCTGCAGGTGTCTTTGAGGGTGTGTGGGGCCCAGTACAAAAATCTTAAAAATGTAACAAAGATGGGATGATGAAGTTGAAGTGGTAGACTACTAAACCTCAAAAGCTCATAGTCTAATTCCTTCTACTAAATTCTAAACAATTCCTACTAGTTTGGTAAAAATCTGATAATGGAGATTTTGACTTTTTCTATTGAACTCACAAATTGACTTTTGTGAACTTTGGTGCTAGTTTTCTGATTAGTTAAGCTATATTAAGACATAATAGAACTAACTAAGGCTAACTTAACTACTTATGAAGGGATTTGAAAGGATTTGGGTTCACAACTGCTTAACAGTTGACAGATATGGGGCAAGTTGGTGATTTTGACTTTGGGGTATATGAGACCAAGGTTTTATGGTTCCTAAGACCTAAGTTACACTAAATAAACATGTAGCAAAAGGAAAAAAACACCAACAAACACCCTGAGCACAGAGGTATCTATTAAACCAAACACCCCTAAACCTTTGACTGTTTTAAGCTTTCAAAGCATATGATGAATTTGGACGTTTACTATGATATATTAAACTGAAATAAGCACATAAATAGCAACAAAAACAACAAGAGCTTATGATCACCAATATGCTAATTATGACAGTGTAAATTGTAATATAAAGAAGCTATGTATTCTACTGAACAAGTACTAGCTATAAAATCAATATTATGTATATATTACACCTAAGAAGCACAGAAAACCATTTATAATCAGAAGATTAAACTAATGCACAGTGATTTGCAAAATTATAAAACAATGCTTACAAGTGAGTTTCAAGGTGAGAATAAGTGAACTGGTAATCCAATAACCATCCTAACACCTCCCAGAGGCAACTAAACCCATTGCAATCCAAATCCAACTCTTCTTCTTGCTTCCACTTCCATTTATACTAATTTTTATTTTTCTCTATTTTATTAATTATTTTTGGTATTTTTTATTTATCAAAACAATTATTAAACTTAAACTTATAAAAGCTTATATAAGCTGTGTCAAGAGCTTCTATGAGCTTAGGATTCCAATAACAACAACAACTAGCAATATTAAGTAAAATTGTCGATTTTACTTAAAATTGCTATTTACTAATTTAATGAACAAGAACACAATTAAAGGTTTTATAAAGTTTGTATTACACTAAATTAACTTAATACAACAGCTTAAATTGAAAATTACAATTAAAATGACAAGTTATACTACCTACGACTAATTTAAACTATGACTACACTAATACTCTTCAACCACAGCTTCCTTTCTTCTTTATAGATATTTTCTGAGTTTTGTGGACCCACCTTGACCTTTCCCACCATCTGTGAACCGTTGATAAGGTCTATTGAATCATGGCCGTTTAAAATGTTTCTTGGCGCCAAAGTCTCCACAGGGTACTGTAGTTAACGTGGGGAGGGTTTTAAGGGTTTAATGGGGCTTGGAGGGTTGTGTGAGGTGGAGGGGACAAGTGGGAAGAGTGGGTGATGAGGTGGAGGTGGAATACCAGGTTGTATGGTGGTCTGTGTGGTGGTGGTGGTGGTGGTATTGGGAGGGAAAAGAGAAAAGCTGGGGTGGTTTTAGTGGTTTGACCGAGGGCGTTGACCCGGTTTTATTTAAGGTTGGATTGGGCTTGGCTTTGGTGGGCTGCTGGATCATGCAACAAAAAGGGCCAAGGGGTAGTTTAGGATGTTGATTGGATTTGGTTTATGGAAATAACATAAGGTCCGTTTGGTTTAATGTAACATAGGGACCAATTTTGTAATTTGGCAAATATTGAGGGACTGGTTTTGTAAATTCCCATATGTAATAATAAGGACCTATTTTGCCATAATTGAATAGAACACGGTTATTTTTGATATATTTCACTTTTTAAATATCCGGGGACTATTTTTGCCAAACTGCCAAACTCCAGGGACTTAACATGTAACTTCTCCAAACTTCACATCCAGGGACCATTCCTACAAAAGATTATTAGTACAAGGACCAAAATTGAATTTCTCAAAGTTTTTAACATCCCAGGGACCATTTATGTCAAATTCCAAAGTTGAGGGACTAAACTTGTAATTTTATGAAACTTTGCACCAAAAGACTAAATATGTAACTTTATGATTAAAAAGGACCTTTGGTGACTTTTTTCAAGTTTTTAGAATAACCAGGGACTAGTTTTGACAATTTATGAAACTTGAGGGACTGAAACTGCCAAGTATGCAAACTTTGTACGTTTTTCAACTGTTTTTGCATATTTTGCATTTGAAACATATAAAACACACTTTTAAGATATTTTAAGTATTTTGATACATATTTGAGTGTTTTTGTATGTTTTGACAGCTCAGATTGATATAAAATGATGAGTATTTAGACACTCATCACACCACATGATCCAACAAGTCCAGAATTCGTGTCAATTTCACGGATTACCGGGTGACGATGCCAATAAGCATCTTGACAAATATCTCACGGTCACCCAAAGCATGAAACAACATGGTGTCACGGATGATGCCCTTCGGCTGTACCTCTTCCCCTATTCTCTCACTCATCATGCCACTGCATGGTTTGACCGACTTCCAAGAAATTCTATTCGTACCTTTGATGAAATGGTAACCAAGTTTTTAGCAAAATATTTTCCACCCTCCATGGTTACCAAGTTACGAAATGATATCAGCAACTTCCGGCAACGTCCCGATGAGTCTCTTTTTGAGGCTTGGGAACGTTATAAGCTAGCCATTGATCAGTGACCTAACCACAATATGTTGCAAGTTACCATCATAGACACCTTCTATAATGGTCTGACATTGAGGCTCCGAGACATTCTCAATGCTGCTGCTGGTGGGACCTTTATGAAAAGGCGTCCCGAGGAGTGCTATGACTTAATCGAGAACATGACTGCCCATCATAACTTTTGGGATTCCTCTGCGGAGAGGGATGAGTCATGTCATTCAGTTACTCCCTCATCATCATCTCCTGAAATAATTGCTCTTACCAAAAAGATGGATGATATTTCTACGGCTGTGTTGAGAATAAGCCAAACGATGCAAAATCAGGCTCAAAATCAACAAGTGAAAGCCGTGGCCCGAAGTTGTGAAACTTGTGGGGGCCCTCATCTGTATTTCGAGTGTCCAGCTACTGCTGGCTTTCCTCAAGAGAACGTATATGCTGCTCACGGTTCCTACAACACGGGGGGTAATTCTTACCAACCGCAAGGGGACCGTAATCTCTTAAGCTATCGTTCCAACAATTTTCTCGGACCTCCAGGTTTTAATCAAAATCAAAACCGTAACTCGAATCAGAATTTTAACCAAGGTCAAAACTCAAGTTTCCAAAACCCGAATCAAAATCAAGGCCAGTTTAATCAAAACAATTTTCAAAATGGCAATCAAAACCAAGGTTTTCAAGGAAATTTTCAAAGAAACCAGAATCAAGGGAATTACAATCAGGGTAATTTCAATCAGAGAAACAATTTTCAGGGTAACAACAATCAAAATCAAGGGAATTTTCAAAACAACCGTGTTCAAAATCCTTCTGTTCAAAATCAAAACGTTGTTCAACCCTCGTCTTCCTCAAATGCTGAATTTAAACAATTCACGAAAGCACAAGAGGAAACGAATCAGTTATTGATCAAGACGATCTCTGAGCTTCAGAAGTCTTTAAATGATCAACCCTCGGGCCCGGGTACATTACCGAGCAACACGATCGCTAACCCGAGGGGCGATGTCAAACGATCACCACCCGAAGTGGGGTATCATACAATGGACCCTCGATTCCTTCTACCTCTTCTTTTCCTCCTACTAAGGTAGCGGAACGTGAGCCTGAGGTTACTACGGACAAGGTACTTCCTACTAATAACGGAGGTACCAACAACGTCCACCCTCACGTTGTCCCGGTCCCGGCTCGTAAGCCGAAAGTTGTATTTGATCCCCCTGTGAGTTCTGATGAAATCCCAAAGAATGATCCTAAGCCATCAATTCCATATCCTTCACGTTTGAATGATCAAAAGAACCGCGAAAAAGCTAACCATCAGATGGAAAAATTTTATCAAATTTTCCAAGAATTACACTTTGATATTAGCTTCGCAGACGCTCTTCTTCTCATGCCTAAATTTGCTTCAACAATCAAAAATCTGATAAGCAACAAAGAAAAACTTTGTGAGATGGCAAAAACTCCTCTTAATGAGCATTGCTCAGCAGTGCTCTTGAAAAAGCTTCCCGAAAAGCTTGGAGATCCCGGGAAATTTCTCATTCCTTGTATTTTCCCGGGGATGGTTGAATGCTTTGCCTTGGCCGATCTTGGCGTAAGCATTAACCTGATGCCTTACACAGTCTGGAAAAGACTTTCACTTCCTGCTCTCACTCTGACCTGCATGACACTCGAGCTTGCAGACCGTACTATATCCCGTCCTCTCGGCATTGCCGAAGATATCTTCGTGAAAGTAGGAAAGTTCCATTTTCCGGCAGATTTCGTGATTGTTGATTTCGATGCTGACCCACGAGTCCCTCTCATTCTCGGGAGGGGATTCTTAAGAACGGGTCGTGCTTTAATCGATGTATTCGAAGAAGAAATCACTCTACGTGTTGGTGGCGAGGCCATCACATTCAATCTTGATCAGACTTCAAGATACTCCTCCAACTATGACGCTGAAACGGTTAACCGAATTGACATCATCGATGTTGCATCTGAGGAGTATTCTCAAGAGGTCCTTGGTTTCTCATCCAGTGGCAGTCTTTCTACTGACCCTATCATTTCCGACTCTTCCCCTTCCCTCACTCCGTTTGAGGGAGGTGACTTCCTTCTGGAAGAGCTCGAGGCTTTTCTTGGTCAGGATAGCTCAATCCCAATGGGGTTGATGAAAACTATCTTGACCCGGAGGGGGACATTCTTCTCCTTGAAAGATTGTTAAATGACGATCCTTCACCCTCTCCGTCTCCACAAATACTTCATAAAGCGGAAGTCAAAAATGTTGAAATAACTGAAGACTTTCCCGAGGTTGAGCTCAAGGACTTGCCTCCTCATCTAGAATATGCATTTCTTGAGGAAAAGGCTGCACTCCTAAAGGTTCTTAAGTCAAACAAGCAAGCAATTGCTTGGAAACTCTCCGACATTAAAGGCATAAGCCCGAACTTTTGTACTCATAAAATCTTAATGGAGGATGACTTTAAGCCAGCAGTGCAACAACAGAGAAGGGTAAATCCAAAAATCCACAAAGTTATCAAACAAGAGGTTCTAAAACTTCTTGATGCTGGATTGATTTACCCTATATCTGACAGTCCTTGGGTTAGCCCAATTCATTGTGTCCCTAAAATGGGTGGCATTACCGTTGTCACCAACGAGGATAACGAGTTGATTCCAACTCGTTTGGTCACGGGTTGGCGAGTATGTATTGACTATCGAAAGTTAAATGAAGCCACCCGTAAAAACCATTTTCCTCTCCCTTTTATGGATCAGATGCTTGAAAGACTTGCGGGGAATGAAGACTACTGCTTCCTCGATGGTTTTTCGGGTTACTTCCAAATCCCCATTGATCCCCAGGATCAAGAAAAGACTACCTTCACATGCCCCTACGGAACTTTTGCTTACAGACGTATGCCTTTCGGCTTATGTAATGCACCAGGCACGTTCCAGAGGTGCATGATGTCTATTTTTTCCGACATGATCGGGAAAACTATGGAGGTATTCATGGATGACTTTTCAGTCATCGGGGATTCATTCCAGACCTGTCTCTCCCACTTAGAACAAATGCTTAAACGTTGCAAAGAAACGAATTTAAGTCTCAACTGGGAGAAGAGTCACTTTATGGTTAAAGAGGGCATAGTCCTCGGCCATAAAATTTCAAAGAACGGGATTGAGGTTGACAAAGCCAAAATCGATGTCATTGCTAAATTACCTCATCCCACCACCGTAAAAGGTGTTAGGAGCTTTTTGGGTCATGCCGGCTTCTACCGTAGGTTTATCCAAGATTTCTCTAAGATTGCCCGGCCTATGACCCATCTCCTCGAGAAGGATGCTCCTTTCATCTTCTCTCCTGAGTGCATCGAAGCTTTTGAAACATTAAAGAAAAAGCTTACCGAGGCACCGATTCTTGTTGCCCCCGATTGGGACCTACCTTTTGAGCTCATGTGCGATGCTAGTGATTTTGCCATAGGTGCGGTCTTGGGGCAACGTAAAGCAAAATACTTTCAGCCTATACACTACGCAAGTAAGACTATGACCGAGGCTCAAGGTCATTACACCACCACTGAAAAAGAACTCCTAGCTGTGGTGTAAGCCTTTGAGAAATTCCGGTCATACTTGATCCTGACCAAATGCATGGTGTATACGGATCACTCGGCTTTGAAGTACCTATTTGCAAAGCAAGATGCAAAGCCGAGGCTTCTCCGTTGGGTTCTCCTTCTTCAGGAATTTGATATCATTATTCGTGATAAAAAAGGAGCTGAGAACCTTGCTGTTGATCATCTCTCACGATTAGAAAACCCACATCAAGATGTGTCCGAGAAACAAGAAATAAATGAATCATTCCCTCTCGAGACACTCAGTGCGGTTACTTTTCATGGTGACTCTACTACCCCATGGTTTGCCGACTTTGCAAATTACCGTGCGGGTAACTTCATCGTGAAGGGGATGACGTCCCAACAGAAAAACAAATTTTTTAAAGACGTCAAACATTATTTCTGGGACGACCCCTTCCTCTTCAAAATCTGTGCCGATCAAGTCATCAGGCGATGTGTATACGGACAGGAAGCCGCTGATATTCTCAAGGCTTGCCATGCTGGACCCACCGGTGCCACCATAGTCCTAACTACACTGCCAAAAAGGTGTTTGATTCCGGTTTCTATTGGCCCACGATCTATAAGGATGCCCACGAGTTAGTCAAAGCCTGTGATGCTTGTCAGCGTCACGGGAATATTTCACAAAAGAACGAAATGACACAAAAGGCTATTCAAGTTTGTGAAATCTTTGACGTCTGGGCATTGATTTTATGGGGCCATTCGCATCTTCTCATGGAAACAAATACATACTCGTGGCTGTTGACTACTTGTCAAAATGGGTTGAGGCTAAGGCCTTACCCACTAATGATGCTCGAGTTGTTGTGAAATTTTTGAAATCCCTTTTTGCTCGTTTTGGAACTCCACGTGCCATCATTAGTGATCGCGGTACTCACTTTTGCAATGATCAGTTTGCAAAAGTCATGCTTAAGTACGGTGTTACTCATCGTCTTTCCACCGCATATCACCCCCAAACAAGTGGGCAGGTGGAGGTTTCCAACCGTGGTATTAAACGGATTCTTGAGAGGACAGTAGGTGAAAACCGTGCTTCCTGGTCGGATAAACTAGATGATGCACTCTGGGCCTTCCGTACAGCTTACAAAACACCCATTTGGTGTACTCCATACAAGCTTGTATACGGGAAGGCGTGTCATTTACCGATCGAGCTCGAGCACAAAGCCTACTGGGCCTTGAAACATGCTAACTACGACCTTCATAAAGCGGGTGATCACCGTAAGGTTCAGCTCAATGAATTAAACGAACTTCGTGATCAAGCCTACGAGAACTCTTTGATCTACAAAGAAAAGACAAAGAAGATTCACGACTCTAAGATTAAGAACCGAGTTTTCAACGTCGGTGACAGAGTCCTTCTTTTCAATTCAAGATTAAAGATCTTCTCGGGGAAATTAAAAACCCGATGGACTGGACCATTCACTATTGCCAAAGTATATCCATACGGGACTGTTGAATTATCTCAACCCGAAGGTCCCAACTTCAAAGTGAATGGTCATAGATTGAAACATTATTTTGGAGAGGACATACCACCCATGGTTGTCCTAGATCTCCAAACTTTCCCCATGGACCAATGAATTCGGGGATCGAGTCAAGCTAGTGACTCGGTGAACAAAAATTAGCAACATATATGGGTTTTCACCCGTATTTCTGACTTCTTTCTACTTTCTACCACCTTAGTGTGGGGGAGTGGCCGTCCCCCACCATTTGCAAAGTAAATATGTATATAAGTTTCTCTAAAAAAAAAAAAAAAAAAAAAAAAAAAAGGATTGTATGTACAGATAAATAAAGTGAAAAATAAAATCCATATTTCCACAGTTAGCATTGAATATTAGCTTTTTCCGTTCTGAGATTCGGCATAATAGCCGGGACTTTGAATATTGAGGACAATATTCAGTTCTAGTGTGGGGGGGGGGGGAATTCTTACGAATTTTATCACAAAACTTTCTAAGTACCCCCATTTTTAGGCCTAAATTTTTCAAAAAATTTTCACTTTATTTCAAAATTTTTGTGGTAATCAGTCCGCCAAAGTCTAAATGACAAATGGATTGGCTATTCCAGGAGCAAACGGCTCTTGGTAAAGACATCTCAAACCCGTTGATGGCTGGCAATTTGCCAAAAATTGTATGGTTCCTCAGCTCCCCCGCATCCTCATAAGCAAATGAGTTGACTAGCCCACAAGATTATGGCTTGTGGTAAAGGCCGTGGAAAATCCATAATTGGTAATCAGCTCACCAAGATGTTGACTTAGTCCATCAAGATGCTGGCTAGTCCATAAGCAAATGGCTTTTGGTAAAGACTAATCAAATCCGTTGACAGCTGGTGGTTTGCTCAAAATCACACGGTTATCAGGTGTGCCACAGTACTTACACCTGGCTACTCCAGAAGTGATGGCTTTTGGTAAAGAGAATTTCAAATCCATCAAGTTTTTCTCAAAAGATTGCTAGGGACCAGCAATGTTTTAGTGTGGGGGATTGATGAGTGTGTAAATACTCATTATTTTTACCATTTCTGAGCTGCCAAAACATCCAAAAACACTCAATAATGAATCAAAATAGTGAAAATATCCCAGGAAAGTGTTTTACATATCTCAAATGCAAAAATACCAAAAACAGATGAAAAACGCACAAAGTTTGCATATTTGGCAGTTTCAGTCCCCCAACTTTCAAAAGTTGTCAAATCTAGTCCCTGGTCATTCTAAAAACTTGAAAAAGTCACCAAAGGTCCTTTTAAATCAAAAATTTACATAATTAGTCCTTTGGTGAAAAGTTTCACAAAATGTCAAGTTTAGTCCCTGAACTTTGAAAATTGTCAAAAATGGTCCCTGGGATATGAAAAACTTTGAGAAAAACAAATTTTGTCCTTGCACTAACCTTTTATGACAGGATTGGTCCTTGGTGGAAAGTTTGGTGAAAATTACACAAATGGTCCCTGAAGTTTGAAAGTTTGACAGTTTCAGTCCTTGGTGAAAAATAAATTGAAAAATCATCAAAGGACCCTTTCACTATTCATAATATGGCACAATATACCCTTGGAAATATTTTGGAAACATGCCAAGACCACACCCTCAACTTTCGTTAATTGGCAAAATTGGCCCTTGTGTTAAAACAAAACAAAACCAAACCGGATCCAAAACAAATAATACTACTCCATTACCCAATCCCTTAGTCCAACCCACCACCCATCCTATTTTCCTTGGGCCCAAAATTCAACCAGTCCACACCTTAGCCCATTTCACCCCAAAATTATTAAACCGGGGTCAACCCCCAGTCAAACACCACCATCTCCATTACCACTTTCCCACCAAAAACCACCCCCCTCACAGACCAATACCACCCTGGTATTGCCCACCACCACCACTTGCAAACCCATCATCACCTCCCTGCACCTACCCTCCCATCACATTTAATGCTGCCACCCCCCCCCCCCTTGCCTGAAAACGTCCAAACTTCTTTTCCCACCAAAAACATGTGGAATCAGATTAAGAGCCTGCAGTGATCCAACGGGTGTAATTTAAAGTGGGATTTGATCAGAAGCTCATGGGAACCCTAATGGGTGGTTATAAATAGAAGAGGAATGCAAGGAAGAGCTAGTTAGTTAATTTTTAGTTAATTTGTGTCGTTTTTATGCAATTTGAATTCATAGTGTAATGTTAAGCTTTTAAGCAGTTCATTTACCTTTCTAAGTGTATTGTAACTCATTTTAATCAATCAATTTCCAGTTTCCATTACTCTTTCAACTTATGCAATTCTGTTTCAATTTCAAGATTTTGATTAGGTTCATTAGTTGTTGCTGTGTAATGTTATGGACTTCTAGGCTCATATAAGCTCCCATATAGCTTATTGAAGCTATTAGTAATCATTAAAAGCAGTTTAGTAATCAAAAATTCAAAAATACCAAAAAGTCAATAAAAGTCAAAGATCCACCATCATGGATATCACAGCTGGAGTAGGGTGTATCTTCGATGGCCCTGGGTTAGAATCCCATGGGGGATGTTAGGAAGAGTTTTCTGGTCCTTGGTTCATGATTATAGCAGGAGTGCAAAAATTTGTAAGCAAATCCTTTTTAATCCAAGTTTCTATTTAAAGTGCTTAATAGTAGTTCAAAGTTGTTCATTTTACTTTCTTATGACTTAATTAAGAGTTTCTGATTCATAGAATAGCTTTAAATCATAGTATAACTTGTTTTATTAAAAATCTGTTTCTATAAGTAGTGTTTGGATTTGTATGTTTCTGTGTGCTTAGCTGAGTTCTTGTCACTATTTATTGCTTACCTATGTTTCTTAGTGTCACATGATCTCAGAACATAACTAAAATACAAGGCTTAGTCATTAAAAAGTCAAAAAGCTTAGTAAAAGCCAAGATTATACCCTCAGATTGGTTACAGAAGTGACATATGCCCCATTTCCAATCATTTGTGAGTGGTTTAGGTAATCTTGGTTTTAATCTAGCTCAAACATCCATTTTCAGTCATTAAATCAAGAATCAAACTCACATAAGTCAAAGTTCTAGTTCAATCAAAAAGTCAAAATTACATCTTCTCAGGTTTTCACAAAATTTCCAAGTTCAATTATGACTTGTGTGATGGGAGTTAAGGGTTGAAACTTGTTGTAGTTAGAGTCTATCAGCTGATCTTTAAGCCCTAATTTTTGCTTAATTTTTGTGAAAGTTTGAGTGGGTCCCACAGACCCCCAAAGTGAGTTGCAGGGCAAGAGTCTGCCCTGTGCACAACAGACCTCCACCACACCACCAACTTTGGTGGTGGTTGCAGACCACCTCAGTGGCCCTAGTGGTTCCAGTTGACTTTTTCCAATCCCCCTCCTACCAGGGAGTGTGGATGACCATCTGTTTGACCTTAAACATTGTGGACCCCACCTAGAATTAGCTTTAAAGTCTGTCCCATAACTGAGTGGAACTCAGTTTAGCTCAAGTGCTTATTTGGACTTAAACAGCTTATTTGTGATCAAGCCTTGTTGTTTATTGCTTATTTGAGTTTGTTAAACTTGTTGGTACCCATTTTTACCATTGTGGACCCCACCATCAGTCATTTGACCTCATTTGACCTCACAGTCAACCAAAGTCAACTGTATAAGCCAAGGGGGTGTTACAGCTTATTTATAAGCTATTTTCAAAAGTGGTTTTACAAAAGTTTTCTATTTTTAGTGGTAAAGTTAGTTTGTAAAAGAAAAATCCAAAAAAAATCAAGTTTAAAATAAGTGATAGTTTCTATTTAATTCAACTTAATTTTAATTTTCATCTTTAGATTTTAATTAAGTACTTAGTGTTTTTATATTTTTATTAATTACCTTATATAGTAAAGTAATTTTAGTAATTTTTTCAGATTTTTATTTTGTCATTCAATATTTATTAGATTTAATTTTAGTTTTCTTTATTATTAATTAATATTCAGTAATAAATATCATATTTAGTTTTTATAAAGTTAAACTTAGTTTTTATATTTTTCCTAGCTCTAATATAGTGTAATAAACTTGTAGAAAATATATTTTTAAATTCTACAGTTCATCTCCCATTTTTCTTATTTAATTTGTTTAAATTAGAATTAAAATAATTAAAAGGTAAATAATTAGGGGATTAACCTTAAAACTTAATTTTCAGAGTTTTTATAATTTTTTAGGATTCCTGTGATGGTTAAGTAATTTTATAAATTTTATCTTAATTTTCTAAGTTAATTTAGTATTAATATTAATTAAAAGTAGTTTAATTAGCTTAATTAAGTTAAATAGTTTTCAATTTATAAAAAACCCATAAAAAGACAAAAATATTTATTTTCATTTTTTATACTTTCTTCAAGTTCTAATTTAAGTTTAGAAATTATTTTTGCAAATTTTTAGTTTAATTTGTAATAGTTATAATTATTAGTTAATTTAAATTAGAATTTAATTTAGACTTTAAATAGTTTTATTAATTAAATAATATTTAAATTGTATTTTAATCACTTTTATAATTTCATTTTCATTTTTAATTTTAAGTTTCAAAAAGTGTCAAAAGCACCCCTTGTAGTTTGTTAAAAATCAAAATCCCACTTTTTCAGTCCGATTGCGTAAATCTGAATTGTGAATACGTGCATATATCTGTTATCTGATTTTTGTGAATATTATATCTGTGTATAAATACCATCATAACAGTAGCAATTTCAACTCCACATCATCTAGCTACTGTCCTCAGTGCCACTTTCTCAAAAACGATTTCAAACGACACCATTTCAATCTCGCTGGGACTTTAACGACCCGGGAATACACTATACTATCACCGGAGTATTGGAACGAGGCTGTCTTTGACTTGTTGACCTTGGTCAATAATTATCAGATGGTTTAGACCCAATCATCAAGCATATGGTCCATACTGTAAATTTTAGGAATTTCTTTGAATGCTTTGTGAAGAAACATTGATTTGAAATCACCAAGTGCAAATCCTTTATCGGGTCTCGGTTTTAAAGTAAATTTCTGAATTGTTGTGACAGAGCCCCCGGTTTTGTAAACAGCATTACGAAATTCTTTGAGTTGTTTTTCAAAATCAACGATCTCACCGATTAATTTATCTATATACTTCCTTTTTCGTATTTTATGTTCACAAAAATCCTTTTTGCAAATTGACAATTCTGTATCTGTTTTTGAAAGCACTTTTTGAAGTTGTTCAACTTGTATCAGAAGTTCACACTTTTCACTTTCTAGTTTTGAAACCAACTTTCCGTTTGACTCAATTAAATCTTGCATTTTATGTTGAAGATCTTGCTCTTTGTTGTAAGATTCTTGAAAAGCTTTTTCAAAACTTTTTGCGTGTTTAACCTTGTCTTCCTGATTTGAAAGTTGTATTTTATAACACTCAATATCTCTTGCAAGTGACGCATTTGTTTCTTTTAAGGCTTTGTTTTTCTCGTTGCATTTTATGATTTGCAATTGTTGAGCGTTCAGTTGTTTGGATAACAATATAAGGTCAGGGTCTGGATCAAATGATGGTTCATGTTGTTCTTCATGATCATGTTTATCATTCTCAATAGGATCATCAAATGAAACAACTGTGTCATCATCAAATATGACAAATGTGCTTATTTGTTCATCTGCTTGAGAAGATGAAGATGAGTCAGATGGAATAACTTGCGCCATATCTGATTCAGAAGCAGAGGGTGAGGTTATGTCATGTATTAGGCATGCATTAAGGTCATGTACCTGAGACAATCCATCAGTGTCATACACTGGACCTGAATCATTAAACTAAAGTTCCTACATGTTGGCCATAAGCATCACAGCTGCATTAGCTTCGAGATCTTCCATGTCATCATCGTTGTTTGCATTGGCCATGAAATTGTTCTCTTGCTCAGTGAAATGTCCATCCTTTTCATCTTGGAGAGCCATAAGTAATGCCTGCTTGTGAAACTTACTACCCCGAGTTCTCGGTTTAGGACATGTTGTCGCTATATGACCTTTTTCATTACAATTATAACACCACACTGCATTCCCAGAGTTTGAGTTCCTAGTTTCAACTGGTTCAGACCTTTGCTGAGAAGGACCTGAGTTGTTCCTGAACCCTCCATTGTTATTAAACCTCTGACCATTCCCAAAATTTCCTGAAGAACCTCCTGAACCTGATCGACCAAAGTTACGATTCTGAATTTCAACCCTTCCATCATGTACAACAGCTTGATTCCTTGTGTTAGAAGATGAACGTTGACGGTTGTTTGTTTTGTTGGAGAATTTTCTAAAAGCACGAGCAATAAGAGCAAGTCCCTGATTCAACGTATTAAACTCCTCATCGTCATCTTCATTGGAGTTCGAGTAATACATTGTATCATTGTTGTTGTATGGAATAAGTTGAGTAGAAGTATTCTGTGGAGATGAATCATAAGGAACCATTTGGTTTGTGGTAGAAGATTGTGGATAACTGAAGTAGTTTTACTCTTGAACATATGCATGATTTGACATTGGTGGTGGAGCATAGTGAGATTGAGCTACGAGTGCCAAAGAATTTGGTGTTGGTGATGGTGAGTATCCTCCTCGAAGAGCTCGATCTTTTTCCACTTCAGGTTCATGGTGTCTCAGAAAATCATACAACAAACCATATGGTGCATCATGAAGATTTTTGGTTTTTCGAACGAATGTCACATATTTATGCCAATCCGGACCAAGACTACCGACGAATTTGGAGTTCACTACGATCCTTGGTACTGTAATTTTGTGTCGTTCCAAATCATTTACCACATTAGTGAAACGATGATAGTAGGATTCAAGTGACTCTCCTGGTTCAATTGTGATGTTAGTGTATTCCATGTAGAGTTTGGATTCCATATCATCTTTGTTCAATTGAGTGCCTTCCATTAGGAGATGAACATGTTCCCACATAGCTTTGGCTGTTTTCTGAGCATCGACACTTCGATATATTGGATTAGGTATTCCTTGAAGTATATAGGCCATTGCATACTCATCAGCTTCACGATGGTATTTCTGATCCTCAGTGAGTTGAGATTCTGGAACAGGTTTCTCTGCAGGAGCACATGGAGGATCAGCAGTTGGATCACCAATTTCAAGTCTTGTTGGCCACTCAAATGGTCCTTCAAGTATCACTTGTTTCAAGAATTTCCCATGAGGTTTCTTTAGTTCAAGAAATCGTAAGAATCGACTTGACCACTGAACATAGTTCCCAGGTGTTAGCATTGGTGGTGTTTCAAGTGATCCTGCCTCATGTCTGGATTGTTGAGTTGTAATAACTTCACACATTCTATCAAACCAGTGAGGTTGTTTGGATGAAAACTGAGTGTTTTGTTGTGACATTTGATATGGTTGTTGTTGAGGAATGATTTGATGTTGTTGCATCATGAGATATTGTTTTTGAGGATTAAACGGTTGTTGATGAAAGTGTGATTGTGAAGGTTGTTGATATGATTGTTGCTGATGGTATTGTTGTTGCTGATACTGCTGATGTTGCTGTTGCTGAGGATGAGAGAAGTAGTAATGTGGTGGTTGAGACATCTTAGAACACTTGTGTATTAATGGATCTTGTAGAAGATTGAAATGCATGTTCCTTTGGTTAAGATTTAGAATCCTAAGGCAAAGATGAAATCTTACGCGTAACACCAAACTTATGCGTAGACTTCAAAGTTACGCGTAAAGGTTGATCTTATGCGTAAACTTGTGAGTTTATGCGTAAGATTTTCCTTATGCGTAAGTTTTAATCTTATGCGTAAGAGTTTTATGCGTAAGGTTCAAGGACCAAACAAATCTTTCAAACTTATCCAAGCTTGAAAGATATCCGTAGTCGAAGTTGTTGAACTATAAGACCTTGATAGATCTTCTTGAGCACTCTAGAATCGTTAGCTATGTCACTGTAATCAATAACACACTAATAGACAATCTCAGTAACTTGTATTTTAAAGCGGAAACAAAGACAAGTGTAATACTAAGAACTCTTGATCCTCTATGGATCTTTTAATAATAATAAGAGTGTTTTCTAAAACGTCATTCAATACATAATCGTGTGTTCCTTTTATACACAAGGAACCCTAAACCGTTTCCCAAGAAACGTATATTCTAAAACTTCTAAAAGATATGCATTATCACTTCCTAAATAAACTCATGCATATCCAAACTATAATACATAAAATACGGAAATACTATATCCGCAGAAACTAATAATGCTGAAACTAGTCTTCAGCAGATACACTGCTTCAGCAGGAACCAGCTCTTCAGCAGTAACCTTCAGCAAAAATAGTCAGCAGAATTCTTACTTAACAGAATTCCCAACAATCCTCCCCTAATCTTGAATTTGACCTGGTTAAGTTCAAGATTCTTGATAGATCTTCGAAATAACATACCAAGAGGATTGTAATAAGATAGCACCAGCAAAGAATCATCTTCAGCAGAATCTCTATGATCAGCAAATACTTGAAAGCTCCATTCTTTGCAGCAAAAAATGACTTAATGTACATCAAAACAAATTAGTTTTATACTATTCTCATCACTTCCAGGTGTGTTAACTCCTGTGAGAGGTGAACCATTGAAAATAATGGATTTGATGTCTCTTTACCAATAGCCATTACTACTGGAGTAGCCAAGTGTTCTAAGGTACACTGATAACCACATGATTTTTAGCAAATCATCAGCTATAAACGGATTTGAGATGTCTTTACCTGTAGCCGTTTGCTCAGGACTAGCCAATTATTTGGATGAAAATCATCTTGGTTAACTGATTACCAAATATGGTTTTCCACTGCCTTTACCACAAGCCATATACATGTGGGCTAGCCAATTATTTGGAATCCTATAAAGGAAAAATCCATGGTCAATTGACAACCATTTCAACTACTCAACAATAAAGCATGGGTGAGTTGAAAACCCTATGGTTTTAAGCAAACCATTACAGCTATCAATAGATTTGATATGTCTTTACCAAAGCTGTACCCTTTGGACTAGCCAACTTTGTGATGGAATAGTCAACATCAGGTAAGTTGATAACCAAACCTGCATACAATAGATACAATACTATACAACAAAATGTTAGTTTTTTTTTTTTTTTTTTTTTTTTTTTTTTTTAAATAAGAAATAAAAAACAAATATACAACATGATATCCTTACACAGAAGCTGCTCTTGAAGTCCTAATCCTTTGTTTGAAGACTTTCACCAAAGATTCAGCAAACAATCTTGCATTCCCAACTGGATTAGGAGGAATCTCCAACTTTTGTTGTAGCATTTTCTCCATCAGAGACACTTTCAGAGGATATCTTTTGGTAAGATCCATAATAAGCCTTAGACCAGTTGTAGTTTCCAAAACATGAACATAAGGCATAGGATAGAACTTCCAACTCTGAACTTTCCATCTCTGATTATTCTTCCATATGTCATAGCTAGCACCAGTGGGAGTAGAAGAATCAAACAACACTTTTAGATCACCCAATAAATACAATCCAGACCCTGTAGGAGTATGATTTGCATAATACTTGAGAACCAACTCATATAGAATGACCAAATCCTGATGATCCACAAGATGTAGAATCACTTGAAGAAATGTAAAGGATATGAAAGTTTTATCCAATCTGTAAATGGTATTAACTTGACCATTTTCAGTTAACTCCCAGTGAACCACAACATCTCTAGTTGCCTCAGGCCAATCATCAGGGGATCCTTCTCTTATAAATGAAGCATCAGAAGCATTCACATTGATTAGGCTTTGTTTGGAATGTGAAGTTCTGACTTTAGCCATCCTCTTTTCTCTTCTTCCAGGAACATAAATAGCAGCAGGAGGTAGAGAAGATGCATCAGGAACTTCAGCTTCAGCAGATACACCTTCAGCAGCATCAGTTTCCACTGATGGATTATCCATTTGTTCATCAGTAGAATCCTGAGAAGATTCAAGTGCAGCAGATGCATATTGTTCATCCATAGCCTTCCTTATCTGTTTGTCTCTAGCAGCTTGAAGTTCAACTTCTCTTACCTTAATCTCATGAAATCTTGCAAGTTCAGCTCTTTGTTCAGCTCTTTGTTCCTCATCTAACCTTTTAGCAGCCTCTTCACCCAATCTTTCCTGCTCCATTTGTCTTCTGGTTCTCTTTCTAGATGGAGGATCTTCTGCTATCACTTAAGCTTTACCTTTATTCACATAAGATGAAGCAGCAACATGTGGTACATCAGCAGAAGTATCAGGTAAAGATACCTTTTCAACAGCAACAGGAATATTAACAAATGAACCAGCATCAGCATTGATGAGAGGAATATTCTTAGAAGCACCCATTCCATCTTTGTCATTTCTAGCCTTGATTCTGTTATATATCTCAACCAGTTTGTCAAATGGAAGTGCCCACACTTGTTTTTAGACCAAGCATTATTAAACAAAGAACTGCTTTGACTTTTCACATATGTTCTCATATAATCCCTCTGCTGTGCTTGAGTCATAGGTTTATCTCTTTTAGCTTTAGCTTTTAACTCATCTGCTACTCTCTTCCTAAACTTCAGCACTTTAACAATTTCAGAAGCCCAGTCTTGCTTCTCCACCCTTTTACCAAGAATATATGTAGCTACATCAGGATTATCAAGCACTTGTTTTCCAATATGCTGCCAATCTGACTCATCAAACTCTTGAACAGCTGCATCCAATTCTCTTTGTCTTTCAATAGGCAAAGTAGAAACTTATCTTTGAGTAACAGACTCATATGTTGCATCAAACTTGGCTTGCTGTTCCTCAGCCATATTAGCACTCTTCTTATAATCTTCCCATTCTTGGAAGAGTTTTTCTTGTACATCTCTGTCTTCAGCTGTAACAAGCTCATCCAAAGCCACATCTGTTCTTTCAGCAAGATTATCATGAGGAACATTCAAATCTTCCATAGGTTCATCATGTAATTCTTGAACCTCTCTATCAGGAGAAACTTGTTGATGCTCAGATGAATGATGAACAGGGGAATTCAAATACTCTTTCCCTGCTACAAAGAATGCTTCTCCTGATGTATTCCCTTTATCAGCAGATTTGACAGCAGCAACACCACTTGGTGATTGTTTCTCCAGAAGTATATCAGTAGCTTCAGTCATGAGCACATCATCATCACCACTAGACATTTTGGAAGATTCAGCAGCTTTCCTTGCCAAATACTGTCTTGTACTTCTTCTTCTACTGAATTGAAGTTGTGGTTTAGATTTAGGTACTTCAGCAGCTTTAGGAGAAACAACATGAGACTTTCTAGCAACTTCAGCTAGAATCTCAAGAGAATCCAAATTCGCCTCCTTAGCAACTTCAGTAGTATCCAATCCACTCTTACTTTGCTTCTGCTGATTCAGCTGTGCCTCCAAATCTTGAACCTTGGTTTTCAAACTTTCAATTTCATTACCAAGAGTAGTCTTGGTATCAGCAAGCTCCTTTTGGAGATCATCAGTCATTTTCATGTACCTGCTAAGTGAATCATATACAAAAGTGAGAGTAATAGGGTCCTCTACTCTACCAGCTGATTGCTCAGTGGTAAGAGGAGCTTCATTGAACCCAGCAGGAGAAACAGACTCATGTACAACATTAGGAAAACCTTCATTAATTTGTTCTCTCATAGGACTAGGTGTAGGTAGTCTAGTAAACTCAGGTTCAAGAGGCTGAAAGTTATCTTCAAACTCATGAATTTGCTCAGCTGGAGCATCCTAAGTTGGTGAAATGGTAGGACTAGGTGACATATGTACAAGGGTAGGTGGTGGTAAGTCAGTAGAAATAGGCAATGGTTCAGCAGTTGTAGCTGGCTCGTCCTCCATTACCACTGAAGGATTACCATCAGCAGCAACACCAGAAGATGATGAATTACCATCATCAGCAGCATTAGGAGCAGGCACATTACAAGCATTATCACCCTCAATTACATTATCATTGCCATGTGGCAACATAGCTTCTAACATAGGGTGATGTTCCCCATTATAATTTGTTTTCATTGATGCAAACAACTTAGAACCAAGACTTTTAATAGGCACATGGGTTCTATCTTCAGTGGTTATGTCTAAAATTATTTGTAAGAATCTAGAGTACATTAAAAACTTATGCTGTTGTTTATCAATGTTTTCTAGCATATTATCAAAAATAAACTTAGAAAAATTATAAGTTAGACCCTTAGAAAGACAAACAATACCACAGCCCAATTGTAGAGAGAATTGGTTTCATCCACCACATTTGTTGCTTATACATTGGAGCAGCAGATGCACCAAATACCTCCACTTAGGACAAAATTGATTCTTGTGCCACTTAGATGTATCGGTACTTTGATATCCAGCTTCCCTTAGCCCAGCAAGAATCTCTGCAGTGTTGGAATGATACACACCATTCTCATCATCCAACTGAAGCTTTGTCCTAATCAAATCTTCTGTCACCACACTCTACACCATCAATCTCAGCTACAATCTCTGTGTCAGATCTCTTAGTAGCAGATGCCCAAAATTGCTTCACCAAGGATTCACAAACCAGATTGGGACTATGTGTCAAAGCATAATGAATCTTTGACCTTTGTAGAAATTCCACCATTAAATCGAATTCTTCATGTCCCTTTGCCTTTTTCAGAATAGCATACTTGTTATGATCTCCTTTCAATTCAAGTTGTGCCATTTGAATGAACTTGCGTGAGACGGTTATGAATTACACAAAGAATAATGGGTTTAAGTGGAGTGATAAGCGAATAATGTTGTTTAGGAAGAGATATGCAAAGTGGGTTATATTTGGAAGTTCCCCAATCGTGGTCAAAATTATCGGAACTAATTATTGACCGAGTCTGACGTGTAATTCAAAAACTTCCAATTTGAAAATTTACCCTTCAGCAGAAATGAAAGTCAAATCTACTGAAAAAAGGTCAACATCAGCAGAAACCAAGCAAATGTAAAAATATCTTCGATGAATATCTTGATTTTACTGTGCCACCCAACTCGCATTAATTATCGTAACGCCTAAACTTGGCTTATTTAATCACCCCAAATCACATCTCAGTCACCAATTTACCCCAAATCATCTTTCAAACCCTAATTTCCCAATTAAACCCAATTCTCCACCAAAACCATGTCATCAAACCCAGAAATCTCAGATCAAAATTCCTCTTCTTCATCTTCAGAAGAAGATATACCACCATATCCTTGGGAGCTTGATGATTCCGACTATAAAAGAGAACTGGAGAGACGATGGGATGCACAAGAAAGACAATGTAATGCTCATAGGAAGGGTGAACCAAGCCATGTACCCATTCCTGCTGAGAGAGAGCTTGTCTATCCCTTCATCTATACCTCTGATGAAGACTCCTCAGAGGAAGAAAATGAAGATCCAACCTTTCTTCCTCCTTCCACGCCAAAGAGATCCCAACCAAGATCAATTAATAGGGATCCATCTCTTCCAACATCACAAAATGAGGTGTTGGATCTTCCTGCTCCAGAACCTAATCTTTCTTCACAAGAGCACATCGGACAGAGCAAGAAGGCAGAGATCATACGTAAGGGAAAGGAGAAGCTGAAGTAGATGATTGAGGAATGTTGCCATGGATCAAAGTTCTTGAGTATTTTCTTGACTTTGGTACTTGAGCATCTTCACAGTCTTCCTTCTCTTCTTTTTCCATTTTCATCTTCAGCTTCATCATTGTACTTGTCATAGCCTCAAGTATTTTGTAATAAGTGATAGAAGCTAGTAGTACTCAATTAGGCAAATGTTTAGGAATGGTCATTGTAATCCAGTTGGTACTTTGAATGTAAGCTGTAACTTGTTTCTTTGAATGAATGAAAAGATCTTCTTTATTAATCAACTGTGTAAGATCTTCAGCATAATCAACTATTCAGTAGAAACCATGTTCAGCACATTTGACCACATTCCTTTGACATCAGCTCTTGGTGACTTTAACATACAACTTACAATCTCAGAACATCTGCAAAACAGACATAAAACATGCAAATACACCAAACAACTTGCAAAAATATTAGTGGGTTAGTGTAAAAACTTAAAAAATATACAAATTATACAAATCTACAAAGTTTACACTCACAATCCTCCCCGGAGGCATATGCCTCCCCTGAGGCTTATGCCTCCCCTTAAACTTTGCAGTTAAGGGTTAAGCATTCCAATATGAACCACCAAATATTGAAACCTTGGTCCATCAAATGCTTTAGTTAACAAATCTGCCACATTCTCATCTGTCTGAATTTTTACCACTTTAACCAAATGTTTCTCATAAGCATCCCTTATAAAGTGGTGCCTGATTTCAATATGTTTGGTTCTATTATGAAAAACTGGATTTTTAACAATACAAATGGTACTTTGATTGTCAATGAAAATGGTAGTATTCATAAAGTTATACCCATAATCCAGCAATTGATTCTGAATCCATAGAACCTGTCCACAACAATTGGCAGCAGCAACATACTCTGCTTCAGTAGTAGAGGTAGCAACAATGGTCTGTTTCTTGCATTGCCAAGAAATCAGTCTCCTTCCAAGAAATTGGCAACCTCCAGTTGTGGATCTTCTATCCAAATTTGCACCAGCATAGTCACTATCACTATAAGCTGCTAGCTGAAATGGAGACTCTTTGGGATACCAAAGACCTAATTTGGGTTGGCCTTTTAGGTACTTAAAAATCTTCTTGACAGCATTCAAGTGAGAGGTAAGTGGAGTGACTTGGTGCCTTGAACATGCACTCACAGCAAATGTAATATCAGGTCTTGAGGCAGTCAAATACATCAAAGAACCAATCATTGACCTTTATAAATGAACATTCACAGGGAGATCAGGATCAATATTGTTCTTTGGTTTGGGAGCCTCATATGGAGTAGTGGCAGTCCTGACATTCTCCATAGCAAACTTGGACAACATATCTTATACATACTTCTCCTGATGAATGAAAATACCATCAGGTTTCTGCTGAACTTGTAATCCCAAAAAGAAAGTGAGTTCTCCCATGGCACTCATTTGAAATTCTCCCTTCATCAGATCCTCAAATTCTCTACACCATGCTTCTTTGGTTGAACCAAAGATGATATCATCCACATACACCTGCACAAGAATAATATCCCTGAAATCTTTCTTGAGGAATAGAGTCTTGTCAATGGCACCTCTTTTGTAGCCATGCTTTAGCAGAAATGTGGAAAGTCTAGCATACCAAGCTCTGGGAGCTTGATGAAGTCCATAGAGAGCTTTGACAACCTTGTACACAAACTCAGGATGATCAGGGTCTTCAAATCCTTTGGGTTGAGTCACATATACCTCCTCTTCAATCTCACCATATAAGAAAGCACCTTTAACATCCATCTGATAAACCATAAAGCCCATATAAGAGGCATAGGCCAAAAATATCCGAATTGCTTCAACTCTGGCCACTAGTGCAAAGACTTCATCATAGTCAATGCCTTCCTCTTGTCTAAACCCTTGAGCCACCAGTCTTGCTTTGTTCTTCACCACAATCCCCCTAGCATCTCTTTTATTCTTCAAAATCCATTTTGTCCCAATGGCATATTTACCATCAGGAAGAGGAACCAAAATCCAAACCTGCTGATTCTTAAATTGCAGCATTTCTGCTTGCATTGCTTCAAGCCAACTTGAATCTGCCAGTGCTTGAGGAACACTAGTTGGCTCTATCTGAGAAAGAAAGTATGCAAACAGACAATGTTTGAAGCCTGTGTGATTGTTCCTCTTTTGATTGTAGATATAAGAGATGAAAGCAACTTCACCATATTTTGTATTCTTTACAGTGCTTCTAGTGCTAACAGGATCTTTAGGATCTCCAATAATCTTTTATAGGGGATGAGCATTATGAATCCTTTTAGTTGCTGTAGGTTGAACATCAATTGTGGCATCAAGGTTGTTGACTATAGGCCCAAACTCAGTATCATAAGAAGCTGAGTGAAATAGACCAGGCTTTGACTGATAATTCCCAAGATCAGAGGGACTTGGAAATCTTGTAAAGGGCTTCTCAAAGTCTGTAGAGACTTCAGTAGAAATGGGAGAGTGTGCATCATTAGCATCTTTGACCTTATCAGTGGTAATAGGTGTGCCTTCAGTAGAATCGTTAGCAGTATCCTTGTTTCCACTGACTGCTTGGGCTGATTGATGTAGGATTGCTTCAGTCTCTTGTGTAACCTTTTCATTGAGTTTCTGAGCTTCCTGAGTAGCAGCATGTTCTTGCTTCTTCAGTCTTGCAAGATCCTCTACATAATGTGACTCATCATCTGGTTCAACAGCAGAATGATTACCTACAAAATGGTTAGGTGGAAAAGATGGTACAACAATGGTATGTTCTTCTGGCTCAGATTCACAGTCTGAGTCATCATCCATGGAACCTGCAGGGTTAGAATGTGGATCTTTGATACCTGCATTAGGATTAGAAGCATGTCTAGTATAACCCAAATAGTCAGTCAAATAATCTAGGTCAAAATACCAAGAATGGCCTTGTCCCTGAGTATTAGGCTGATCTTCAAGAAATCTTAGATTAATGGTATGTAGAATATTCATAAACATAAACACGTATGGTTTTGTATAGAACGGATCGAATAGATGAAGTAATCTAGAGAGAATTTAGAGAGAGAAAAAGATGGGAGCCTTTGAGAGAAAACTTGTGAAAGGTTAGATTGCAATGAAAGGTCCAACCCTCTCCCTTGGGTGGGAGAGGGTATATATACTACAACTACTTGTGCTCCATGAAACGAGCTGTAGAGTGAGCTGACAGTGGGTAAAGACCCGACCCACTCTACGAATACTATTTACATACTAAGCTACGTACTAACTAATACGATAAATACTATGAGCTACAACATGCTAAACTATACTAGGGGTGATCGAGTCTCCATATGAATAATCGTATTCCTAACAATCTCCCCCTAAGGGAGGTCACCCCGGAAAATACATAATGAATCATAGCATTCCAATCTTTGATGATAACTTTGTAGCTCGTAGTCTCATGATTCTTCCTTGTCGTGATCTTTGTGCTTTGAGCAGCAGACTCTAGATGACTTGTTCAATGTGTTGGATGATCTTTGGCATTACTTCGAGTTCATCATCCAAATGAGTATCTGCAAGTCATCTTTAAGTAGTAATGTCTCCATGTGATTTGAACATCTGTGTATTGGCATGCTCACACTTGCCAGGATCATGATCTTCTGCATCAAAGTTTTGGAAGCATAAATGAAGCCCAATTAATGATCATGATTTCTAAGATTGTGATGTCGAAGTGTGAGCATGTGTTGATGGATCAGCATCTTTTCAGCAATCAACCGCAACCGTTAGAAATTCCTGCAAGCAAACAGTTAGCAATAAATCATCCGATACTTATAGGTTTGGAATTAGAGATCGTCAACAGCATAGTGTGAAGATTCCTTCTAACCCTTACCAAGACCGTTCCTAATCGGTAAACCCTGAGAGGATTTACGCGAACTACCTAAGTAGATCAACGAATGGGTGAGTCGCTGGAGATCACTCCACGACTGTTGACCGTTTGTAACAATCGCAACCACTAAGCGTAATCCTCAAGGAATTACCTAAGTGACCTGCTTTCAGGGCTGCTTGATGGTGACCCTGGCAGGAATTTCCATTCAATCACTGGGAGTTACAATAGTAACTTCCCTCATAAATGTTATGGCAGATTGCTAAGATCTGCGTAGGACACATAAGTTTACCACTGGTGTCCTTAATGTTGAACATCCAGGGTAGAAGTAGCACGTGTTCCTATGAGATCTTTTTATGTATCTCGAGGCTCTAGACTCAATAAGTGCATTTGGTTTTCCTATGCAGAGATTAGGGAGAGGTCTCCTTGCTTCAATATCAACCATCTCTAAGAGATATGTTGATAGATTACATCGGTTCCCCGTGAGAATGAAACAAGTTCTTTTAAGAGAACTTGAGTGGCTAGAAGGTTTAGTGTAGTGCGTCACTGGGTCCATGACGTCTTGTCTTCAATACCAATGTCGCCTTAGCAACAATCAGTAGATTATGAGTTGAACCCGATTTCTGCCCTAAGGTTGAATAATTGGAGGGCTATTTCTTTTCACCCTTTTTCATTTCATTTCTTTTTAATTCTTCAACCCCTTCTTTCTCCATTCTCACATTTCTCCTTTTTTTTTTCATGATCATCCCTACGGACTTTCTAATACTATCTATTTGTTATTGTCCATGGGTAGATCCCTCCGGCTCTGGCGGATCATAGGAAGGTTTTCCTAATCTTAGCCACCTTATAACTTCATGACTATCCTATGTTGCCATACACCAAATCATTGAAAATTCTCTCAACATGTTTATGATTGAGAAATACATTTTGTTAACACATTGAGAGTTTTGTCATTTTCAAATGCTCCCCCTTAACATGTGCTCATATGTTTTGATTTGAAAATTTGCACATGTCAGGAAGAGTTGCACTATTTGAATTGATCTTCCTTAAGTGAATATGAACGGGCATTCGAGACACGCTTACATCACTAGATAAACTAGCTTGAAGTTATTACCCAGCCCGATCAGGTTCACCCAAGGTTTCTCGAAACGGTACATTCTACTTAAACTAGTCCTCTTCGAGACTCGCTTACATCACTGGTTGAACCAGCTTGAAGTTATTACCCGTCCAGGACTAGTCTTTTCGATTCAGGACATTTGTGTTTCGTCAATTCATGAGTCAAATCTGAGTCTCGATCTCGTAAGATGCAAGGATCCTTTTTCACAAATCATTTGCTCCCCCTCAAAATGTGCATTGATATAACAAAAGAGTTTAGCACATATTGGGGAGCGTTTGTATAAGTCCAAAACAGTCACATTTTATATCAGATTTCATATTTAAATCACATTTTCTCCCCCGATCAAAAATTTCAAACCATTTGAGATTTGTGATCCCAAGTGATTTAAATAAGTTAGAAAAGTTTGGGAGCAAGATGTGGTCTGATTAAAGATATTCTGATATTGAGACAATTCATTACTCCCCCTCAATCAATGAGGGAGAATGTTAGCGTCAGTTATGATGAGTTTATAAATGATTTAAAGTTTAACGGGAAACTCATGAAATAAAAAATCATGTGCTGACACATAACATTTGATACCCCACTACTTACGACGCACAAGATAACTGGTGGTGGTGGTGAAAGAGTTGTTGTCGTTGTTGCTACCGATGTTGTTGTTGTGGTGAAATAAAATCCAGTCAATGAAGTTTGGACATCTGATCAAATGGTTAGAGCAGGAGCAAGCACATTCACATCAGCCATGGAATCTGTATAAGAGTATCAACAAAGATATGCATACACACAGATTCACTCTTAATTAACTACTACCACGTAGCAGCTAGCCTACTCATAATACCATATTCATATCATGATCAAAGAACATTCAACTCATCAAAATGCTATCTATCATGAAGAGAAACTGACAATCATGAACATTCATTGCAAGTTTCCATCAGACATAAACAATAATCACTAACATGGCAATTCACGCATATTTTCAATATTCAAATCAGGAGCTTAGGAATAAGATTCTAACCCGGTAACTACATACCTAAGCAAATCCTGAGAACACGAACACATAATCAGCAACAATCAAACAATTATCGGCAAACAGCAAACGAAACACAATCAATCAGATTATACGAATGCCAGAGGAGAGAACAAGAGCATCAAACACAATGGTTTTCTAACATCATTAAGATTTTGGATTAAAACGTATTTAGAGGATTAAGCGAGGATACCAACGTGAGACAAATGGACCTTTTAGTTACATAAAGCTAGGAAACTATACGCAAATAGCACATAATGCCTTAAACTTTCTAACAACTAACACATTTGGCCATTTAAGATAAAGCTTAGTAAGTTCCTCTTCAACTAATACCCCATTAACTACAAAACCTTTTATAACAATTATGAGACAACCAAGAAATCCGTTTGATGATATAAAATTGGAAGTCACTCTCCCCCACTCTCCCCCTCAATTGATGACCCATTGTCATTAATTGAGTGACAAATTTGATGAAGTATCTAAGACTGATTGATTTACAAGCAACACGTTACCACCATGTATCACTCAAATAATTTTCTGAAGAATCAAAAAAAGAAAATTACTTGTTATGACAAAAAGAAGACTTCTCTTCTTAAACAAGAAATAATGCACTGAAACGCACATTAGATCGGAAATGCACGAATATAAAGTAATTCATGCCTTTGTTAGGAACAGTCGTCTTTTTGGCGATGAACTTTCCCCAATATTAAGACCGGGTTGCTATCTGAAGTAATAGCAAACCATATTTTTGAAGACCGGGTTACAGCCTGAAGTGACTGCAAGCTATTAGTTTTAAGCGCGGGTTACAGACTGAAATGACTGCAAGCCATTATTTTGAAGAATATTTTGAGAAACGACATATTTTACAAAAAAACTTTATTTGAAACCGAAAAACTCTTGCTCAAGCATATGTATGTTTCCGTGTCATTATTGAATGACATTTCTAGAAACGTACATAATATTGATTACACAAGAGACATGTCGTGAGAAGAATATTTTTGGATTTTTATGATTTTTCTGATCTTTTATGGGTTTTATAGGTTTTATATTTTTCTATTTTCTTTATGGTATAAGATATATACAAGGATATGTGAAGCAAAACCATTTCTCCTCATTTACTTCCTGAGGACATTTGAGAGATACTGGCAAAGGACTCTTCATTCCAAATCATGAGAGAATGAATTGAAACCGTTCTCTCAGAAGTGCTTTTGTGAAGGAATCCGCCAGCTGAAATTCTATCCTCACAAAGTAAAAGCACCACTGCCCTTTCTCAACTTAATCCACCACACCTTTGAAGAATCCATTTAGAGCAATAATCATTGCACAGTCTGGAGATAGTACCAATTCCCATACTTCATGTCGATCGAACATGCTAACTTCTTCATGCATCACATTAACCCAACAGTCTTTAGAGATAGCAGTCTTGACATCTTTGGGTTCGACTTTGGAAAGTACGAAATTATAAAAGCACCACAAGGCAAAGGTGGTAAGTTGTCTTCATGTGAACACCGGTCGAGAAAGATTCCCGATAATGTTATCAATCGGATGATCATCGGTCCGTTTTCTGAGATTTTGATGTGGTTGAGGGTAGGAACCTGAAGAAGTCATGTTTGCATCCCTTGAAGAAGGTGTCTCAGAAGAAGATTCAGGAGAAAATAGGTTCTTGAACAGAGCATACTCAAGAGGAGCAAATGAATTTACTTCAAAAGAATTGTCGATTGCAGTGCCTTGATGTTCAGAAGGAGATTGAAGATTTAATGATGATGGTGAATAACTAGCAGATGGAGCATCTTGATCAATTCAAGTAGACACTGATGGACCATTTGAGTTGTACAGAACCGGAGCAACGGCAGCTGGCGGTGTCGGTGTATCATTAGTAGGTGTCTCAAATTATTCATCAAACATCGGTTCAAATAAGATCTTCAAATGCTCACTTCTACGAGGTACATAAAGTACTACAGGCGTGGAGTACTGTACAAGGCCTGAACTGATTGGTTCAGAGGACAAAAGTTAAGACACGGGTCCTGCACTGATGTATATAGGAGCCATATGCTCAGTCAGCTCAACGAATGTGACGTGAACGGTTTCCAGGATTTATCGGGTTCGTTTGTTGTAAACACGGTATCCCTTACTATCTGGAGCATAACCAATGCAGAATCCAATACCAGTTTTAGCTTATAACATTCCCAGATCTTGACTGTCATTTTGTAGGGTAGTATAAAGCACCAAACACAAATAGAGAGGAGATGAGAGATCCGGTTTCTTGCCATGTATCAGCTCATATGGAGTTTTGTTGTGAAGAGTATGTATCAAGTATCAGTTTTTTGGTGTAACAAGCTGTAGCAATTGCTTCCGCCCATAGGATCATCGGTGCCTTGGAGAAGTAGAACGAGTTGTTTGTTGATAAACTCAGTTCCATTTTTTGTCTGAATGATTATGACGGTTATGTGAGTCTTACTAGCAGTTTTTTGATGAGCTTTATGATAACTTCTGGAGTCACGTCCTTGGTTCTCAAAAACTTTACCCATGTAAACCGAGAGTATTCGTCGACAACAACGAGTACAGAGTACTTCCCATTTATACTCTTTACACGTATTGGTCTGCCTGGGTCCATGTGAGGGGTGTAAAGAACATCCATGTTGATGTTGACAATTTTAGGTTTGTGAGTATGCTTCTTTCGTTTACCCAGTTAACAAGCCGAATGAAGAAGTTCTTTATCGAACTTTAATCTGGGTAGACCTCATACAAGATCACTGTGAGCAAGATCATAGATGGTACCAAAGTTCAAGTGATTAAAACTTTGTTGCCATAGCCACGATTTGTTCTTTGAGGTCTTGGAGAGAAGGCAAATGGGAGAGGACCGCATCACGTCTTCAATAGAACAGGTGTATAGATTTGTGCCATGACTGTCTTTAAGAAGATCAATACCATCCAATTCTCAAACGAAGCATGTGTAATTTCTGAAGGCAATCTTCAAGATCGGAATCAAGATATTGACCAACAGAGAACAGATTATGCCCAAGTCCTTCCACGCAGTATACCCAAGAAATTAGCTGTCTCTAGAAACATAATCTCCATAACTTATAATTACCCCAAAATGATAGTTCCCGAATCTAACTGTCCCGATAAACATATTCACGAAATTCTTGAGCTCTGAGCGATCCCCAATCATAGGTTTAGAGCAGCCTGAGTCCAAATATCAAAGGATGAAATGTACGACCTGCATTTGGAAACAGACGAGAGCAGAAAATTTGGAGCGTCGGATCCCCAATTTGAGTTGGGTTCCAGTTGGTTAGTGCAAACAAGTTCTGGAGCTACTAAGACCTTAGGTGCATTCGTTTCATTGGTGGAAATTTCACTAGTAGATGCAATGGGCCTAGTTATAGGACATTGGGTCTCCAAAGGGAAAGTTCTACCAGTTGGCTTCCATTCCTTAATAGGCACTACTTTAGACTTAGTTATCCTAGTTAAAGGGCACTGTTCTCCTAAAGTGAATTTCCTTCCAGTGGGCTTCCATTGATAACCAACATTGGCAAACAGTTTTCCTGTTGCTTTCCAAATTTGCTTAATTTGTTTAGCTCTCCAAACTTTCTTAACTGGGGTTTTGTTAAACGACTTCAGAAATTTCTCAACACATTTATCATGATGACTCGAAATCATGCATTCATTACATGTTTTGCAAAGTGAATTTGGTTTTGAGTTATGACTCATTTTGCTCAAGTTGGACTTAAAATTCCTCATGTGGTCATCAACTTTCTTTTTAGGAACACTTTTAGCAGGTGAAGTCCTATAATTCCTTCTATTTCTCCTTGTTTTAGACTCTCTAGCTTTAGTGTCACTATTTACTCCTGTAGACGGACTAATGGGAATTTTAGTCTTTTTCACTTCAAGTTGCTGAACATGTTTTGATGTGTTGGGATCTGAAGTTTCCAAGGGTACCTCAAAGGTAACATGCTTGTTCTTAGTCATAGATGATGATGCAGTAGACCTATCTCGCTTGCTATCAATTTTAGGACATGTACCAATAGCATATTCTAAGAGTTCCTGAGATCTATTAGTGAGAAAGCAGGCACCTACAATAGCATCATCAAGTGGTTTTGCTATCCTATCCATTTCAATGGTTTCACGAAGCAAATCAAGGCACTCCTTAAGATGTTTAAGATAGTCACTATGAACTAACTTATTATTCCTAAGGGGAAGAGGAATATACACAGCATCACAAGCATACTTCTTACAAGCAGAGACCTTTTGAACAACATTATCACAAGTGACGATTGGCATTTTCCCTTTCACCTGAGTCTTTAGATTCTCAATCTCTTTAAGCAAAGAAGTTATCTTTTCACTGTTTATATCACGTGTGATCTTAATTGAATCATATAACTCTTTGTAGTGTTGTTTAACTTTTGAATTTTCAGCACGAAACCAATCATTTTCATGTTGCAATTTATTAATGGTATCATGAAATTGAAAATTCTGAGAATCTATAGACTGTGGTTTTTGGGTGCTAATCACATCACTCTTGTTTGACTTCAATTGGGCAATTTGGACCCTCAGGTTCCGAATCATGCTAGTGTGAGCTTGAATCTTTTCATCACGTTTGGCTAATTCAAAATATGCATCAAATTCAGGAGCATCCGAAGATGTCTTGGCATTTGAGATTTTAGTTCTTTCTTCTAAATGTTGACACTTTAATTGCAAATTAAGATTATCAACCTCTAATTTCGACAAATGCTTGACCATGTTATCATGGTCATCGTTTTGAATTTTCTCACGCAATCTTAAATTCTCCCCCTCAAGCTCAACAACACGATTCTGGAAAGTGGTCAATGCAATAGACATCTCATGAAATTGGCAGGCAGATAACGTAGAATCAGTAGCAGTATAAAATACGTCCTGAGCAACACATTTAGTAATCAAATTCTCATTCATGATGAGAATATTTTTTCTCGCAACTTCACTGTATTTAAGATCAATTGCCAATTGTTTACCCTCATTTTCCACATCTTTAAAAACCTTTTTCATTTGAGTCACATCATCATTAATGGTATTTTTAAGGCCCTCAAAATGTTCTTTGAGAAGTTTGAAAAATGGCATGACTTCAGTTAGGTAACATTGTTTTGTTTGCTCAAAACCTCTTTCCCCTTCAGTAATACCCGTTGGTGTTATTCTCTTTTTACATGTTTTATCAAAATCAGCGAATAATTGACCAAGGACATATAAGGCAATTAGTGTATTATTTTGTGTGGGGAGGGTGAAAGGAACAAGATGATTTGGTGTGTCGTTGGGTCAGCTATCCTAAAAACTATACGTGTTTTTCCCACTATTCTTTCTGCTTTCATCTTTTCTATGTCTGTGTTCCAGAAGACTTGCTCTGGAGTAAATTTCTTTTGTGGGACAAAGACAGCTAATTGATTATCTTCAAAGTAATCATAATTGTACAAGATTTTATTAGCTATGCACAGGGGATCCTTTAATTTCTCAGCTAGTTTTTCTCTGGTTCTATCTTCTATCTCATTGCCCTCATCATCAGATGTAGCATCAGGAGGGGCATGATTAGGCTCAAGCATAATGTTTGCATCATATAATGCCGGTTGTGCACCTATACCGCTTCTAAGGAAATTGGTTTTTGGCTTAGTAGAATCCTTCTCACTATGATCATCACTCAACTTCCTATGTTTATGCATCATTTGAGCAGTTTGAATGGTTTGGCCTTGCGTGTATAACTTATCCTCAAGTTTGTTTTTCAGCATTTTAAGACTAGAGAAATCATTTAGGAGTTTTGTTTCCTTCTCTTTGAAATCATGTTTGAGTGTGTTTAAACCTTTTTGAATCTCTTGTTTTTGTTTAACAGTTTGATCCAGTTGTTTTTGCAAAGATTGTAACTCCTTTTTCAATGTTTCTCGCTTAAGATTATTTTCAGATATATATGCACGCATTTGCCATTCCATGTTCTGCTCACGTCCAGTGAGTTCAAATCTAGCACGTTGTTCGTACATAGCCACTTGATCCTTAAGGATATTAAATCTAGTGGTCAAGGAGTCATCAGGGTTATAGGCAGTGTACTCATGCAACACACAATCATCATTTAAAACAGAAGATGCACTACATTGTACAACAGACACTTCATTGTGTTTCATATGTTGTTCACATGGGTCAACATTGCTATTTCCCATGTCAACGACATCTGAATCGACATTGTTTGTCGGTTGTACTTTGTTAGGAATCTTTTGTTCATCAACAATGTTACACAGTTCGAGTACCTTAGCACATGACACATGTTCTTTTACCGGTTTGATATCTGCATCCACATCATGTGTAAGAGTCATTGAACTGTTCATTGTGTCAAGCTTTTCATTCTCTGATCCTCTGCCTTCGATGACAACTGACCCAACATTCGATGCTTTTCCCGAATCCACACTACCATCACATGGTTGCACCCGACATGCCATCACTTTGTCTTCATACTTGGGTTCGCGCTTTGCTCTTTCCATAATGTACTCCTTCACATTACCCATGAGTTGGAGTAGTGTGACTCTGAACACGTCAACTTCAATTCCCGTATGAGTGGCAAAGCTCTTTTTCGTCATTTGACTCTCATGATCATACTCCTCAGTGAATCGTGAATCAATGAACGCTTGGAGTTGGTTGTTGATCACACAGAATGCAGCCATAGAACAACCTTCAGAAAATTCACCTGTTTCAAGTTGTTGCTGAAGTTGATCTAAGTGTAGAGTCATTTTGACAGTGAAGGTCTCAACATTTTGACCAAAAAGTGTTGCGAATGCACGATTGAAACCTCCCAAGTATCCAGGTTTTGCAAAGAGAACCTTGAGATGTGAATGGAGTGATCGAAAACATTCAATGCGACTATCCTTTGCATTATCGGGCAATTTAATTGGCTGATGAAGCACATTATAATTAGAGTTCGAGCACGAAGGTTCCATAGCAGTGATTGTATGTTATTTAGTAGTAATTTGGTTAGGTTGATGCAAGTTGTTACGGTGAAAATTTTGGTCTGAAAACTTAAAACCTCAATAACTTCACTCCGGAGGTGATTTGGGCCTCAAAAAATTCGTTTCACGACTTTGTGGTGAAACTTCAAAATATTCAGCCTGTTCCGTACGTTTTGACAGCTAATTCGCTGAAAACGGAGTTACGGTTCAAAATTTATGACCGTTTGAAGTTTTGACGTAAAAAGTCAACTATGGTCAAACAGAGTTAAACGCAGGATCAGGCAAAGTAACCGCAGGAAAGGTAACCACAAGGTGAGTTAACCACAAGGTGAGATAACTGCAGGAAGTGACTAACCGCAGGGATTAACTAACCGTAGGGAGTAACTAACCGCAGGGAGCAACTAACCGCAGGGAGCAACTAACCGCAGGGAGTTAACCGCAGGAGAGATAACCACAACGATCTAACCGCAAACCACTTAATCGCAGAAAGCTAACCACAATGAGCTAACCGCAGACCACTTAACCGCAAAAAGATAACCACAATGAACTAACCGCAGACCACTTAACCGCAAGAGCTAATCGCAGTATACGAAAATCCAAATCTGTCACTTTCCTTGCGATTTGTTTGTATTCCCAAAATAGTAATTGCAGCAAACTAACCGCAGAGATCAGGAACTAAACGCAGACAAGCAATGCAACAGTAGACTTAACCGCAACTATGAAATACGCCCAAAATCAAGTCCAAACTTCAAATAGATTAAAGATATGGTATAGCCAACTGAAACACAATGTTCAACTAACACCTATGATCATAAAAGTACATCATTAACATGTCAAATAACACAATAAAGATCAAACCAAGATGTTTTACAAGAAAGTGACTTCAAACTCACAAAACTACACAAAACCACATCAAATCCGATTCTACAAGGCCCTAAGATGAAACCTTGGCTCTAATACCAATTGTAGAATATTCATAAACATAAACACGTATGGTTTTGTATAGAATGGATCGAATAGATGAAGTAATCTAGAGAGAAGTTAGAGAGAGAAAAAGATGGGAGCCTTTGAGAGAAAACTTATGAAAGGTTAGATTGCAATGAAAGGTCCAACCCTCTCCCTTGGGTGGGAGAGGGTATATATACTACAACTACTTGTGCTCCATGAAACGAGCTGTAGAGTGAGCTGACAGTGGGTAAAGACCCGACCCACTCTACGAATACTATTTACATACTAAGCTACGTACTAACTAATACGATAAATACTATGAGCTACAACATGCTAAACTATACTAGGGGTGACCGAGTCTTCATATGAATAATCGTATTCCTAACAGGGTCTCTTCTATCCTTTTGGCATTCAAATTATAAACCCTATAGGCCTTGCTATGAGCTAAATAACCCACAATATATCCCTCATCAGCTTTCCCATCAAACTTACCCAGTATATCAGCAGTATTCAAAATGGTCACTTTGCATCCAAAAGGCTTAAGGTAATGAATATCTGGAACTTTCCCAGTGAGGAGTTCATAAGGTGTCCTGACATGATGTCTAGTGATGGATACCCTGTTCAAGACATAGCAAGCAGTACTTACTGCTTCAGTCCAAAACATAGTGGGTAATTTGGAGTCTGCAAGCATTGATCTTGCTGCCTCAATGAGGGTTCTATTTTTCCTTTCAGCAACCCCATTTTGTTGTGGGGTCCTTGGAGTACTATAGTCCCTTCTAATCCCTTTAGACTTACAGAATTCTATGAAAACAACATTTTTGAATTTTGTCCCATTGTTACACCTAATCCCTTTAACCTTTTTATTAAGCTGGTTTTCAATTAATATGATGAATTCTTTCAGAATAGGAGTTGTTTCATCTTTAGTTTTAAGAAAGAATACCCAACAAAACCTGCTAAAATCATCTGTGATAACCAGGCAGAAGTACTTGTGATCAATACTTCTGATAGGAGTTGGACCAAAGAGATCCATGTGCAGCAACTGAAGAGGTTCTGAAATGGTGCTCACAGCATTGATGGCTTTGTAAGAGGCTCTGTGTTGCTTTCCCTTGTTGCAAGCAATACAATTGTGTTCATTGGTGAAGAGTTTAGAAGGAAGACCCTGAACAAGACCAAGTTTAGACAACTTGTTGATAGTCTTGTAATTCACATGAGCCATTCTCCTATGCCACTTGGTAGATTCATCCTGGGAAGCTTTGGCCACCAAACATGTTAGATCACCTTCTGGCTTGACATCATTCAGATTGGATGTGTACAAGTTGAAGGTTCTAGGAACTCTCAGTAAAACAGTTGTGTCTTCTGGAAGTTTGATGTCCTTGGAGAGTACAAGACATTCATCTTCAGAGAAGAAAACCTTATTCTTAGTGTCACATATTTGTGATACAGAGAATAAATTAAAATTCTCCAGTTCCTTCACATAATAAACATTCTCAAAATCTAACAAAGGTGTCTTAATAGTTCCTTTCCCAGTAATTTTGCCATCTCCACCACCAAAAGTTACAGTGCCTCCTCCTTCTATGGGTACAAAGTCATGCATAAAACGGTTTAAAAGAAACGTTTTGAAAGTTATTTGTCATTCAAATAATAATTTTGATAAAAGATGAACCATTTAATTTAAAATCTTATGAAAAGATATAAAGGCTTGTAAAAATGACAAATTTGATTTTTACACCATTTTAATTTATCAGAGTAATAAATGTCCACTCCGTGTCTTGTCCTGCTCCGTTAAATTACCTGAGATACACATGCTTAAAAGTGTCAACACAAAGGTTGGTGAGTTCATAGAGTTTTAGAAAAAACTCTTTATTTTGTTAGATTTCAGGAATATTTGGTATTGATAAAATACAAACAGTAATGAAACAAGTATCGAGTATATTCACAAATAAATCATATAAGTATTCAATCACATTCAAATAAAGAATCAATAACCCTAACATGAGTTGGAAACTCATGATACTAAATCAATCAGATATACAATTCACGTATGGTCAAACCTATACAGCTGCATCTAAATATATGTTGAAAACATACATTTTTCCTCTATAGATATTGCACCAAGCCTCATGACACACAAAGCTTGACCAGAAGGGGGTGTTCTATCAAATCAATGACAGATTTTGCCCTCTAATAATAGGTGATTTGCCAATTCCTATTTGTCTACGAATATAGTGTATCACGACTAATACGACTAACCAATTGCAATTGGCATTCCGTCAAGTATTAGTGGGACAGGGGGTCAATCCTTAACAGGTTTCGAAGCCGTTCACTATATTCGCACCCACTTTACATGTGGTTAATGGCTCATGATTGAGGGACTATATGGCGATAAGCTAACTTAGGCAATATCAAGGAATAATGGGATCATTTAGAATAACATCATGTAATCAAGTATCGTATCACAGTAATCAATTTGAAAACAGTATCTTTTGAGTATTAGAAATTCAGTTTAAATATTTCGCCAGTAACACATGTATATCACATACCACAATAATCGAATTGAAAACATTTTCATATGAGTATCAGTATTTCAGTCAAGTAATTCATCAGCAAAATATATATATCACACACCACAATAATTGAATGGAAAACATTATCATATGAGTATCAGTATTTCAGTCAAGTAATTCATCAATAAATTATATATATCACATATCACAATAATTGAATGGAAAACAATATCATACAAGTATCAGTATTTCAATTAAGTATTTTGTCATGTATTGTATATATCACATTTTAAATCACAAATTATATTATTTTAATATCAATTAGGAAATTGATTTGAATCATGTATTTTATTTCATATACTTATCAAGTTAGCAAAGTATATGTAAGCATGTATCTCCCCCAATGATTTAAAAACAAGTATTGGAAAATGGGGCTATGACTCACCCGGATTGATTTGGAAATGATGAAAAGTAAAGTAGGATGAGATTTATGGGAACGATTATGGAAACGTCTTTGATACGGAACCTGATAAATAAATTTATCTGAGAATATAACCAAATACTATTTGGTAAATACGAATGAATAACGAATAATTATTATCTGTTATGACAAATAGATGATGTGCAGTGTAAATATTATGTCGTGCATGATATGATAAAATACTTTATTTAAAATATCCATCGTAGTTTTACCTTTTTAATCGTAAGTAATAATATTAACTTTGGAATTATCGTTATATATATTATTAACGTAAAAATAATATATATATATATATATATATATATATATATATATATACAACGTAATAAAATGCATATGACGTGATGGTTGTCGTAAAATGGAAAATAAAATAAGAATGTCAAATAGATTATGTGTAGTCCTTGTCCTTTTCCAATTTTTACACTTTTTATACTAACGGCGTTAGCGTTACACCGTTAGTCCTTTTTCGTATCTAATTTACATTTGTAGTCCACTACTTGTCCAAAATTACAATCTAAGCTTGTAACATCATATATTATCAATTTTTATCCTAACTTTCTGTTTCTACAGTTTTAGTCCTAAGTTTTCACAGTTTTGCATTTTTAGTCCTTTTAGGTGTCATCGCGTTACATTTTTAGTCCAAATTTACAAAAATGATTATAAAAATTTTATAAAAATTTCCGTAGCTTCTTTTATTAATTTCAAGCTTATCTCAACAGCTCATTTTATGAAAAGCTTAATTTTCTAGCTTAAGGGCCTTAACGAAACAATACATACGCCCATTTAAAAATTTAGATGCGAGGGCATGGAAATTATTTTGGGCTTGAACTTGGGCTTCTTTTGTGATTCCAAAAATATATTTTATGGGCCCAGTGGGCTGTTAAATCGTAAAATCTTATTGGGCTTTAAATAAGCCCAATCGACACATATATAGTTTTTATATGAATTTTTGGTTTGAAAAACTTGTTATTGTCGATTCAATATGGGTCGATTGTGGTGTCAAAACATGATTATTTTTACAAGTTGTGTATACGAATTTAATAGTTTTCTAGGTGGTCTATTAGATCAAGTAAAAATATTGGGTGCTTGTTACGTGAAATTAAAAGTTATACGATGCGTTTGTATGGTGTTTGAATCGTTTATATATTTTGAAAAATATGAAATATTTACTAAGTGTTGTGACAAGTTTTCATACGATGGATATGGTTCAAAAATGATTTATTTGATGCATGTAACGTGGGAATAAACGTGAAGTGTGTGTGCTACGTGACTCCTAGGCCTTCCAAGATAGAGGCTAGTCACGTTTGTGTTGCTAAAATTATATACGTACGTAATATATATATATATATATGAAATGATATACGTTCAAAACAAAGTAAATATAGTGCATGACATAGATTTAACGTGTAATATGAATTGAGAAAGGATGTAAATGACTTACAAACACCTTAGATGTGATAGAGAGGTCGAGTGTGATAGAATGGAACACAAGAATATCACGTTTCCAAGTATAACCCAAACGTTATACTTATTATTCAAACCCGATATCCCTTCCTTGCGTCCAAACTAGATTACAATCAACTTTAGGTCTTGTAGGAGTAGTTTTTAGGAGGTAATAACTATGTGAAAGTGTTTGAGAATGATAAGAAGCTAGTGCATGCATGGGACGTATATATGTATCCAATTAGGATGAATCGAATGGTTCTAAATTCACCCAAAGAGACACAAGGACTATGCATGTTAGGGATACTTGGCTTCTTAGGACAATTATATAGATATAATATGGGATGTGAGTGCATGAAACATGGAATGTATCTTGGTGATTCACAATAGATGTCGACAACCAATATATACATACACGATTTGCTTAAACCTTGTACTACTCAATTTTAGCTGATCATGGATGATATTTGAACATGAAATCAACTTAGAAATATTATTAGGATCATTTAGAAACAAACGGGAATCAAACCGGATAAGAATTGGATTAATTACAAATCGTTTGGATTGATTTATGGCTAAACACTTTGACTCATAAAAACATATCAAAACTCAACGTATGAATGTGAGATTTGACACACTAATAGTTGGCTAGGAGGTTAATGAGAATGTGCAAAAATATACGTAGGTCGTATGTACAAATTAGAAATGAACGAGGTGATTTGGAGCATGCTTAGTCGATTGTTTTAGAAAATAAAAAGAAAATTTGGGCTTTAGTTCTTGGGCCTGTGAATAGTAACCGAAAAAAATGGGTTGAGTATTAAGGGTCCGGTTTGGTAATTAGAATTAGTAAATATTAATTAGTATTAGTGTATTATTAATATTTTATTAATTGTGTCGAGAACTTGTTTTGTCGTTTGACGAATTTGGCAATATCGTAATCGTGACCATTTTAATATACAAAGAAAATTTTAAATTTCCCCGTAAAAATGGTGATTACAATAATGACAGAGATTATTTATTTAATTAACCGAAGTTAATTATACGAATTTTTGCGAGGTTTTACAGTACCCACATGTCATTCTGAATTTCGTCCCGAAATTCAAATTTAATGTGATTACTTGAGTAAAGAATTTTTGAACAGAGGTTGTCGGGAGATTTTTATTCCTAAAATTACTGAAACGTGATTCAGTTAGATTTACTTGTACTCAACAAGACAAGGTAACTGAAGTATTTAAGGGTTGTGAATATTGAAAATAGTGGTCATGAATAGTGAAATAACGGCTAGTAATAGTGCCCAACGGTCGGGAATAGTAATCCAACGGTCACATTTTAGCCTATATATCCCACTACGAATTTCCACTTCTTCTATCAACCATTTTCCTCTCATTTTCCATCAAAATGCCGCATCTCATAACCATCTTAGCGATTGTGTACGTCGTCCTTGCCGCCATCTACTTAGCGTACGTTCCGGATGAAGACTTTGGATTCTTGGTCGCGATCTTGATGTTCGTCGTACCCCTTACTATCCTTGCTATTACCGTCGACAAGATTTGGGGGTAAAATCTTGAGCTAGAGTTGTTTTGGATTAAGTTCTTGTTATGTTTTTATTTTCTTGTAACGAATAAGGAATAAACTCGTTTTGTTTTTAAGAATTTGTCTCATTATTGTTTTTAATATTTGGTTTATATTTATTTTTCAGCATAATTAAAGTGATTCATCCTGTGGTGGCTCTTGCTATTGTTTTGTTGGTGGGAGTCTTATTTGTCATAGCGGATCAACCCATTGAAGATTCCTTTATTTGTATTGTAATAATTGTAACGATAGCACTTCCGATGTTAATTATTTGTTTATGGATTAACTTTTATGGATTTTAATAAAAATTTCGCTATTGATGTCTTTTATCAGTTGTTGTGAATTATTGGTGTTTTCTTGCTTGTACTTTTGTTGATTTCCTATCATAATGGTGATGATATATGATAGGTATTTATTATGGGTTGTTTAATGTATTGATTATGAACAGTTTATTTTAGCTCTTTATCTTGCTTTTGAATGAAGATTGTTATTTAATTATTTGAAAATATCATTGTTCCTTTCATAACACAATTTATCCTAAATTATACATAGTTGATCAGGTTATGTATAATTGAGGACCAAATGATGTGATGTTTGGTTCAATCATATATTTCTATAAATTGTTTTAGATAATGTTCAACGTGTTGTTTTTATGATATTACACGTAATTCCTTTTTGAAACAAAGTAGAAAATTTTAGGGTTCATATTATAAATCAGAAATTTATGGAGTAATTATTGTATATTGTCATTTGGTTAATGAGAAAGAAATTGAAATTAACTTATATTATCATTATTATGGAAATATTACAAGGGAGATTTTTCGATACAGTAGAAAGATTATTGTTTAACTTTAAGTTACATCCATCGTAACTTGAAGTGAAATACAGGAAAGAGATACAACTTAGGAAATTTTAAACTAGATTTTATTTATCTTCAACAGGAATTTATTCATCTGTTCCAATCTAGTTGCCATTTCCTTGATACTATCAAGGTCTTTAAAGATTCTTCATTTTCTTGTAAAGGTCTTGGCTTTCCAATTAACATTGTAGTTTGGACATCATTTCACATGATGACCATGTCCACCACATCCGTGACATACAATGGTTGTTGGTTGTACTTTCATGTCCTTATTCCTGCAGCTAATTGCCTGGTGACCTATTTTCTGACATTTCGTGCATTTAACCCTACATTTCCCGGTGTGATGCTGGTTGCATTTTTGACACCAGAGTAAAGTTCCACGATAACCACTTCCAGTAGCAGGTGCGACAAGACAATTTCTATTAGCTTTCTGATTGAGTCCCATCTGACGTTGATACTCCATACGGTCTTCTAGATGTTTGCGATAACGGTCTTGAGCATTGAAAATGTTGCAGTAGATGGGATTGATGGTTCCTGTCTCGGGGAGTTTCCTCTTCTGATTATTTCCATTTGGTAAAATTCCATGCCTAATTCCTTGATGATGGTTGATGGTAAGGTTGATCATTCCTTCTTGAATCTTTAAGTGAGGTGGCCTATACTTCATGAAACTTGCAGGGTTTTGATTACCAAGTATATCCGTCTCTCTTCTCGGATAAACTACGGTAGTCCCTTCTAATACCACCGACACTATGTCTTTTACCAATTTCTGGATAGCACCAGGAGTCATGGTGATTTCTGATGATGATTGATATGCATTGTTCATGTTGTCCATTTTCTGTAAACATAAATGAATCTCAACATTAGAATCCATATAATATCAGAAAAATTTTAATAATGAAGTTAATTATTTCATTGATGATAGACTGAATTGACTCCCTACTGTAATCTAATTTCAAGATATGTCTTTGTTGTATCATTTATCAATGATCAACTCTTGATATGGGATTACTAAGGAACAAACCGACTTGTCTATTTCAAATGAAGTTTAATTATCTTTTCTTCATTCTTTAAATTCCTTTTCAAAAATTGGTATTTAGACGATTCTTAAAGTTTTAGATTAATTATGGTAAGTTTTAAGAAATCTTAATTATTTGTAAGAAATCTTACGGTAGATTTGAATAATATTACAGAGGTAAACAGAATATTAATAACTTGACCGATTATTTTTGCAAGATAAACGATACAAGATCTTTTATTAATACTCCATTGATCTGTATAGAATCATTTGGTTATCAAATGATGAGATTTTGGCATGAAATTATGAGGATTCATTACATGCATGATTTATACGGAAGAAAAGATTGCTTCATAACATAAAGATATAACAGAAAGGATGTTATTATACAATATGTTTTGATTACACGTTCTGAAGTTTCAAAATTATTGAACATTACAAGAAATATTAACCCAAGTCTATTTGGTTTAGTAGGAACAACAAGGAAACTTGTAAACTTAAGATTAGTTACGCCTCTGACGTAAATATCTAATTTCTTTCTCAAGTTCAAGTTGTGCAGCTTCCATGTTTGAGAAACGTTCTTGACACATGTTCATTTGGTTTGCCAACATATTCTCTAATGCGGCAATCTTTTGACCTTGGTTTCTGGCTGCATCTCTGGCCATCCATAGGGTTCTCTCAATATCTCCAATTCTTACATGTGTTTAACCGTGTTCTCTTCTTGCACAACGAACCTTGGAGTCCAAACTTCCAAGTTCCTGGTTGGTGTTGTCCTTTACTTCATTAATCTTTATTCCTAACTCGCACATTGTTCGCCTCTCAGCATCTGCCCTTTTGAACAATGCGTCAAGGTTATGGTCGTACCATTCAAATTGAGTTGGTCGTAACCCTTTTAGCTGTTCAGTGTGAGCATCCAATATGCCGACTTGTCGATAAATAAGATTCCATATTGTTTCAGGAGTGCTTATATCGTAGTCGGGAGAGTTAGGTGAGGATAAATTATTTGGAGAATCTGGTATTGTAGAATCTGAAGTATAAGGTAACGGAGAAATTGGCTCAACATTCGTCCATGATATCTCTTGGCTTGAACCTTGTCCAACTTCGAATGTTGCCTGGCCACCAATCAAATCTTCATATGATTCGGTAGCTCTCCTGATTCTTTGACGTAAAGGTGAACGAATAGTTGACGATGGAGGTGATCTCGGAGTGAGTTCTATATTAGGTTGGGATTTTATTATTTGTACGTAAGGATCTTCAGTATTCGGAGAATTTTTATTGATAGATGAGGTATTAGTTTTATGGAGAGTAGTGTTGATATTCACGGGCGTTCCTGAAGACATGCTACAGTAGTAACCGAGAATAATATTTTATGAGTATTTTGTATATTAAAGATATAACAGTACAAATGAAATAACAATTGTGTAAGAGTAACTATTAAGCATGTAAGATAATCTCAACAGATAAAGTATAGAGCACAGCAGTCTGCAGACACGGAGGGCATAAAATGTTATGGTGTAAAATCATTATTTTGAAAATGAAGTTATAGTTTTAATGTTTGAAAACATTTAATTCTCTATAACTGTAGCTCTGATGCCAATCTGTAACACCCCCAAATTTAAGTTTGTCGCAGCGGAAAAGTAATTTGGGTGTTACGGTGAGGATCGAAGTTTTAACCACATAAAACGGTTTAAAAGAAACGTTTTGAAAGTTATTTGTCATTCAAATAATAATTTTGATAAAAGATGAACCATATAATTTAAAATCTTATGAAAAGATATAAAGGCTTGTAAAAATGACAAATTTGATTTTTACACCATTTTAATTTATCAGAGTAATAAATGCCCACTCCGTGTCTTGTCCTGCTCCGTTAAATTACCTGAGATACACATGCTTAAAAGTGTCAACACAAAGGTTGGTGAGTTCATAGAGTTTTAGAAAAATCTCTTTATTTTGTTAGATTTCAGGAATATTTGGTATTGATAAAATACAAACAGTAATGAAACAAGTATCGAGTATATTCACAAATAAATCATATAAGTATTCAATCACATTCAAATAAAGATTCAATAACCTAACATGAGCTGGAAACTCATGATACTAAATCAATCAGATATACAATTCACGTATGCTCAAACCTATACAGGTGTATCTAAATATATGTTGAAAACATACATTTTTCCTTTATAGATATTGCACCAAGCCTCATGACACACAAAGCTTGACCAGAAGGGGGTGTTCTATCAAATCAATGACAGATTTTGCCCTCTAATAATAGGTGATTTGCCAATTCCTATTTGTCTACGAATATAGTGTATCACGACTAATACGACTAACCAATTGCAATTGGCATTCCGTCAAGTATTAGTGGGACAGGGGGTAAATCCTTAACAGGTTTCGAAGCTGTTCACTATATTCGCACCGACTTTACATGTGCTTAATGGCTCATGATTGAGGGACTACATGGCGATAAGCTAACTTATGCAATATCAAGGAATAATGGGATCATTTAGCATAACATCATGTAATCAAGTATCGTATCACAGTAATCAATTTGAAAACAGTATCGTTTGAGTATTAGAAATTCAGTTTAAATATTTCGCCAGTAACACATGTATATCACATACCACAATAATCGAATTGAAAACATTTTCATATGAGTATCAGTATTTCAGTCAAGTTATTCATCAGCAAAATATATATATCACACACCACAATAATTGAATGGAAAACATTATCATATGAGTATCAGTATTTCAGTCAAGTAATTCATCAATAAATTATATATATCACATATCACAATAATTGAATGGAAAACAATATCATACAAGTATCAGTATTTCAATTAAGTATTTTGTCATGTATTGTATATATCACATTTTAAATCACAAATTATATTATTTTAATATCAATTAGGAAATTGATTTGAATCATGTATTTTATTTCATATACTTATCAAGTTATCAAAGTATATGTAAGCATGTATCTCCCCCAATGATTTAAAAACAAGTATTGGAAAATGAGACTATGACTCACCTGGATTGATTTGGAAATGATGAAAAGTAAAGTAGGATGAGATTTATGGGAACGATTATGGAAACGTCTTTGATACGGAACCTGATAAATAAATTTATCTGAGAATATAACCAAATACTCTTTGGTAAATACGAACGAATAACGAATAATTATTATCCGTTATGACAAATAGATGATGTGCAGTGTAATTATTATGTCGTGCATGATATGATAAAATACTTTATTTAAAATATCAATCGTAGTTTTACCTTTTTAATCGTAAGTAATAATATTAACTTTGGAATTATCGTTATATATATTATTAACGTAAAAATAAATAATATATATATATATACAACGTAATAAAATGCATATGACGTGATGGTTGTCGTAAAATGGAAAATAAAATAAAAATTTCAAATAGATTATGTGTAGACCTTGTCCTTTTCCAATTTTTACACTTTTTATACTAACGGCGTTAGCGTTACACCGTTAGTCCTTTTTATAAAAATGAAATGATATACGTTCAAAACAAAGTAAATATAGTGCATGACATAGATTTAACGTGTAATATGAATTGAGAAAGGATGTAAATGACTTACAAACACCTTAGATGTGATAGAGAGGTCGAGTGTGATAGAATGGAACACAAGAATATCACGTTTCCAAGTATAACCCAAACGTTATACTTATTATTCAAACCCGATATCCCTTCCTTGCGTCCAAACTAGATTACAATCAACTTTAGGTCTTGTAGGAGTAGTTTTTAGGAGGTAATAACTATGTGAAAGTGTTTGAGAATGATAAGAAGCTAGTGCATGCATGGGACGTATATATGTATCAAATTGGGATGAATCGAATGGTTCTAAATTCACCCAAAGAGACACAAGGACTATGCATGTCAGGGATACTTGGCTTCTTAGGACAATTATATGGATATAATATGGGATGCGAGTGCGTGAAACATGGGATGTGTCTTGGTGATTCACAATAGATGTCGACAACCAATATATACATACACGATTTGCTTAAACCTTGTACTACTCGATTTTAGCTGATCATGGATGATATTTGAACATGAAATCAACTTAGAAATATTATTAGGATCATTTAGAAACAAACGGGAATCAAAACGGATAAGAATTGGATTAATTACAAATCGTTTGGATTGATTTATGGCTAAACACTTTGCCTCGTAAAAACATATCAAAACTCAACGTATGAATGTGAGATTTGCCACACTAATAGTTGGCTAGGAGGTTAATGAGAATGTGCAAAAATATACGTAGGTCGTGTGTAGAAATTAGAAATGAACGAGGTGATTTGGAGCATGCTTAGTCGATTGTTTTAGAAAATAAAAAGAAAATTTGGGCTTTAGTTCTTGGGCCTGTGAATAGTAACCGAAAAAAATGGGCTGAGTATTAAGGGTCTGGTTTGGTAATTAGAATTAGTAAATATTAATTAGTATTAGTGTATTATTAATATTTTGTTAATTGTGTCGAGAACTTGTTTTGTCGTTTGACGAATTTGGCAATATCGTAATCGTGACCATTTTAATATACAAAGAAAATTTTAAATTTCCCCGTAAAAATGGTGATTACAATAATGACAGAGATTATTTATTTAATTAACCGAAGTTAATTATACGAATTTTTACGAGGTTTTACATTTTTTGGCAAAAGTTATGCGTAGGGGGACAAAATAGTATTGTTGACAGCTCAAAAATCGTACTATACCAAAATCTTACGCGTAGAGTGACCAGAAACTTGTAAAAAAACACTACTTTTTGAAGAAAAATGCTTAGAAATAATGTTCTATTGATCAAATAACTTCCTCAACACTTAGAAAACACTAAATATGTAAGTCTTAGCTACCAAAAACTAGTTTTCCAATATCAAAGAAGCTACAAACTCAATAAAATAGGTGAAAAGATACAAAAATCTATCAAAGATTAAAACTTTATGCAAAATCTAAGCTTCTAAACACTATATCAACCTTGAAACTTGTCCAAGCTTCAAGATTTAAGTGAAAGAAACAAAGAAAAAGCAAAAATATAAGGAAAAAACACCCTTAATCCCACGTTAAAACCAAGAAAAGCACTTCAATTTCTATTAGGCGAATGATACCACTTGTTAGGTCACCATTTTGTAAACACAAGTATAAGAAATAAGATGAGAATAAGGATTGGTTGATTATAAGATTATAAAGAGTGAAAGAACAATAGTTTCTATTAGATATCAAAATAACCAACAAGTATTATGATACCATAAGCTTGGTATATATAGGGGAGGAGTAGGGCAACACTCCCTTCCTCCCTCATGCATCAAATTCGTGGGCTTATAAGCCTTATGGGCTTTTACATGTTGCCCATTAACTAAAACATAAACATAAATAATACTTAAGCAACCTATTACAAAATGTAATGACCGAGACTTGACTAAATACTAAAGTATGATCCCAACAAGCCTCTAGGCCAGATATTATGCTTGTTGTCTCTGCTTGTTCTATGTTTCAGATTAACTCCAAGACTTCACATCTTCATGCTGTGAAAAGAATCTTTAAGTAACTAAAAGGCAAACCCAATTTGGGCCTTTGGTATCCTAAAGAATCATATTTTAACCTGGAATCTTACTTAGATAGTGATTATGCTGGAGCAAGTCTTGATAGGAAGTCCACAACTGGAGGTTGTCAATTTCTGGGAAGAAGGTTGATTTCATGGTAGTGTAAGAAGCAGACTATGGTGGCTACCTCTACAACTGAAGCTAAGTATGTAGCTGCTGCAAATTGCTGTGGTAAGGTATTATGGATTCAAAATCAAATGCTGAATTATGGTTTGAATTTCATGAATACTAAAATATTTATTGATAATGAAATCACAATGCATTGTCAAAAATCCGGTTTATCACTCAAAGACCAAACATATAGAAATCAGACATCACTTTATAAGAGATTGTTTTGAAAAGAAACATATTAAAGTGGAAAAGATTCACACTGATTTAAATGTAGCTAATTTGTTAACTAAAGCTTTTGATAGACCAAGGTTTAACTACTTGGTATTCAACATTGGTATGGTAAACCCATAGCTACATTTAAGGAGAGGTTAAAAGTATAGTTTGTATATGGTTAAATCTGGTCATCTAGAGTTAATACGGGTATTTCACTTGTAATTAATTATGGTCATATATGGTTGTATTTTGTTGTTCCACTAATCATTTCAGGATATGCATGGATTCGAGTCACAAATGCAAGTTGTGAATCTTTCTCTAGTTGTAAGTTTGGAAAAATAGTTGTCTTTTGTTAAGTCTGGTGAAAATTTTTTAATACTGGTTGACCATTTTTAAGTCTGGTAGTGTTAATATGTAATTAATATTTTACCGTTAAGTCTGATCCCTCGCATAATGACTTTTACTGTTTAAATTGAACCGTTACTATTTCTACGGCACCAAATCATATATATGAATACAAGTTGATTAATTTTTCATCTTTATTCATTATTTTTCATAATCAAGTAAAAGTTTGACTTTTGATCATACTTACTCTGTTTTTCTCACACACCAGTACAAACGTTTTCACTCAACCAATAATTACATGGATCAGCTGTCTTATAGTGATCGACATAATCAAGTGGGTTATTTAAATAAGTCAACGAAAAGAAAAGGTTTTGAGAAAATACTAAATGTTTTAAACAGCTCATATATAAGGTATACGTTGACTTGTCATCCCATAATTTATGATTCTTTGGTAAAACAGTTTTGGTACACTGCTAGTTCCGAAACTCTACCAAATGGAATCAAACGAATAAGAGCAACTATTGACAATGTTGAGTATATTGTTACTGAAGCATCAATTCGTGATTCTCTTCACTTAAATGATGCTTCAGGTGATTATAAGTTGCCACATAGATTTCTTGTTGAGGGTATGAAACATATTAGATATCCCATTGATAAAAACCTTACTTTCTTAAAAAGAAATCTTTCACCTCAATGAAGATTTTTAGCACACAATTTGCTTCAATGTTTAAGTTCCAAAAGTGGAGGATGGGATCGATTTGATGCCAAACTTGCCTCAGCAATAGTTTGTCTTTCACTTGGAAGAACTTTTAATTTTACAGTTTTTACGAAATTGATTTTCAATGGTATGGTGGCTAATGTGAAAAGTACACATAAATTTTTGATGTACCCTCGTTTTATGCAAATGGTTTTGAATACTGAACCTGCAAACAACATGATTTATTCCATTAAATCCCTCAAAGAAAAGGTCTTTAGTAATATGAGGGGTGGTTTTACAGGCATTGAGCAACCATTATTTGTGGCTATGTTGTTTGCTTCTTCTAACCTTTGTGCAGGTCCGTCAGTGCCATCTGAACCTCAGTTTGCTCCAGTGCACACCCTTGAACTTAGTTCCTCTGCATCCCAACCATCTACTCAGGAAGTCTCCTCCATAATGATTGTCGATGATCTGTTGTTGTTAGTTCCTTCATTTCTCACAAGAGTAAATGGTTTTGAGCTTCAACTGACAAAGAGAACCAAGACGGTTAAGAAGCTATAACACATTTTGGAAGAACTAGGCATTCATATCACTGATTCTGAAGATGTTGACTCAGAAAATTCATCCAAACAAGGGGTATTTAGCTCAAACAACAGAAAGCAAATCCTTAGAGTCTACAGCTGTTTGTTCACCTAGGCTTGAAGATGAAGAGTTGATTATTAATCTGAGTCAAAGTCACGAGCAAAGGACAAGGTTAAGGGAAAGATCTATGGCTGGTGAAATCATTAAGTCTGCTTCAAAGATCAAGTCTGCTCAACCCAGCATTGCCCAAAGGGAAGGAAAACAAGTCGCTCAGACAACTTCCCTATCTAAGAAGTCAAAGAAGCAGATCAGAGAAGATGAAGCAAGCTTTCTTGAAATTGAAAGAATTCAAAGTCAGGAAGCAGAAATGGTAAAACCTTTGAAAAAGCGTAGAAGGGTTTGATATTAACATTTTATGTTGTTATGAACCCTTAGCTATGTTTAAATGAATTGGAATAAATGGATTTTTGAGAAATAATACTTGGTGGAGGTGCCTTGCACTAACACAACAAATGGTTATCAGTCCACCATGTCTAACCCACATAAGGACTGGCTAATCCAAGAGCAAATGGCTCTAGGTAAAGAAATCTCAAATCCGTTTATGGCTGACAATTTGCCAAAAATTGTATGGTACTCAATTCACCATATCTATGATAGTGAAGAGTTAGCTAGCCCACAAGTTTATGGTTTGTGGTAAAGGCTATGGAAAACCATAATTGGTAATCAACTCACCAAGATGATGACTGTTTTCCATCAAAGATTTGGCTAGTCCAAAAGCAAATGGCTTTTGGTAAAGACAAATCAAATCCATTGATAGCTGATGGTTTGCTAAAAATTATATGGTTATCAATGTGCCATGGTCTTGTACTGAAACATTGGTTACTCCAGAGTTAATGGTTAATTGGTAAAGAGACATCAAATCCATTAAATTTTCAATGATTCACCTCTCACAGGTGTTAACACACCTGGATGTGATGAGAATAGTATGAAACTTTTTGATTTGATGTACATACTGTCAATGTTGCTGAAAAGATCAAGTGGTTGCTGATATAGTATGCTGCACAAATATGAAGATTCAACAAAAGGTTGCAGCTCCAAAATAATTCCAATGAAGATCATTTTCAAAATCCTCAAAGCATTTCTGAAGAAAGGAACTTGAAGATCATGGAGTATGAAGATCAAGTTAGGGGAGGATTGTTGGGAATTATTTGTAACTAGACTTAAGTTTGGATTAGTTAGTTAAGTCGGGTAGACAGTTAAGTCTGCCAGTACTAAGTTAAGTCTGACAAACACTAGTTAAGTCTATTTATATTTTAGACTGTTAAGTCTGTTTTGCTTAACAAGTTAGATATCCTAGGAGATATTATAGGAAAGGATATGCACACGGTTAGATATCTTAGGAGAAGATATGCATACATCCTTTCACACGTTTTGTAGAATTAGGGTTTCCTTGTAGTATAAAACCCTACAGCATTGTGTTCTATGCCAAGTTTTCAAGTTTAATAGAATATAAAACTTAGTAAATCCATGTGTTGTTCTTACTGCTTGTGTTAATATTCCGCGTTAACATCAATTATACATTGTTCTTAAGAGTTTCTCATATAAATACTTTGGATTTATTCAAGGTGTTTCTTGTCTTACAAAGGCTACTTAGATCCAGAACTTTGGACCTACACTTTCTTTCCTCATCTTTATCTGAATCAGATGATGATTTTTGTGAAATGAAAAAAATCCTTTTAAAAGTTTCAAAACAGATGTTTATGTTGAAAAAAATTAGAATGATGAAATGATTCAAAATTTATTTGAAACATAAAAGAAGATCATAAATTGAGTATTTCTATAATGGAATAGTATTTTGTTCTCCAGAAAAGAATGCAAAATAAAATGAAAAAGTTTCAAGAAAAAGTAGTTTGAAGAATGAGTTGATAATCTGGACAAGATAAAAAAGAAACTCGGTAGATGGAAGGAGAAAACTCTTTCAACCAAAGGGAAGGAAGTTCTTATTAAATCCATAGCTCAATCAATCCCTATGTAAGTAATGAATATCTTTTTACTTCCTAAAACCTTAATTAATGATATTCACAAAGCTCTTAATCTATTTTGGTGGGGTAATGGGGTAAAACAAAACCTTATATGATGGTGTTCGTGGGAGAAAATGTGTGTATCAAGGTTTCGTGGGGGTCTTTGTTTTCGTCATTTGGGTCTATTTAACAAGTCTTCTTGCAAAACAGGTATGGCGACTGATTACATTTTCAAACACATTGGCTGCAAGGGTACTCAAAGCTTGTTACTTCCCAAGATCAACTTTCTTTTAAGCAACTGTCGGCTATCATCGTAGCTACATTTGGCGTAGTTTTCATGGAGTCAAAGAAATTGTTCGTAAAGGATGTTAGTAGAATATAGGTGATGGTCTTAATGTTAATGTATGGGATGATTATTGGCTTGAAAAACATAGAAACTTGGCTCCTAAACCAGACAATTGTGAGGTAAGTTATGTTCGCGACTTATTAAATGTTGATGGTGATGATTGGAATAGGGAACTTCTTATATCTTTGTTTCCAAACAATGTTGCAGATAAAATTTCATGTTGCTTTGTGAATCAATCGAGGCCGGACACTCTTTACTAGTTAAACAGTCCAAATGGACATTTTTCAACTAAAATGGCTTATTTTTTGGCACTTGATTCGGTAAATGAAATGGATCAGAGTACTATAGAAAAACGGATTAGATTGTGTCGGGCTCTTTGGAAGGCAAATGAACCAAACAAAATCAAATTATTTGTGTGGCAAGCCTTGCACAATTATGTCTCATCGGTGGAAAATATGCAGCTTCGAGGGCTTACTTTAACATCAGTAGGTTGTACATATTGTGGTGAGTTTGGTGAAGATGTAATGCATGTTTTGCACAAGTGTTCGGTGGCCAAAGAAGTGTGAATTTGATGCGGTTTTGGTTATTTGTATGAAGTGAATGGTAACTTTGGAAGACTTTTGTAGTATGACACTAGGAAATAGTTCACTAAGTTAGGAGACATTCATGATGACACTTTGTGGGTTATGCATAAGGCGAAATAAGAACTTTCATGGTCAAATTGATGGAAGGGATTTGGGTGTGGATATTTTGTTAAGTATATACTTGTAGAATACCATATGGCAATCCAAAAGGACATGGCTATAACAGGTGATGTTGTACAAGAAAGAAAAACTTCCAGATGGGCTAAACCACAATTTGACTAGGTTAATGTAAATTGTGATGCATCTTGGATCAAAGAGTCTGGAAAGGTGAATTTGAGTTTTGTCACTCAAAATTATAATAGAGAAGTGTTATTTTCAAGTGGGCTATGAGTCATGCTCTAAGCAGAGGTTTCCCGAATGTTGTTTTTGAATCTAACTCTTTGTGCCTAGTTAATGTACTTCATAGCAGATCTACTCTTTTACAAATTGCCAACATATTTTCACAAATTTTATGTATTTCACTAGCTTTTAGTGCATGTGAATGTTCGTTTGTTAAAAGAGAAGGAAATGAAGTTGCTCATACTGATAGTATAGCTAATTGGGTCGTAGGATGTAATGACGAGATTATTCTGGAGTGTAGAGTTCAATATTATGCTCTTATACGAGCGATGAAAGATGTACTATTTTCTTCTATTGAATAAAATTATCCCTTTTAAAAAAATGTATTCATAATCATATGTTTTAAAGACTATGACTGAAAGTTTATATTATCTGTGGAAAACTAGAATGGAAGTTGAATAGTTTACCGTTTTTAAATATAATTATCTTTGAAAACTTTACATGTAATCGACAATTGCAAATAATAGACAATAAGTAAAGTGCAAGATAAAGTAAGAAACGATCAAACCACAACACGAATATTTATAGTGGTTCAGCTACAAGGACTCTTTTTCCTTGCCCTACTCCACTCCCCGAGTATCCAACTCGAGAGTTTCCTTCACTAGTCAACAAGCTACTTTCACCAGCAGAGAAAACCTTACACGTCGCTTACATAAGATTATCGACACAAAGCTAGATGTCGTGTTCTTTTACAATGGTACAACCACTCCCGTCACTCTTTGTATTTTAAGGACTAAAATACTAATCAGTCACTACTAAATAAATACAATCAAATGATGTATGAACAACAAGAGTTCACACAATGCTAAGCTAACAAGTCCTGCAATGTAATGTTGAAACTTGTAAAACTTTCGGATGAACTTGTGATCTTCTTGCTACAAAAGAATCTCCCGAATATGAATTATGACTGAGTTAGATGAATAAATGAGAGTGTGTATGCAAGTATATGATTGTGAGTGATAAATAAAAGCTTGGGTGTGGCTTGCTATTTATAGGCTCCAAGTGCCAGCATGCCACGGTACGACGGAACCCTTTTGAGGGTTCTGTCCGTTTTGTAATTTGGTTCCGCCAGGTCTGACAGAAGAATCCCCAAGAAATCTTTCCAAATCTAGACAAGAGATTTACCAAATCTCACTATGATACATTGAGTAAGAATCTAACCAAAATATATATGAGATCTATCAAAGTCAACTTTGAGATTCTAGAAATCTTTCAAAGATATGCATATGATGTATGCCATGATGTCATGTTACATTTTCTATTTTTTAAAATATGAAAATGTTATGTTTTTATGAAATGTAAATGTAGCAAATGTAAAGTTAAGTTTGAAATAAAAGTATATTAATGAAAGACTTAAACTATATTTATGTTTTGATAAAAATAAAGTTTACACTTTGTCGTTAACAAATTTTAGCAAAGATCGTAAAATAAAAATAACGTTTTTAGGCGATATTTGTATTAACAATCTCCCCTTTTTTTGTTGAGGACTGATAACATCAAATAGTACCCGATTTTTAGTATTAATTTCCCCTAGATTGTTCATCTTTTATGTTTATATGTTAGGATATATACTCTTATTTGGTTATATTATGTTTTTAGGGCAAAGATGAGCAAAGGAACAACAAGACGCGGATTTGGAAGGTTTTAGATGAAAATAATTGAAGTATGCGGATTTTGCACTAACTACGGCGTAGATGCTCCATCAACCTACGCCGTAGCACTTATTTCTAAATACTACGGCGTAGCCACTACCATGGCTACGGGGTAATAATTTATCAAAGGGTTCTACGCAGTAACCTCTCTCCACCTACGGCATAACCCTCAAAATCAAGAAGTAGAGAACTTTCAAGCCCAATGAAGAAATACGGTGTAGCTCTAACAAAACTACACCGTAGACATGACACCTGATGAATCTAAAACCGTAGCACATGATCAAGCTACGGCGTAGTTATTATTTACAAAGGCTACGGCATAGCTGACTATAGGGCTACGCCGTAGCAAAGTCGGGCCTATAAATCCCAACCCTAATTCCGAGTTTTATCATTCACTTTTCACCACACAGAAGCATAGAGGAATTCAGGGAGAAAAAGGGACGAAGTTTTATCAGCATACAAGTCCATTCTAAGGGAGAATTCAAGCCATTACCATTAGTTTATTCATTCATTTGATTTGTATTGATTCAATGTTTACATTCATTATGATAAACAATTGTTTTACTGCATTATTAAACATGAGGGGCTAAACACCTCTTGGTGTTAGCCCGATTATGAAATTGTTATTTATATGATTTAGTTTTCTCGCATTTCTAGTCATTTTATTTGTATACTTTCTTAGCTTGTCTTTGGACACTTTAGCTTTAATGGTCTTGATATTGGGTAGTCCTTCGAGTGGAGTGTCGGTGGTGACCGTGCCCGCATTTCATTAGAAGGTTGTGATTTGGTAATACTTAAGATGAACTGTAGACGCTTCCATTACCATACATGTGTGAATTGACCAAAGGATCACCTACCTGGTAGATTTACTTGAGAAATTAGAGGGGAGGTGTAAGTGACAACACTTCCCATTAGGCTAGTCTAAGTTAGTAGAGGCGCTTAAAGACTTTACATAGTCATCCGTGGACCTCTGTTCATTACTAAGGGTAAAATCCTTGGATATCAGAGTAGGGGATTATAGAAATAGGATAGGCGAATTGAGCAACTAAGCTTATTGAATTGAACCGCCAGATAAAACGTTAGGATGCATCTATAGAAAACTTGTCATATTGATAACAAGAGTAGTAATTAGGTTAACACTACTTTCTCCAACTGATTTCCTTTAACTTATTAATTGTTTCGTTCATTTATTCTTTAGCTTAATTAAACCAATTATTAAAACCCCCTATTATTTAGTGACATTAAAACTTAAATATTATCCGCACCTTAGCTCTTTGGACGACCTCGGCTTTACCATCTAGCTATACCTCATACAACCGGGTACACTGCCCGTTAGTGCATTAGGCAGACGAAACTTTATAAATTTAAAACCTAGTCGGTAAATCCTGCATCAAGGACAAAACATAAATTTTATTTTTAAGCAAATAGATAATTATAGTGTTAAGTCTTTAAAAATATATATTAAACTTGTTTTATTCAACTTTTAGTTTCATATATGAGTATGATATGTTAAAATGATTTATGCAAAAAGTTTAGTTTAATATGTTTTCTCCTCTTATTTGTCGAAACAAAAAGAAGAGTAGCATAACGGAATTGCTCCCCCTTGGTCAATACTCCCCCTAAATGGGGTGCCAAGTAAAGAGACATGGATTTTGAACCTACAAAATAGAGGTTAGTCATTGAAATTACAAGCAAGATATGTACTAAAAAACGTCAACCAATAATATAGATAATGAGTTAGACATTCAACCAGCAGGAACTATATCCTTGCCAGCAGAAACCATATTGTACGACCAACAGAAATGAACTATTACAATTAAATAATTCCTAACAGTTGGGTATTTACAAGACCAAGATCCCACAAGGAAGATTTTACCAGATAGCCTGGCGCTCTGACACGCCAGCCTCGGTAAAATATTCCCAACTTGGAATCTTGGCCTATAAATACCCACCCTTGCCTCTTGTATTACTCACCCCTTTCCATTATTCTTTATCTCTATTCCTTTAATTATATTTTTTGTTCTTAATCTTTCACACTAATATCATTTGAACGAACACATCTCCTTGCAAGGGAAGAATCACAAGAATCTAATCCACTCTTGTTATTGTGTCGAGGGTCTTCTTATCTGTACGCTTTCTATTACAATCGAGTCTCTAGGTCAGGTTAGGGCTTGGTTGAACAAACAAACATTCATTCTTTCAATTTGTTTATAATGGAAGTCTTGTGTCTTAGTGACCAAGCCTAGATCATTGGGGATCTACTTGGGGTTTGATACTTCCAGTGGGAAGTCTTAGTGACCTTTCTGTGGTCTTGGTTACCTTTGTGGGAAGTCGAATCATGAGTCCTTGTGGGTGGTTTTCGAGGGCGGAATACCATAGGAAGTAGCTATTCTTAGTGAGCACCGATCTTTGTACATATCGGTGGAGTGAAGTTGCATACGGTTTGTAATCCACCATAAGGATTATACTTAGTGAATAGTATACGTGTCGTGGATTCGCAACTGAACGTACGGATGGTATAAACCCCCCATCCCGAACTAGTATATATCGTGGTATCTCTTTACATGCTTTATATACTTCGGTTGTGATTGTGGTTGTTGTTGTTGTTGTTGTTGTTATGTAATTCCTGAATGAGTTGGCTTGGCATCAAAAATCCATCAGTATCTGGGTTAGGTGTTGTATCAAAATTTCTTTTACAATTCACGTTCGTCCTATCCAAATATATCTCGATGGTAAGTCCGTCAATGTGAGGTTCATCATTTATCTTTGGTTCAGAGTCAGAATGCTCAGATTAATTAAATGAGAAAATGTTGTGGATCGAGATCGGGGAGTTGTTTCTCTTAACCCGAAACTGCCTTTCTGGGTTGTCATATGGTGTGGCAAGGAAAGGTTTGGAACTCCGAATTTTACTTTTGTATCCTGACATAATAAAAGATTAGAAAAATAAAACAAAATAAAAGTTGACTAAAAATTAAAAACCCTAATATAGCTCCCCGGCAGCAGCGCTAAAAACTTGATGCAGGTTTTACAGATAATGTGTCTCGTTTACCTATGGTCTACCTTAATGCACTAACGGGCAGTGTACCCGGTCGTGTGTAGTGTAATAATCGATAAAACCGAGGTTGTCCTAAGGCTATGAGTATCTGGATTTTAATCTAATTCTATGTCACATTTTAAAATAGATTTGAGTTGTATAATTAATTAAACTAATAAACAGAAATTAAATTAAAGTTGTGAGCAATGGGGAGAAAGTGTACAAGTCTAGTTGGCCATCCTATATTGTTATGACTATGTTTTCAATTAAACTTTTCTATCGCTTCAAGTGGGGCGACAATATTCACTAGACTCATTCTATCACTTCAAGTGCCACTACATGCTAGATTCTTCTTTATGTGGCCCGGCCTCTCGGATCTTAGACCACACATCTAACTTCTTAAGTGTATCCAAACCATAGGGCGCTCCTATGGTCAATTAGCACACAAGAAATAGGTAGTCATATGGTCAATTCTTACCAACCCTCACAACCATACTACACTAGGGCCCTATGGTCAATTCTCCTAGTGCATTCAATGCAACCGGTTCTTCAAAACTACCGAAACTAGAGGATCTAATGATAAATTAAGCATGCACACACTAGAAGCAATAATAAAAGTATGAAAACATAATCAAAACAATATAAGAATCATAACTAGGCTAGCACCAAATGTGCTTAGCCGATCATATTATAAAGTACAGCCGACACAATGTTTTGCATGTAAATGAAAGACATGAATTCGAAAATGTAATTAAAACAATAATCGCTAAAACTTATGGTTGTTATGGCGTGATCTCTCCCTTGGAAATGATATGTATGCTGCTGTAGATCGTCCTTTTAAAGCCTCCCTTGGTTCTCTGACTTTTTGCAGTGTGGAAGATGTGTCAAATGCAGAAATTATGGCTTGTATTTATAGGCTCGATATAGCTATGGCGTGACCCCATAAATTGGTTACGCCGTAACTAGCATAATCATCAAATGATCTTATCCATTGGTGATGTCTACAGCGTAATTGTGGAAACTGGTTACGCTGTAGCCTTCTTAGGGTTTCACTTACGTCTTAATCCTCTTGTGTGGTTACGCCGTAATCTCGTCATAATCTTGGATCCCGTTGTTCCTTAACTATGCTGTAACTTCTGAGAATGGTTACAGTGTAGCCTTTATTGCTATATAATTTCTTCTAAGCCTTGAAATTATTAAGGCATAACCCCATGTGATAGTTACTTTGTAATCCTTGATTAGTGTTGACTTAGTATTCATGGTTAAATTAATAGCTACGTAAGATTTATTCAGGGTTTGTAGTTTATCTAATGTGATCAAGAATAATGTAAACCTATAACGTAGCGTTTGGTATATTGTAATCAAAGTGGGAATGGAAAAAATTATTACGGTAGAATGAAAATTTTTTGTTTGTTTACACATTTACAATGTAATGAATCATTGCAAAGAATGACTCATTACACCATTTTCATTCCTTTTTTTTTTTTTTTTTTTTTTTTTTTTACATCTTGTAATGGAATGAAAATTACATAAAAGTCTATCATTAACTAATCACATCAAATAAACTTCCTATCATCAATGTCCATTTTAGTCTTTTTTTTTTTATCGATTCCATTACGTTCTATCTTACCAAACAAACATGATTAATAACAATAATGAATTATTACATTGCGTCATTCATTCTATTACATTGTTTATTCTATTAATTTGATATTTCATTTCTTCCTACCAACAAACCCAAGATTTTCAATGTTCAACATGGTCCATCATGAACAACGAGTCAGAACCCAAACCTAGCCGACTACCATGACCCTCCACGTTTACAACTCCCCGTCCTAAATTCCCAGGCGTTAGTCAATTGTTTTATCAACATTGTTGTTGCAACATATTTTTCTAACTTTAATTTCTTTTCTCAATCATTTGTATCTTTTAGCTATTTGTTTTCGCTTGGCTGCCATTATTGACCATCAAACATGCCATCAATTTTCTTTTCCAAAGTTTTTTTGCTTTTGTTCTTTCACGTTAAAAAAAAAAAAAAAAAAAAAAAAAAATCCTATTTAGCTAACTGTTCTTTTATAAATATTTTGTTTCCCATAAATAAATAAATAAATAATCTTCCCTTAACATGTCTATTGATTGTGTCTTGTATTTGGTCCACCATTGCTCTCGTCAACATAATTTTATGAAGAGAAAAAAAAAATCATGTCAAAGGTGCTATTGTCGTTGGCCGACGACCTTTGATGCTTGTTTTGACTGTTGTCTAAGGTCCATAAGATTTATTTAGGGTAATGTATAATCTACGGTGTTTTCAATGTTCAACACGATCTACTACTCTTCATCTTTCTATAGTAATGCCGACTATTGTTCGTCCTCAATTAAACTTTTGGGTTCTTAATTATTTGAAGATTCCTAATTAATTCAAGTTTCTACTTTGATGTATTATTACACTTAGTGGTACTTTTCACTTAATGAGTGGGCCTAATCCCTTAATTCATCTTAATAGGGAGGTTTACCAAAACTTCTCTCTCATTAAGTGGCTAACATGGCAATCTGTCGAAGTCACTTAATTTAGTAAACAAGCCTAAACTTGTTAGAATCACGAGTTTAATGTTCTTGACAGGTGCTCGTTTGGATTTGGGAATTCTTAGTACCTGAATGTATGATTCACAAAACTTTCTACCAGTATGTTGTTTATCAAAAGCAATTGTGAATCATGTTAGTCTGTATACTAAACTTTCGAACTGATAGTTAACTTCTTCAATATAAATGACATCCATGCTAAAATTTTAATATTAAAAACATAAATCCAGTAGCCCAAACAAGATGTCCAAATAAAAACAATGCAAAACAGATTCAAAGAGATGTAGAAATTGTAATACAAATAATAATTTATTATCACCACTATAATGCAAAAATGAGATAATTATATCAATTTCCATTACACTTGACACAACTAAACACAAGAATCATTTCTGTGGCACATTCCTCACGGTTTACTCTATCGTCACAACGAACAAGAGAATGTATCTCAATTTTCCACGTCCATACCTCTCCTACCCATTTCCATTCTATTGTTTATATGATATTGTTGAGATTTGTGCGATTAATATAACATGGGTATGGCTTGTGAGTGTTTAGTTTCTTCTAACGGCCATCAGAAGAAAGGACCGCCGATGTTAAAAATAGAGACGTTAGGGCAGGCTGGTGTATATATTTCAAAAAAAAATAATAATAAATAAATAAATAAATCCTCAACGTATTATTTTGGTACAAGTTAAATTGTTAAAAGATAGAATAGTGTATTTTACTCAAAGAAATATGCCAAAGGAAACATCGTTCACTTTAGAAAAATATGTACTAGTTCATTAAATTACCTAACGCGAAAGGATCGAGACTTTGAGAGATCCTTCATGTTGGTTTTAACTTTCAACGTTGCTCATGCTAACTAATTAAAAAAATATGTAAATTTAAATAATAATAATAATAATAATAATAATAATAATAATAATAATCTTTTTCCTAATAAAACAAAACCCTTAGTGGGGGCTTTTGCATTTCGAAAAAATTAAATCATTCCTTATTTGGTAATATTTTTCAAATTATTATTAAATTTTTTTAAGCATGCTCAATTAAAAAGTCTAAATATTTCCGTATTTGGTAAAAACTATAAAATTTCGTTCTTTTAATTTAGATATAGAACAAAAAGCTAAAAATACACATGTACCTAAAATTCAATAATCCATAATTTTGGGTGTAAAGTGTAAAAAAAACAAAACCGGAAGATCATTCTAAACATTGTTTCTCCTAATGCACACAATAACATCAAAAAACCTACACATCGATTTCCACCTTCTAATTCATCATAAATAGACACAATTTTACTTAATTAAATTGAGCACACACATAACAGAATTATGGATTAGTTTTTGTTATGATAGAAAAGTGCAAAACGACTTATACAAGGTATAATTTTAATTTTAATTTTTTTTTTTTTTTTTCATTTTTTTGTGAATCATTGATTCGATTTTGTATTTAGATTTGCCTTGCACCTCTATGTAAATCATGCCTATTTATGAATTTCAACAAAATAAACAACTTGAGTTTTTATTTTTTATTCAATATATATCAATTGGTTTTGTGATTTGATTGATCAATATAAGTAAGTTTGATGATTTTATTGGGTTTATTTGAACTAAATTGGATTATAAACTTCCTTGGATTCACATATTTTATATATATATATATATATATATATATATATATATATATATATATATATATATATATATATATATATATATATATATACTATGACCAAAGCCACGAGTCTTAATTGGTAGATTCATAGGTATGCTATCACCACCAAGGGGTTCTTAAGGTGTTCCTATGGCATAATTAAAACAAGTCCTGTGTTTATTTCGCATTTTGAGTTAAGGTGTTACAATGTAATGCTTCAGTAGCTGGATAAGTAAATGGCAACATATTAAATGCTTTTAGAAGTCTTGACCACACCCTACTGGATAATAAAACACAATAAACAAATAAGCGATTTTAGTAATCCATCCCAAACTCTGATAGAGGGGGTGTTTGGAATAAGCAGTATTTAGAAGTCTTGATCACCCTCTGGTATTCTTATGTGGGTGTTTGAAATTAGCTTATTATGGGCTTATTGGCTTATCAAAATTTGAAAAAGCCTAGAAGCTCACTTTTAAATAAGTTTATGAGTTTATTAAATTTTTATTCTCATAATTTACTATAAATATGATACTTGCATTATGTTTAGGGTCATCTTGCATATAAAATTATGGACATGTAACATGTTTCGTTCTGTTGTGAATGTTATGGCTTTGTTATTTTGTACCTATTGCATGCATGAGTCATTGATGTCTGTTTGTAATTCTTTGACTTGAAATATAGGCCTCCGGAAAGGTTCTGGCGGAGAGATTTTTTTATAAGAGATCTCAACGAGGCATTTTCCATTAGAAGTGCATATGTTGCAACTTTTAACTTTTTACTGGTTTGGAAAGTTCGATCAATTTGACCGAGTTTCTTTCTAGCATTTTTTATCCCGTTAGAGTTAACAATAACCAGAATTGACCCAATGACAAGTAAATGGATCGAAGTTTACGCATCTGTTATATATGCTTAGTTACCTAATGTTTGGTATTTCAACGTTTTTAATTGCATCTTAATGGAGCTAAAGTGCCTGAGAGTGAGAATACACAACTCTTCCCAATGGGCTAAAGTTAGTGACTTGCTAAATAATTAATGTAACATGTTAATTCTTTCTAAGTCGAAATTACTTAACACACCTAAGATTTAAGGCAATTGTGTCTAAGTACTATGATTTGAAGGTTGGAAAAGGAGATGATGTTGTGAAGGAATCTCGGGTTGCAGTTCGGTTAGTGGCTTATTTTTTATTTTTGTTATGTTTCACTTCTCATAAAACACATAAGTTTTTCATATGCTGCATTAGAAAAAAAGAAAAAATATATATAAATCAGTGATTTTCTTGACGTGGTGGCGATTTTATTTGTTGGCTTGTGTGTAATCTAATTTAGGGCATCTAAGTTTACAATAATCGATCACACCCGATCATCTTAATATAATATAATTTAGATCCATGGCCGAAACAGGAAAGTTTTTCTTTTGACCATGAGATTTAGAAAATCCTTTTATATCCATTGTAACTAAATGTAACAATAATGGGTCGCTCGGGAGGGGTTGGGTAGTGGTCAAATGGGGTAATTTCTGGTGCGGGTTTTGAGTTAGCTGAAACACTTTTTGTCTCATTAAAACAGAAAATTCTTTATCAGCTATTTAATATGCACTGAACTTTAACAGCTATTTGGCAAGGTCATATTCGACGACATAGGTAAAACTGAGCTTATATTAAGGTGGATTTACCCTAGATGGTTAAACTATTCTACAAATGTCTGTGTTTTGTTTCAGATAAATAGCTTTTATGGTGCCTTTTTAACTTTGATGTTTCAAATGGATATTGGCATGAGAGAACATGAATGTGTAATACGTCTATAGTCCATGGCTCTATTTTTGGGGCCACCGGTTACATTTCGAGCTTTAAATAGTTGTAACAATATCTATCATATTTGTAACACCTTTCTTACCTTATTAAACATCTATAAGTCAAAGTCATTTTGGTGGTCAAATATTTAAGTTATTGTAAACTATCCATTGTTTTTAGGTAACGAACTTTCGGATCTTTGTGTGAGTCTTCATGTTGTACCTACTCGAAATATCAAATAGGCGAGTTGTACAACTTGAATATGCGACGGGTGCTTAGTCGAGATGATACGTTAATAAACCAATGCTTCCAATAATTTATGGCACCTCATGAGAATTGAAGAACAATTGAAATCGTATTTATATCTTAAAGAAGAGGCTAAACGTTGTGATCAGTCACATACTTCTTGGCAATATCTTGATCTCTCTTTCTATATAGAGGTGCAAAAAAATCGGTTTTTTTCGGTTTTCGGTTTTTTAATAACCAGTTATAAAAAAAACCAGTTTTTCGAATAACCAGTTTCGGTTCGGTTTCGGTTTTTCGGAATCGGTTTTCTTCGGCTATAAATGTTCGGAATCAGTTTTTTTCGGTTATAAATTTTCGGAATCGGTTTTTTTCGGTTTTTTACCGGTTCGTTTTTTCGGTTAAAAATGTTCGGATTCGGATTTTTTATCGGTTGTTTACCGGTTCGTTTTTTTCGGTTCATTTTTTTCCGGAATTTTACTAAAAGCTTCGAACATTTATTTAATAAAATTGTTAATTATCAAACATATAATTAAACAATATTCTCATAACTTTTATTTAAACAATACAATTATACAATCATAACTTTTATTTAAACAATACAATTATACAACAAAAAAATACAATCATAACTTTTATTTATACAATACAATCATAACTTTTATTTAAACAATACAATCATACAAACATATAAATACTAATACATTTTGCGAGCTTCGGCATGGCCATCACCCGAAAACATATTAGTGTAATCAAGTATATCGAGCTTCGGCATTGCCATCACCCGTTATACTCAACTAGTCACTCAAGTCGTCATCAAGATCATTTTCTTCCAAAAAATCTTGTACATCTAAATCTTCAACTTCAAATTCTTCAAACTCACCTTCATCTAATTCGCCTACGGTATTCGTAGTCGAAGACGAAGGTGATATCCCCGCTTCTTCTTCTTCTCTTATTATACCTTCTTCAACATCTTCATCTATTATTGGATCATCCAACGACGATTCATGTTGTATCCTATCTACTCCGTCCAAATAATCTTTCAAACATACACATACTTCCACGGATTCGCATGTTAGTCTTGTCCTTCTATCCGATATAATTCGACCACTAACCGAAAAGGCCGATTCGGAAGCTACCGTCGAAGCTTGGACCGCTAATAAGTCACGAGTCATAGCGGATAAAACCGGATATTGGATTTCCCTTTCTTTCCACCAAGCCAAAATGTCAAAGTTTGCAAACTCATTGGGACTTAAAGTTCTTAAAAAGTTTGTAGCCATATATTGTCCCAATTCGCTTGTTGGGGCCGATGATCGTTGACGCCTTGTAGCGTCTTCAAATAAAGAATTATAAAGGTTTATATTAATGTCTCTTGTCATTTGGGACGATCCGGCCCGCATTTGGTCAACAATTGGGTTTTGTTGGTGACCATATTTTGTTGCATAAATGCCAAACAATTTTTGAAAATGATCGTTAAAGCTAAAAATTTGAGATTCTATATAGCCCACGTCATCACCGTCTAACCCAAAAGATAAGTCTAAATTTTCCATTATTTTTTTTTATTAAAAGTTCTACACCTCCAACATTTAAACATGGATTAAGTGCGGCGGAACAAGTAAAAACTAAAAGTAAACTAGCAAAATATTTTATAAATTTCTTTTTTATAATTTTAACCATTTTCTAAACATTCGTGAAGGTGAGTTTTTTAAATCATATAATTTTTCCGTCATAGCATAAATTTGTTTTAAAACTAATGGGCTAGTTGGGTAATAAACACCCGATAATATAGTTGTTGCCTCTTTAAAAACTTGTAAAAACATAGTTAATTCATTTAGTCGATCCCAATCTTGGTCGTTTAGTATTATGTTGGACAAATTTTTATTAATAAGTTTTTGATTATAAGCATGTAAAGTCGCACGTTGTCGTAATATATTTTCAAACATCATGCAAGTAGAATTCCATCTAGTATTAATATCAAGGCAAGGTCCTAGGGGTTGTTCATTACATTGTTTACGAAAACGTTTATAGTTTATTTGTCGTTCGTTGCTCGATTTATATATCAATACTAATAAACCCCTAAATTTCGTATATAAACTATCATATTTTTAATGCCGCTTGTACGGATAAATTTATAACATGAGCAACACAACGGGAATGAAAAAAAGCACCATCTAAAATAGGTTTTACACGTAATTTTAACAAGTCCATAGCTCTAGTATTATTTGATGTATTATCTAGTGAAATCGTAAAAACTTTATCATCTAAATTATATTCAATTAAAGTGTCATGCAAAATTTTTCTTAAATTACATCCCGTATGAGGATAACCAAATATTTTAAAAGCGATTGTCCGTTTCATTAATAACCAAGATTCGGGATTAAACCAATGAGCCGTAACGGCGAGATAAGAATTTGCAGTACCATGTGGTGCGGTCCAAGTATCCGTAGTTATAGAAACACCATATTTATAATTACGAAAACCTTCAATTATTTCTTTTTTAGCCGTTTTCCATAATTTAAAAGCATCACTTCTAAGAGTAGTACGACTTACATGTTGATACCGCGGTTGTAGCCTCCTTTTGATGATCTCCGTAAGCTTGACGTTGTCGAAGTGGTTGAATGGAAGCCCTTGTTGAATGACAAACTTCGTAAAATCAAGTCGAAGCGCATCCGCATCATATATAAAAACTTGACCATCCGCACCAATAGTAGCTTGCGAACTAGTATTTTGACCCGCCTTACAACTACCAATATGATTCCTAAGTGTAGAGTTAGACCCGGTGCTATAAAAATGCCCACATTTCCGGCAACGCGCCTTTACATTACCATCTTTCATAACACACATATCGAAATTAGACCACACATCACCTTTTCGGGTAGTTGATCTAACAAGTTCAACATCATCATTTGTGTAATGTTTTCGGACATTGCTAGTAGCAACGGAGGGAGTAGTGGAAGCTTGTTGTGATTGTGAGTTTTCCATTATAGCGAAAATGCGAAATAGCGATTTTTGAGCGTTTTTGAGAGATTAGAGAAAGAAATGAGATTGTTTTTTATGTGTTTTCAACCCCAACACATTACCTCTATTTATAGTGCCTTAAAACTCCCCAAAACCCTCAAAAAATTCAAAAAAAACGGCTATATTTCATACTAGCCGTTTGGCTCGGTATTCTTTAAAAAAACCGGAAAAAACCGGTTAAATCCGGTTTTTTTTTTTCAAACGGCTACTTTTTTTTTTTTATAAAAAAAACGGTTATATTTTTTTGAAAAAAACCGGTTAAAACCGGTTAAATCCGATTTTTTCAAACGGTAACATTTTTTTCTTTTTTTTTTTTTTTAATTAAAAACAAATAAAACCGGTTAAAACCGGTTTTATTTTAAAACCGGATAAAAAACCGGAAAAAACCGGTATATTATGAAAACTCATAACCGGTCTAACCGGTTCGGTTTTAGAAAACCGGACCGGTTTTTTATAAAACCGGTCACCGGTTTAACTACCGGTTAAAAAAAAACTGGTCGGGGACTTGCACCTCTATTTCTATACAGATAATTAATATTTACAAAAATGGGCTTAAGCTGGTTTTTGACTGATTACTAGAGGTGGTGAAACGGCTGTGTTTGGTAATGGGCCAAACTGGATAATTATTTCTGCGGGTTAAAATGGACCATGATGAGTCACAACCCATCGAGTTTTTTTTGTTCATTTTTGTAAGTGATTATTAGGATGTTATTTTGTGTGCTGCTTTTAACAAGTTCAACAATGATGATTTTTGTAAAAAAGTTTTTTAAACCATGCATTTCAGTTATGTTATAAGGAATTGAAGAACCAGAAGAAAAATTCTATGCAATTAAATTAATGATCTTTTGAAGAATTGTATTATAAGTGGTTATGTAAACAATAATATAAAAGAGTTGGAACTTCAAATAATTATAATAATTATAAAGTGTTTGGATAAAAAAAATTCAAAAAAAATATATGATATAAATAAATTAAAAATTAATTCTTAAAGATACAAAGTAGATAAATCCCGCGCGGGCGCGGGTCTTATAACTAGTAGTAATAATAATAATAATAATAATAATAATAATAATAATAATAAAAGGCTTTGCTATACATAGCTTAAGAAGTTGAAATATGCAATAGTTGTTGTACATTAGAGCAGTTGAAGATATTTATTTATAAAGAGTAAAGAATTTATTTTTAATGTACAAGCAATTGTTGCATGCCTGGATACTTTTAAGTATAACTCTTAAGACTATAGTAGCAAACAAGGTGTGGGCGCCCGCCGCGTTGCGGCGGGTCTTTTTTGCGCAAATTCTGATTAAGTCCGTGTGTAGTTTGAATATTTTTTAGATTAAATAGGAGCATTTGTTATATAAAAAGTTTGTAAATAACAAAAAGTTCAAGGTAGTTTTCGCAATTTGTTAATATGTATCAAACTTCAACATTTTTTATAAAATCGTATGTATATTGGAAGTATATCAATAGCACCCCTGCGTTGCGGCGCGCTGACAAAATTTTATTTTCATCTGACCTATGCATGGATTTTTGGTAGTCCGGTTTTGAATGTTGTGGCCGAGCTTTTAACCTATTTTTTGATCATTTTGAAAGTTTAGCTTGGTTGCGTAGATTATTACAAAAATTATACATATTAAGCGTGAATATTTTTTATAAATTCGTACATATGTTATAAGTATATCAATATTGAGCTCGCTTTGTTTGATCGGTAGGTATTTGATACGTAACTAAAACTTTTGTTAAAGTGTACATTTTTTCCCCTGTTGTTTAAATCAATTTTAAAATAGTTTTTAAAGTTATTTAATAGATTAAGGGTGTACTATAAAAATTCTTTTATTTTAGATATATATGAAACTTCACATTTTTTTTATATAATCGTGCGTACGTAAAAAATATATCAATATTGGGCTCGTTTTGTTCGTCATCGAAAGATCTTTCCAGCGGAATTTTTTTTATTCACGAAATCGCGAGATATCTGTTAGATATTTGATAAATAAAGTTTGTTATATGAAAAAATTATAAATAGTTAAAAGTATAGGGTAGTTTTTGCAAGTTACTGCATAGTTTAGGGTGAATTTCGTAACTTCTTTTCTTTTTTATTAGTTGCTGGCCGCCGGTTACAATATCTTATTCATGGACCCAATAATTTATTGTTAAAAAAATTGTTTTTTATTGATTTGTGGGAGTAGCGACAAATTAGCATCTCCTTATAATAATTAGAAAATATTATTTTATAGGAAGTAATTTTTTTATAAGGCACGAAACCCTATTTCTCCCCCTTTAGTATATATAAAGAATTCCATTAAAATAGATAGTATATTTTTCACTTATGATAAGGGTCACTTTCTTTTTACCTCTCACAACGTGAAATATTTCAAGATGGGTGATCTCAAGATGATACAAACATAGTTTGAACATGAAAATTTATGGCCAAAATGTTAGACCCAAAGTACATAAATGTCATATGTTTTATATCTGTAATCTGTTAACTTTATGATATGGGCCAATTGAATTTTCCAAGCTTGCCCTATTATACGCAAGCAGGCTTTCTTGCATCTCAAACGACTCGTATGTAGCTTTGGGCTATCTAAACAAATTACAAGTCATATTAACCAGGCTACAATAGTATGTTATTTTGTCCACTTTATATCTTACAATTAAATTTTAACATGTTGAAAACTTGAAATGGTGGTCAGTTTGGTTAAGTAACTCTTTGAAATGTTTTTCTGCTTTTACTTACTCATGTGAATTATTAGTAATCAGATGCTCAAACTAGGTTGGTTATCAGTAAATGAGTTATAATCTCACCTTTTGATAGAATGACGGAGCATATCGAGTTTAAACTTCTAACTGGATGCACCTTGTTCACATAGAATGATAACTGCAATTGCACTCTTTTACCAAATGTCTTTGGCCTAACGGTCTGTGAGTGGGTCATCAATCAAAAGGTTCTAGGCTCAAGTTTCGATCGCGAGTCGCGACATTTGTGGAGATTATCTGATATGTAGCTAATTGTGAATAGTTACTCATTTTAAAAAAGGAAAAGAAAGAGTATACTATTTTTCCTTCGAGAATAAGAAAATAGAAAAATGGTTATCGGTATATAGTTTGAAAGGTGATTTATACATCATATTATCTTTTATAACTTTACATAGCACACAACACTATGAATTACTAGTATTATACATTACCTTTTTTTCACTTCAAGAGTGAAATGGAAAAACCATCTATAATGTGCTAGGTAAATGTGCTAGGTAAAAATTTATGAGCAATGATACATCCACAAAAATAAATCTATTAAATGAGTGTCACTTCACTCCCTAAGTGGTGTATTTTTATATAGTTTCTCCTTCTTCTTTCTGATTAAGCTAATCAGGAAGTAATAATTTTGCGGATTTGTTTTTGAAGGTGTATCATTTCTCAAAATTTATACACTGTAAAGGAAAAGTGTGTCATACAACTTAGACCCGTGTAAAGTATGTCTATGGTAAAATCTTTTTGGATCTTATCATTTTGCTTTTGTGAGTCATCTATGTCCACTCCTTTCCCATATTGCTCCCTCACCACACACACAAATGGACATATGATATGGTATCCAACACTTTTTGTAAACACTTCACAAATAGATGACTCTTTATATCATTATACTTTCAATCTAACTAATTTAATGTGCATCAATGATGTTTACTAAAGACAGAAGAGTTACTGAATCTTGTATTAAAAGGAGTAAATTTAAACACTTTTATAGCAAGAAGAATAGAGTAATTTGTTAAGAACCCAACTACCATTTTCCTAACTAACAAATGCAGTGTTAATGACTACTCTGTGTCTCATTACAGCTAGCAACCATATGTCATGTTCCATGGAGTTGGGAACGCGCTAACGAATATTTATTATGGCACTGTCTCCATCAATCCCTATTCGCCTTCATAATCACCACCCGACCCCAAAGCCCATGTTAACATTACTATCCTTGTGATTTATCAATCACCTTGGGAAAAAATCAGTTTATAAATAGACTCGGTGACGCGGAACTTGAACTTTTTTACTGAGATCAAAGCGTAAAATCTTTATTTTATGCCTTTACGGCGTAAACTAGCAAGCTCTTAAATAATATGTTAGCCCAATGGAGGGGGACATGTAACGTTTAAACCAGAGTTTGTGGGTTCAAGTCTTGGCCTTATGTTCCTTCAATCATTTCAAACACCCCATTATTATTTTCTACAGCTCACCTAGTTACTGTTATTTTGTTCTGAATTTTAGGAAACCATCTTAAGTTCCTAACATTACTCACATATGGGTTATAGTCTTAAATCTCCTTTTTGTTAGTCATTGGACCACTTTCTACTTCATAAACATGATTTGGTGCTCCTTTCCCTTTTTGCTTGACATTGTGTTTCCACTATTGAAGCATCCATTTAACTTCAACTTCACCTTATCTACTCAATCATTGTCTCCATTTATGTCTTAAAGCTTGTATCTTTACATATATCTTGATAAGACTGAATTTGAGTTGGGTTCTATCCAAGTTTTACATAAATCTTGAAATTTTGCAAGAAAATAGAGTCTTGTTTTTTGATGTTTCTTGGTTTTTAGGTTCTAAAGATGGAGTCTTGGACCTTTGATCCTGCTTCTAATATGGATTTTATGTCACAAAATGCAATTCAAGGGTTGGAGGAAATGTGCTTTCCTCAAGTTGTTGGTAATTCTTTGTTAAATCCAGTAATGGTTGCTAATCATAATGCTTTTTCTGAAGATCATGACATGAGTTTTAAGTTATCGAATTCGGTAGTGGAATTAGACTATAAAGACTACTCTGGAATATTTGATCTTAACTTGGAAAAAAATGTACAACAAGAAAATTCCAAGGTTACAAATAGTCCATTTGAAGTTTCTTTGCCATCAAAACAGACGCGAATGGCTGGTTCGGGTTCTCGATCACAATTTTGTCAAGTTCATGGTTGCAGCAAGAGTCTTCTATCATGTAAAGATTACCATAAGAAGCATAAAGTGTGTGAGTTGCACTCAAAGACTGCTAAAGTCATTGTGAATGGGATTGTACAAAGGTTTTGTCAGCAGTGTAGCAGGTTAATTTCATACCATTTAACCAAATTATTAGATTTATAAGTGTAGTATTATAGCCTGTTTTGTCAAGCGCCTTTCGAGTAGATTTAACTATCATTTGTGCTGTTTTGATTAGTTTCATCTTCATATAAAGGTCACATTCTTGTGTTTTTGGATGTTAGGTTCCATTTGTTAAATGAGTTTGATGATGGCAAAAGGAGTTGCCGAAAGCGGCTAGCTGATCATAATGAGCGGCGAAGGAAGCTTCACGTGGGTCGAAATGGGAGATTGCTTCCAACATATAGTATTATTAAAGATGGTAACACTCTGCTGATTATGTCTCATCATGCAATAGATCTTGATTATTATCATGAAATGTGCCTTTGAAATATGCTGATTATCAAAGTGGAAACATGAATTTAATGATACATACATAAAATGAATTCGATAGAGTATCACCATATTTTAGCTCATATTAATATTAGTTGGATTGTATAGTTTCACATACTTATTGAAATCTTGATTCATTTCGCTACTTTTTCACATTTGTATTTTATGCCATGCTCTCACATCCCATGTTTAATTTTTAATGATTTATGACATTTTCTGGATTGCAGCTAGCAAGTTTAAAGTTTCTACAAGGGGAACATCGTCTTCAATGTGCCAAATAAAACTTGATGACGAGATCGCTAGTTCCATAACAGATGTACAATTGCAATCAGAGTCTCGGTCTTCTTGTAATTCGGAACTGCAGTACCTTTTTGGTGTATCTAATTCTGTTTTCAGTCCTTTTGACAGCAATGAACAAACAAGTGAGGATACAATTGTAAACATCTTACCATTTTCCTTTAGTATTGTACTAATTATATGTGACTTTTAGGTGGCAGAGAAGACATCATTACCGTGGATCATACACCTGCTCGCTCTCTTCTGTCATCCCAATCACAGGATGCTTCTTCATGTCATTCATCAATAAACCCCATGATGTTCCCATTGATCGATAATCCTCATCAAGCCTCTACAGTATCAAGTAACATGAACCCATTGGTGGTTTCAAAACTCGTGGACCCTGACAATCAGGTATTGTGTGGTGATGGTTCTACCATCGACTTGCTGCAGCTATCTTCAGAGCTTGAGAGAGTGGAGCATCAGAAAGAAATCTCTCATATGAAGTGCAGTGAGAGGTGCTTATGTTAGATATAAAATCATTTAAGTGATAAGTGCAATGAAAATGGCTGTGTTGTAGGCATGAATGGCGCATAAAGCTTCATTTTCACTAGTCTGTCATTGTTACTTGCGATGTCGCAGCAATCAAGGAGTCAAGGACAGAGGAATGCAATCTATATGCATACTATGAAAGTAAATAAATCCCCTTGTAACGCATAATAAAGTATAATCTTCGTGTTTTAGATACGCCTTACTGTATGGAAATTTTTCTATAATCTACATAACTACTTGCATAAAGAGACACATGTTAGTATGTTTAGCTACTAATACAACCAAGATATCACATAAACTTTTTCTTATCCAAATGAAGGAGCATCTAGTGACACTAACTTTTGAAATAAGCAATTCTGAATAATCAGGTTGAGATTTTCTTGAATGCAAACACTTGTAATCTTTGTTGCCCTACATTTGTTTATAGTTTACACTTTACATTGACTTGACTATATACTTGATTGATATTTATTGGACATATGTTACACTTTGTACAACAATAATACAGTTACAACTTTGTACAAAACCTGTCAATTCTTTGTAGTTTACAAGTCATCACAAGTACAACATTTTATTTTCTTACATCCTGCATTATTACAGCATATCTAAAGTTACTATAATCTGATTTACAAGATTGAGTTATACTAACACAACCCTCAAAACCAACTTAACCGTCAGTTTTACAGCATTGACACGAAGGCAAAGACTTGATTCTCATGACATACTATCGATTCCACTGAATATCATGCTTGTTAGCATATATTGACCAATTAAATATATGTTCATCATACTGAAAATGATGATGGAAAATGCCATATATCAGTATATCACAATCTTTAAAAACAGGAGACAATTCATTAATCTAACATGGTAATTAGAACCTTTAATAAAAGAAAATGTCACTTCAAAACTCCCATAGACAAATTTGCCGTCATATATTTCCCAAACAATCGTCCTTGTTCTTTTTTATGTTGCCACCACTTCTGCTATCCAAAAAGGTCCTTATCAATTGTTTCTGTTAAGGTCCCAACATCGCATACCACCAAATTGGAACATAGATATTAATCTAGATATTTTTGTCGTCATCCAATTTTTTTTTTTTTTTTTTACCGCTATATGTGCATAAATTATTGGTGTTTTTCATTGGTTTTGTCGGCCGTTATCGACATCATTTAGTCGCTCCCTTTACATATGTAGCTTAGCAATAATGACTGGTAATGCTAATTCCAGCAAGACTGTACCAAATTATTGTCGAACTTTGCAAAGGGTTTTGTAACTTTGGTGATTGTTGTAAATTTATTCATGATCAAAGGCAACTTAAATATAACCAATGCTTATAATCAATCTAATGTTTCTGGTACGAATAGGGGATATGGACGGATGCTATTCAAGGTCCAGCTAAAATTGTCCACCCTTATTCATGGGCTTCACCCGGCAGTCCATTGTCCCGACTTCTTTTGTAGATATTCTAGGACCAGCTCCAACTCAAGAGACATTGCTCTCTAATGCGTTTAGCACTATGACTTTCAAGGATCCAACGTGGAATATAGACACAAGTGCATCCTCTCATCTAAATTCACATTCTCGTAACTTAAATACTATTTTTAACACATGTTTGTATCCATCTGTTCGTTTTGGTGACAGAAAAAAATACCCGTCACCAACACTGGCGTTAGCATCTTGCACATTCTTAATCTTTTTTTGTACCTTCATAATGTTCTTGTCACCTCTAACATAATTAAAAACATTATTTCTGCTTGCTAGTTCACTAGGGATAATAAATGACTAAATGTATTTTGAATTTGATAAATTGGTTTTTCTGTAATGTATTTCTTGACTCGTCATATCCTCCTCAGATGTGACAGTTTGGGAGACCTCTACCCAGTTTCCACGCCATCTCCTATCCCTAGTGCATTGCTTTCTATCAGTCCTACCACGTGGCATCAATATCTCGGACACCCCAGTGCGGAAGTGCTACGTTCTTTTGTCTCTCGTAATCTCGTTTCGTGTAATAAAGAGAAGTCTTTACATATTTGTCATGCATGCCAACTTGGCAAACATATGAAACTTCCGGTTATTAATTAGGATACTTGTGTTTCTAGTTGTGTATTTTTAAGGGATAACCTTATGTCTTGGTCCTCTAAGCATCAGCACACTATTTCGCGATCTAGTGTTGAGGTTGAGTATCGGGGTGTTGCCAATGTTGTTGCTGAGACTACTTGAATTCATAATCTTCTTCGGTAACTACATTCCACGTTATTGTCTGCTACTCTTGTTTATTGTGATAATGTTGGTGCTATTTATTTGATTGCTAATATTGTGCAGTATCAACGGACGAAGCACATAGAGATTGATATCACTTTGTTCGTGGCATGCTTACTCGGGGTCAGATTCGAGTTCTTCATGTGCTTTCACGTTATCACTATGCTGATAATTTAACGAAGGGATTGCCTTCGGCTTTAGCCTTTATTGGTTTAGTAGGCCTAGTTCATTATTTGTGTATTTAGAATGATCTTATTTACATATATTGTTAGGAATGAATAATACAACGCAGGCAATTCATTAGTCTAACAATTTCCAGTGAGAAATCTAGCTGCAATTATTGATGATCGGCTTTTATCTCCAAGCTGTTTGGGTCATAAAAGTCACTCGTGGATTTCATTCAATCAAAAGAAAGTCAACACACTTATTTGCCTCTTTTTGAGAAATGTGGATTGGGATCAATGTGCCAACGACTTTATGTTAAACGCTTGATTACATTCTTCTCAAGTGCACCTAAGTAAAACACTAAAACTTATACGTCTCAAGTGTCTTAAGTTGGTGGTGGGTTCATCCTCCGGTTGATAACATGCTGCTCTCCGTCCAAGACCTTTGCCATCAAGTGTTTGCTCGACTGCTCCTCTTCGTAAAACATTTGATTTAAGGGCCATTTGGAGGTGGTGTACTGAAACATGGAAGATAAACATCTCGGGATTAATGCCGATACCTTTTGGTTTTATACAATCAGACTCTCATTATATATGCCTTCCCAACAGCTAAAAATATGAAGTAAAAATGAAACGCCGCTGCCGGGGATCGAACCCGGGTCACCCGCGTGACAGGCGGGAATACTTACCACTATACTACAACGACTTCTTGTTTAAAATGTATTGAACAAACTTGATAATGAATAAGTTACACTGTATTTGAATCAAAAAATAATTAACGAATGGCATGGCGGCATTAGAGATAGGATTAGTGGTCGTGGTTAGTTTTGGGGCTAGGATGGTTGAGGGTTTGGGGTTTGTTGTGGTTTAGGCTTTTTTGGGTCCCTTGGCTTGCCCCCTTTAGGAGATATGTGCTTTTGCTTTGCCTCGGCTAGTGCTTTGGTTTTGCCTTTGTTGTGCCTTTAGGCCCTTTGCCTGTGCCTTTTGCTTGCTCTTTTTGCTTTGCCTTAGCTTTAGGCCCTTTGCGTTGCTCTTTTTGGTCGTAGCTGCTTGGTTTGGCCTTGGTCTTGTGTCCCCCTCGCTTGTCTAGGTGGTTTTGTTTTGGTTGTTTTTCTTGGTTGTCTTGTCGTTTTGCTTTGTTTGCTCTTTTACTTGGTGTGTCGGTTTGCTTTTATGTTTGCTTATATGCTTGTTGTGTCGTTTTGCCTCTATGTTTGTATTGCTCTGTTTGCTTTTATGCTTTTATTCTTTCTTTGTTTTGCTTTCTATTTCTCGTTTTTCTTTACTTCGAGCACACTTTGCACACACTTGCCGGAGGTCTTTCTGGAAGCAGTCTCTCTACCTGCAGGGTTCCCTGGGGTAGGGGTAGGATCTGTCTACATCCCACCTCCCCCATACCCCGCCTAGGCGGGATTGGGTATGTTGTTGTTGTTGTTGTTGTTGCATGGCGGCATTAGACATTTGGACATCCAGCTGTCTAGGAATGAAAACGAGTGGCGGACATTTCAAAGAAATAAAGAAAAAAAACAAAGTTTGCAAGCCTGTTTCCTCCAAATTAAAACTCATTGGTCTTTTCTAAGTTTTGAATTGTCTTAATATCATTGTCTATTGAATGATTCTTTAACCAATATTGTCATTGTCAAGTTTAACCGAACCTCATTTGCAATTGCACCAAATAAATGTGTATTTTACATATTAGAGGATTGTTCGCACATAACGATGTTATTTTATGATAGCGTCAATTTGTTTGTACAACTTATTTTATATATATTGGTGTGGAGTAACGTTAGGTTTTTAATTATATTTAAATATTTAATAAATTGTATTGACTTTTAAACAAATATGCTTTCTTTTTATGTGTAGTATGGACAAGATCTACGGAAATTTTATTAAAGGAAACGCAAAATATTGTATATTACGTTTTTCATATACATGCATGAACGCCTGAAGCACATAGTGTTAGGTCCGCGGCATTACACATGATGGTTGCTCATAAGCTCAAAAAATTTAAACATGAAAAGGGACCATCTTTATGAGAGTAATGATAAATGAGTAGGGACTCTTATAAAAAGTTAAGTCTTTGATCCTGCTGGTCCAAACATAAGACAGCAAAGATTGTGCAACATGATTACCATCATTACATGTTCAAATGCAAATTCAAATAAAAGCACAAACCAAGCACATGATTAACATAAAGCACAAAAAGTAGTATAATAATAATCCTTGCTGCAAAATTCAAATGCTTAAAAAAAATACCTTCAAAAATAAATTCAAAAGACAAATAAATATAAATTCAGTCTCAGTGTACCGCAGACCTAATAAATCTCTTCGCATAAGCGTAGAATGACTACTAATCAACTATCGGTAAAGCTCTTCATTTGCCATTAACAAGTTTGGCAGATGGGTTGAGTTCATCCCAAGCTTCGATCCAAGTGAGCATCTCGTCTGCAAGCTTGTTGAAGTACTCATCAACCTTGCCGAGCTTAGCCTTGACCTGCTTCGAGAGTTCCTTGTAGCAGCTCTGGACCGTGGTACACTCCTTTGGTAGAGTCGCTGCTTGGAAGAATGGGATCAACTCCTCCTGCCAGTAGATACCCTTGTACTCCTTTTTCAAGTTCACAAAAGGGTTGCTAGCCTTGCTGTGCCAGATGTATGGCAAACCAGTCTTCACACCCAACCCCAAATGATCGCAAATCACCTATAAAACAAAGAAAACATTAGCCATTATGAACTTCAAGTGTTGGATAATATGACCAAATGAATACAACAGGATGGTTTAGTTCACCTTCATGCACCATCCAGCCCACATGTCGTCGTAACGACCGATAGGCTGACCATCACCCATAAGACCAAAGTACATTGCTGGACCGATGAGCTCACGGTCAAAAGCAAGATTCATTCCACACATAGGGAAAAGAGTTCCCTTTGGAATTGTCAAAACAGCATCAACAAATCTGATCAAACATGAAACATAGCACAAACCATCAGAAAAAACACAATCTTAGTGTGGTATTAATAGCCATTGCGATTTAGAAACAAAATATTATATACCGAGTGTTCCTTTCACGAGGCTTGACAAGCTGAGTAGGTGCATCATAATCAGGGATATTAAGCCACAAACCATGAGAAACCGCAGTTGGGACACCTTCACGAAGACTAAACGGGTACCCACGAACGAAATCCGCCCCTTCCCTGTACGGATCGTAAAGGGTGTTGAAGAAAAACGGAGTCGATGGAGTCAACAAGTTGGTAATGTGTTGCTGAAGTGCATTGATATCCTCACCAGACGGATATTTGGCAACCTTTTACAACAACAACAATACACAAAATTCACTTAAACATATCTTACTAATAAAGATCCAATCTTAAACTCCAAACTTATAAAGATAGATCTTTAACGTGTTTGGATTAGCTTATTTTCCGGGCTTATGGGCTTATTCAAAATTGGAAAAGCTCAGAAGTCCATTTTTTTCGGCTTACGAGCTTAACAACTTCATCTTATGGACTTATGTAAGTCCATAAGCTCACCTTCACAAGCTCATAAGCCAAAAAAATGAGCTTATGTGCATTTCCAATTTCAAATAAGCCCATAAGCCCAGAAAACAAGCTGATCCAAACACCAACATCACAAAATTCCCTCAAAAACATTTCATCAAACACCTAGATATACATAATCTCTAAAACCCTAAAAAATATCCAATCTTTAACCCCAAAACCACAAACCAACAATCATTCCCAGATCTAAATAAAAAACCCATATCAAAAAACACAAAATCTTTAAAAAAAATTATATAAAAAAACTTACAAAGCAATCATCATCAATGGTAAAGATATACTTCTTCTTGGAAACCATAAACCCAAAACACCTACAAGCAGAATCCTTAAATGAAATACAAGAAGCTTTAGGACCCAAGATTCTGTTAATATCATTCCTGTTATAAAGCTCATAATCAAACCCTTCAGGGACATTGATTTTCTTAGAAGGATCACCATCTTGTACAATGATTAGATGGTATGGTTGGAAAAATGGCCTCCACATTTCGAGGAAGTCCAGGTTTCGGATGGTTGGGATTACGATGTCGAGTTCATCTTTGAGAAGAGGGATGGGGGTGATTGGAGTTGCCATTGTTGGTTGTGTGTTTTGTGTGAGATGTGTTATGGGTTTTATAAAGGGGTGTTTGGGGTTAAGGGGGTGTTTGGGGTTAAGGGATTGCTTGAGGGTGGTTTGTGTGTGATTGGTTGTTGTTAGTAACTTAGTATGAGTAAACGCTTGTGTAGGTTTGAAAAATCAATGAAATGAAGCCAACATGCTTTTTCTTTATTAATATTTGTTTTTGAATGTCTAAAATATCTAAATGTGTTTACTGTATAAAGTCAACTCGTTTGGCAACTTATCATTGTGTTTTAATTAGAGTTTTAGATCTCTTTATTCATTTTCAAGAACGGGGAATTTTTAAGGATTTATCTGGCGAAAAAATTCTCTTATTTTCTATCTTTAGTTTTATAAAAATTTGAAAAAATATTTATCTCAACAAAATACTTGAAAATATAGAATACGTGTTTAGTTAATGTTTGTGTTTTCTATTTTGAAAAGGGTGAAGGAAGGTTGTGGATTACAAAAGAAAACAAGGAAAAACAACTAAAATTTGTTTTGTAGTTTTTCTTGTTAAGTTAGGAATTATGAGATTTTGTATTTTGCAAAATAATTTATTGAAAAACGTTGATTTGAACGTGATTTCTATTTTCCTTTTTTTTCACAAAATATTTTGTAAGAAATAAGGGTGTTTTCCCTCAACTAAACAGAGCATTATCATTTGTACCATTTATCTTAGGATGCTCCTAAATAAACTCATTTATTCCACTAAATAAACACTCATTATTACACCAACCGTAAATGTGCATTAATTATAATTAATTGGGATGTTTTATACAAGGAAAAAGATGAGGAGACCTGACTCATGCCTAATTTTATACCTAACTTATATGTCATTAACTTATTAATTTGTAAAGAAGTGGACCCGGTTAATGCAACCAATAAAGTATTGACACATAAATTTAGCGATAAGATTATGCATGAATTTTAGGTCTCAAAATGACTTCTCTTTATACAAAAGCTCCTGTGATGTAACATGGGATGTCAAAAGTCAAAAGATTCCTTTCTGTCTTTACAGTTTACACTACAATATAGTTTTAGTCAGTTTATGTTTCGTGTTTCTGTCATTTTTAAACTTTTTACTTATTAAACTTTATATTTTATGTTCCGTACTTTCATGATTATAGTTTTTTTATATAAACAAAATTATAAAAATAAAACAAAACTAAAAAAAACGAAAAAAAGAGGATGTATCCTTTGTAAAAAAAGGGTTTGTGTAACACCTCTCTCTCTCTCTCTCTCTCCCCTTTTGGGTCATAATTCTTAGATCCACTTAAGCACAAAACCAAAATCTCAAAAAACAAACCCGATCTGTAAGTTTATGCGCTTGTATGTTCCTCATAAGTAACCTATAATAGTTGAACGTGATATTGTTGTGTGGCCACCCCTCACCGGAAACACCTACGCCAACCGTTGGCCGCCGCCATTAACATCTCAACCTGTTGAGGTATCTGCGGTGGTGGCCGGATGAGTGACGACATTTTAATTATACAAAAATTTCAACCACCACCACCACAACAACCACCACCTAACTTCACCACCCGCCGGAAAAGAAACTGCTAATAATATTCATCACCACCTCATCGTCATTATTGCCGACCTTATTCTGTTTCTGGTATAAGGGTTGATAAACTAGTTTATGTTATAGTGTTGCTTTTGGTGATGGTGGTCAGTGTGAAAAAGAATAGTTGTTTGTGAGATAGAATGTGAAATATGTGAAAGAGAATATAGTTGTGTGTTAGTTTCGTTTGTGTTTTTAATGTAAAACAGCTCTAGTCTCAAAGTTTTGACTTAGTTAAAAGTGTTCTGAAAGGCTCAAGGCACACAAAGGCGCAAAGGGGGCAAAGAGCCTCGAGTCGAGGCACATTTCAAGGCGCGGGATTTATGAATGCCAGACACTAAAAACTTTAAATTTTTTATAACATATATGACCATATGTAGTTTAAATAACACAAAATAACATTAAAATACTTAATGCATGACACATATTGCCATTATATATATTAAAATGTATCAGCTGTCACTTCTAAAACGGATCAACTCTTTGGCTCGATGACCTATATAGAGATTAAAATCCATATTAGACTAAATATGCTTGTGTCCTACACTTGTATTTTACATCTAACAAAGCTCACAATTTAACCCAAAATATTAAGCAAGCAACATACTAATATTCAAGGCACAATGCCATATTTTCATGATAATATGTCGTAAATAAAATATTTAATGAAACAAATTAACTTCTTAAAGAAAATTTCAATCAATAAAACAAAACATAAAATTAATTCAAATTTACAAATCATACAAATACTCACCCTATGATTTAAAAGGCCCATGTATCTTATCTTAATATTTATTTAAAAAAAAAAAAAAAAAAAAAAAAAAAAAAAAAAAAACTATTACATCTTCTAGGCGCAAAAAACCCCCAAGGCGCGCGCTTTTTGTGGGATTCATGCATGTCGTGAGCCTCGATCTGAAAAAAGCCCAAAGGCTAGAGCCTTGTGCCTAGGCGCGATTTTGACAACTATGGTTAAAAGTTAAAAATTAAAAACATGTTTAGTTGGTGGATTTTGGGTTCATTTAGTAGGACCTTTATCTTATATATATCTTTCAAAAAGAGTTAAACGCACGAGTTTGATTGATGAGTTATTCACATACCATGTGACCAAATTTTTTTTTGTAGAGTTTCAGATTGTATAAGAAAGTTAAAGTGGTAATATTATATGTTGTAACTAATTGAGTATGTCAGTTTTACCTATGTTATTTATAGTCGTGGAGAGCTTATGATTTACCCATTTTTGGCCAATGAAGTATTGAGTTTATTTTTCAGGGATAAAATTTCACCGTTCGTCCTTAAAGTTGTCGTGATTCGGGCATATCGTTCTTAAACTATTTTTTTAGCATTTTCGTCCTTAAACTCTGCATTTTTGGCGTGGTTGGTCCCTGGAACCCACTTTTGGCTGACGGACGTTGCTTTGCAACGTTAGTTGACCAGTCAATTGGGTTTTTGGTCATTTCACATTTTTGCAATGGCCTTAACGAATGGCTTGGTCCCTGTATATAAAACGGCTATTACAACCCTATTGTGTCACTTGTTACTGTACAAACCCGATCATCTTCCTACTCTTACTCCGCAACCCGATCATTGTCATACACAAACAATCTCATACACACCGTGATTCTTGCAATGGCCAACAAATATTGGAGCAAAGTTACGTTGACTGAAGACATGAAAGATTATCTTTATGAAACCTATAAGGATAGCTGGAAGCCAGGAGATGAGGTGTCTGATGAAATGTTAGACACCTTATGGAACTATGCTATGGTGGAAGGTTAGCACATTGTTGCATTGTTCTTGTTTATAATTAAATTTAGACTAAATGATTTGAGTTGACCTTTTTTTGATCAACTGGCCCATCTTATGTTGACAGTTTTGAAAAAAGGTCCCAGTGAGGAATTTCCAACCACTCAAGCTGTGTTGGGTGAAACCTCAAAACCCATGGAGGGAAAGCAAGCAGAGGCGAATAAAGGTATGCATTTTGGTATTTATTTAAAATGGCAAACAATGAGCATGTGTTTCTACCATTTTGATGTTGATTTACAATTTTTATGTTGCCCTACTGAATGCCCTTTAGGTTAGTTTATGATTTGCCTAAATGAAACTGTGATATGACTTTAGCAATTAAGGGACTTTACCCATATTGGCTTTAGCAAGTCCAACATGCATGACTCAAAGTGCAAATACTGTTTGACTGTAGCAATTAAAGGCCTTTGTATTTGACCTAATTGTGGAAAACTAGAAGGGGGTTGAATAGTTTACCGTTTAAAATCTTTTTAACTTGTTTAATTATTTTTTTAAACTTTCCGTTTGATCAAAGATATATACACAAACACAATATATAACATGCAAGTATAAAGAAAGAAACGATCAAACCACAACACGAGTATTTATCGTGGTTAGGCCACAATGACTCTTTTTCCTTGCCCTACGTCCACGCCCCGAGTATCCAACTCGAGAGTTTCTTTCACTAGTCAACAAGCTCCTTTTACCGGCGGAGAAAACCTTACACGTCGCTTATATACGTTTACCGACACTAAGCTAGATGTCGAGTTCTTTTACAAGGGTACAACCACTCCCGTTAGTTCTTTTACAAGGGTACAACAACTCCCGTCACACTTTGTATTTTGAGGACTAAAATACTAACCGATCACTACTGAAAATACACAATCAAATGAAGTGTAAACTACACAAGTCTACACAATGCTAAGCTAACAAGTCTTGCAACGTTGTGTTGAATACTTGTAACTTTTTATGAACTCGTGAACCTCTTTGCTACAAAAAGAATGTGTGTGAAAATATGATGTAGAGTGATAAGCCAAAAATCAAACTTGTGGCTTGGTATTTATAGCAAAACCTTCTACAGGTCTGGCGGATACGGCGGAACCCACAGATGGGTTCCGCCCGTGTACCCCTAGGGTTCCGCCAGGCTTGCAGTTGGTTTTGCAATAAATCTTGCAAACCAAACAATGTCACATCTCATAACACTTAGTCAAACACAAAACTTGTGCAAGCAAACATATGGTTACTCAAACACACTGATAGCGTAGGGATTGCACCAGGCTTTACCTCTCAAGGGATCTCGAGAAGCTTACAACCCCCACCAGGCAGTGTACCTGATCGATGTAGTATAGTATAATGACAAGTACCGGGGGATTGATCGTTCAGCTAGGAATAGTGTCGCTAGGATTAGAAAACCTAAAGACTAGGTCTAGAGATGAGAGATGATTCTTTTTGTATTTTTTAGTTTTTATGAAAGCAAGTAAAAATCTCGGTTTTGAAGGAGTTTAGCGGAATTAGTTGCTAGTCAACTAACCCAATACTAAAGATGCATTCAAAATAAAATTCTAAAAATGAAAATAAAACTAAATTAACTAGAGTTGTGAGCAATATGTGGGAGAATTGTGTTTACTTAGATTTCACTACTCCCAAGATATCTTTTACATGTTAATTACTTGTTACAGTTGCGTGGATGACGGATTGTATTCCTTAATACCATTCATGGGGTGGCGTACTTACTTCCCCAATCCTATGAGCGCCTACTTCACTCCTATGTCGAGCCGGCTAAGAAGCTCCTAACATGGGATCACTAGAATTTGCTCATGCATTAAATACAACCAATAAAACCTAGTACACATCGGTTCATGTTTCCTAAGACGTTCAAGCATGTTACACAATGGAGATCTGCCAGTTTTCTTAAGCCTAACATTGAAATCATTCATCCATTACAACCATAAACAAGTAATCAACACATAATCAACATCTAGGTTTCATTACATCTAAGCAAACACAAGATAGATCTAGCCTAGCATGTTGAAATCAAGACAAGCATAAGATATATTCAAACAACACATAGACATATTGATTGAATTGAAAGAAGACTTATCTCAATTGAACATGAAAGGATTCAAGGGGTGAAAACCCTTGAAAACACTGTAAAATATGACCTAGGGTGTACAAAGTTCGGCCCTAGTATTCTCCACACAAGTTCCTCTTTTATGAATGAAAAATAGAAAACTATATATAGATTTTGATAGGTGACGGCGTCAAGAACAAAAGTCTGACGCCGTCATCTCGCCGCCAAATAGTTTCTCGGACTGCCTAGATCTGGGTCTGACGCCGTCATGTGTATCCCTTATGCAGGCCGTCACCATAATTAGTCTTGACGCCCATGTTGTGACGCCTTCAGATTTTCACTGGTTCGTCATGGTTTTTACTCTTGACGCCGTCATGATCTTCCTCTTGACGCCATCAGGTACTGTTCTCAGCATGGAAAATTAAGTCTTTGCCGTTTTCTTCACTTTTATGCTCCAAAAACGTCCAAAATGCTTCCTTTTCCAGAATTCACTCCCAAAGTACCTAAAATCACAAAAGGAACGATTTAGGGCAATATTTGATCAAATAAATTCAATTCCGGGCTTAAATAACCCCCTAAAAGTGGTTCATTTTTCGCCTCATCATATACCCTTACACTTGAGATTTGCTTGTCCTCAAGCAAATGCGCTTTTATTCTAATCAAAATACAAGTTAGGGGTCATTTAACACTAATATAAAAGTAATTGCAACAAATAATCGTTCCACTAAAGACCAAAGACAAGCACGGAGGTCATACACTAGCACCTCACAAATAGTGTTTAGATACTCACATCTCTTGGGTGTAATAAAGTAATATCACAATATGGAAACGGAAAATATTTCTCACTACCTGTCATAGCAAAATAGATTACCATAGGCTTGGGAAAGGATCAAACCTCCACCACATGGCGTAAGCACCTAGGATAAACTATCAAAGAGGTCTTTAAAGGGTTGTAACGTTAGGTGTAGGGATATGGAATACACGGTTTTGTTGGATATAGGCAGTCTTTACTGGTGGCGAGTTAACAATCTTGGTTAATTACATGTACAATATGGCGTTGCTAAGCCAAGACTAGACTCCACTTAAGCTAATAAATGAAAAATAACAAAAAACATAAAATAAACATAGAATGAAACGGGAGATTGTATGACTAGCACATACACTCTTACCCTACCATCCAAAATAATACATCGTAGGGAATGTAAATTCCCCTTACACTTGAATCTTTACATACTTTACAATAAACTAATCTAATGACTCGAATCAAGAAAATCAAAACACTTGGAGTACTTTTAAGATTAACGTACATATGGGGGTAATAAATGATGTTCTTCCCCATTACTCCATAAAATTAGTACTTTACCCATGAGTCCCAATCGTCCCAAAACAATATGTACAAGGATATGACTCGACTTAGCAACCATGTAATCAATTAGATAATTAACTTAGGGTTTAACAAATAACAATAATGCACTAAAGATGAGTGCATACACAGAAGGCTAAGGCGATTTAGGTGTACATTTAAGTGGGGTGTAACAAATTCTTCCTTTAAGTAAAATGCTTAAAGTTAGAAACGAAAAGATAGGCTCGGAGGGGTGTACTAGGGGTTTCGTGTGCTAAAAATGAGTACAACGCTAAGGTGTGGGAAAAATTAGTTGACTTAACTAGCCAAGTAATATGACTTAAATGGTCAAGTAATTATGAAACGGGTTTAACACAAGGGTGATCCTAATGCCTCTTATCATGTAGTAAATCCTACTACACGAATGTAGTCTCACTAGCGGTCTCGGGATGCATCACTAACGCAAGTTCTAGAATCTAAATGCTACCGGTACACTCATAAGCACTAATAGTAAATGCTTTTCCTATCAAATCTAAAGGCGAACCTCACATATTTGGGTGGAAAATTTTTCTGAATGATACAGTTATGTGCTAGTCATACAATCTCCTATCCATGAGACGCTTGCTATGGCTAAAGTTTCACTCCTAAATGTTGTAAAAAAAATTAAATTTGGCGCTAAAATTGCACTAACAAATATTTCTCATAGTTTTATTACACATCTACTATCAAACAAACAAACTCAAGTGAAAGTGTATCTGTAAGGTATCATCATTTTATCCTCCCCTTACACTTAGGATGAACATTGTCCCCAATGTTCAAGTAAATAATGTAAAAGTGAAATAAGTAAAACAAATGAAATCAAATACTCCCCTGATTCGCTCGGTATGGATAATAAGGTGGCCAGGTTAAATCTTCCTCCAAGAAAATGAACAATCAAAGCTTCCCTTCCAGAATATAAATCATCTTCTTGTCATACATAACCTGTAAAACCTGATAAAACAGACAAGGCAACATCACATAAAATCGGCGGCAATCTACATATGCTATTAAATCCTATAAAACAAAATAAGATATAATGCTTGTGGAATGATGTTTGCAGATTTCCTGGAGATTATAAAACTAATGATTCAACAAAAACTTTAAGACTCCGTTAGAAAAACAAAACTGGTAAAATGCAGAAATTCTTATGTTAAGTTTCCGGAAAATTTCTGGAAAAACTTCGTCCTACTTCCTGGAAAATCCTGCAAAACTTCATTATGACTCGATACAAGCATTTGACTCTAACAATTACGAATATACATGTTCACTTAATATTGTGGAGAATCATGATTGGGTTTTGTTTCTTAAAAACGTATTTGGGGTTTCCCCTTACACTTATCTTTTGCAAAAATATCTTTGGATGAAGTTAAGATTAAGCCAAACAACAAAGTAAAGTATTTTCACCATTTTAGTTTTGAAACATGATCTACCAACAATAAAAATAAAACATGCATACGGAAGCAAATAACAATCAAACAAAATAAAAATCACACAAAACATGGGTTACCTCCCAAGAAGCGCTTTTCTTTATTTACGAGTCTTGTAGCTAGACTCAAGGTCATGGGTTACTACGTAACCTCATTGTTGGTTTCACTTTCTAGGTCATCTTCTATACCAGTTTTGTATTCCGGACCTAGTTGCAAGCATTCTTTGTAGAAACCAAGCATCCTATTCATCACATACTCTACTCCTCTACGTCTATCCTCATCATTCCTATAATAAGCTACTTGTTTGTGTTCCTTTTCTATATTTGACAAGAGGCGGTACTGCTCAATCTTATAGGGCATTTGGTAGCCAATCTCATCATTCTCCTCCTTGAACCTAACTATCCCTAAAGTCGGATCATAACTCATCCTAGTGGCCTAAACAAATGGTTTTCCAAACACTACTTGGCTTTGGCAATCATCTATCACCGGGCGAGTATCTTCTACCATCATAAAATCGATCTCATAAGTGAAATTACCTATAATCACATGTAATCCCTTCACTCTTCCTACAAAATTACTTATCAAATTCTTATTGGGCATTATCCTATAATCAAGTTGTTTCTTCATCACCTAATTATAATAAGTCCTAGTCATGATATTTATAGGAGATCTAGGATCGATATAAGCTTTCCATATATGCATATGCCCGATGTTGCATGGTATGTTGATGTTAGAGGGGTCTCCCATTTTGATAAGGGGTGTGCCAAGGATATATGGTGTCTCGGGGCCATCGAATAAATCCTTATGGTATTCCCGTTCTTCCTTGGTGGGCAACTTATCAAAGTGCTTTTCTATAGTCTCTACTTCCTCTAACTCTTCTCCCTTATTAACCTCAACTTCCCTAATTTCATCCCTAGTCTCGGTTTCTACTCCAACTTCATCCTTGTCACTTTCTTCTATCTCCTTATCTATTCGCTTAATGGTGACAACATTGACAAAGTGGACATGTTTGGATGACGAGGGGTCCTTAGTTTGGATTCCGGTATTGGCTTCCCTAGTGTCCTTCCTAGGTGTAGTCAACGCTTGGTAGTTGAGGGCTTTCAACAAGTTGTCTATTTTGTTGGTCATCTCCGTTTGTTGTTGGTTGAATTCGGTTTCAAACCTAGCTATGCGAGCTTCTTGAGATGCCATAAATTTAGACATCAATCCTTCAAGATTGTTGGTACTACCATAGTTGTTAGAAGGATTGTTGTTGAAAGTACGGTTGGAGGGTGGACCGTTTGGTTGGTAACGATTAGGCGGATTGGAAGAATTGGCTTGATTTTGTTTCCACCTAAGGTTTGGGTGATTTTTCCAAGAAGGGTTGTAGGAATCACCGTAAGGGTTTGGCTCGGGTTTGAAAGTGTACCACTTATCTCCCGCTTCGTCGGTACGCGAGGATGCGTAGTCCGCAAAAGCTGTTCCGGGGAGTTCCACATAATCACGAGTGTCATGGGGACCACTACATAATTCGCATGAAGAAGTGATTTTGTTCACTTGGCTTGAAGGCTTAGGAGCTTCGTAAGATTTCATGAGAAACTTGACATGGTCCTCAAGTTCCATGATCCTACGGTCGGGAGTGCTAGAGTTGTTCGAAGGCAAAGATATTGCCTTGACCGTTTTGTTCAAATCACGGAGATCATTCCAACTTTCGTTGTCATAGAGAGCAAGATCTTCTATGAGTTCCCATGATTGTTCCGCACTTAGATCACGTAGCTTACCACCGGCCGATTGGTCAATGGCTTGCCTTGTGGAGAGATCGATATGGTCATAGAAGATTTGGACTTGGAGCCAAAGATCCATGCCATGATGAGGGACTTTTTGGAGTAAGTCCTTGAAACGATTCCATTCTTCATATAGAGTTTCATTTTGACGTTGTTGGAACATCAAGATGTCATTTCTAAGCTTGGTAGTTCTCCCCGGTGGGAAAAATTGAGCAAGGAAACGAGTGGTGAGATCATCCCATGAGGTGATGGATCCCGCGGGTAAACGCTCAATCCATTGACTAGCTTGATCACGTAGAGAAAATTGGAATAGGCGTAATCGGGTTGACTCTCTAGTTGTAACATCAAGGTCTATAGAATCTACGATTTTAAGGAAGTCCTTGAGATGTTGATTTGGATCTTCGGAACGAAATCCATGGAATGCACATCCGCTTTGCACCAACCGGATGGTGTCGGATCGCAAGGGAGATACATTGGCTCCGGTGAGCTCAATAGTGTTTCGATAGCCTTGGTGGCTAGGTCGGGAGTACTCTCCTAGGGTTCGGGGCCTAAGAGGTTGGTTATCTAGTGGTGGGTTTTGTTGTGGAGGGATGACGGGTTCAAAGATGTTACCATCGTCCATGATGTCGGATGGCAAAGAGTTACGAACAAAAACACGAAGAAATAGGATAGACTAAAGAGAACCTAAAAATAAAAATAAAATCTTACTAGAAAGGAATCTAGCAAGTAGACCTAATAAAAAGAGATTCTAACATAGACAATAACTATTCCCCGAGCTGCGGCGCTAAAAACTTGATGCGTATGGATTGCACCAGGCTTTACCTCTCAAGGGATCTCGAGAAGCTTACAACCCCCATCAGGCAGTGTACCTGATCGATGTAGTATAGTATAATGACAAGTATCGGGGGATTGATTGTTCAACTAGGAATAGTGTAGCTATGATTAGAAAACCTAAAGACTAGGTCTAGAGATGAGAGATGATTCTTTTTGTATTTTTTAGTTTTTATGAAAGCAAGTAAAAATCTCGGTTTTGAAGGAGTTTGGCGGAATTAATTGCTAGTCAACTAACCCAATACTAAAGATGCAATCAAAATAAAATACTAAAAATGAAAATAAAACTAAATTAACTAGAGTTGTGAGCAATATGTGGGAGAATTGTGTTTACTTAGATTTCACTACTCCCTAGATATCTTTTACATGTTAATTACTTGTTACAGTTGCGTGGATGACGGATTGTATTCCTTAATACCATTCATGGGGTGGCGTACTTACTTCCCCAATCCTATGAGCGCCTACTTCACTCCTATGTCGAGCCGGCTAAGAAGCTCCTAACATGGGATCACTAGAATTTGCTCATGCATTAAATACAACCAATAAAACCTAGTACACATCGGTTCATGTTTCCTAAGACGTTCAAGCATGTTACACAATGGAGATCTTCCAGTTTTCTTAAGCCTAACATTGAAATCATTCATCCATTACAACCATAAACAAGTAATCAACACATAATCAACATCTAGGTTTCATTACATCTAAGCAAACACAAGATAGATCTAGCCTAGCATGTTGAAATCAAGACAAGCATAAGATATATTCAAATAACACATAGACATATTGATTGAATTGAAAGAAGACTTATCTCAATTGAACATGAAAGGATTCAAGGAGTGAAAACCCTTGAAAACACTGTAAAATATGACCTAGGGTTTACAAAGTTCGGCCCTAGTATTCTCCACACAAGTTCCTCTTTTATGAATGAAAAATAGAAAACTATATATAGATTTTGATAGGTGACGGCGTCAAGAACAAAAGCCTGACGCCGTCATCTCGCCGCCAAATAGTTTCTCGGACTGCCTAGATCTAGGTCTGACGCCGTCATGTGTATCCCTTATGCAGGCCGTCACCATAATTAGTCTTGACGCCCTTGTTGTGACGCCTTCAGATTTTCATTGGGTCGTCATGGTTTTTACTCTTGACGCCGTCATGATCTTCCTCTTGACGCCGTCAGGTACTGTTCTCAGCATGGAAAATTAAGTCTTTGCCGTTTTCTTCACTTTTATGCTCCAAAAACGTCCAAAATATTTCCTTTTCCAGAATTCACTCCCAAAGTACCTAAAATCACAAAAGGAACGATTTAGGGCAATATTTGATCAAATAAATTCAATTCCGGGCTTAAATGACCCCCTAAAAGTGGTTCATTTTTCGCCTCATCACACACTTTCTTTCCATAAATGTATATTGACAAAACTTGCCATAAATGTGATGTGACATTTCTATTTTAAGAAATAAAAAGTGTTGTGTTTTATGAAATGTAAAATGTAGCAAATGTCTAGTTATGCAAGTCTTTAAAACTAAGATTATGATTTACTTAGAAACTAAAGATAGATCTAGCCTAGCATGTTGAAATCAAGACAAGCATAAGATATATTCAAACAACACATAGATATATTGATTGAATTGAAGGAGGACTTATCTCAATTGAACATGAAATGATTAAAGGGGTGAAAACCCTTGAAGACACTGTAAAATATGACCTAGGGTTTACAAAGTTCGGCCCTAGTATTCTCCACACAAGTTCCTCTTTTATGAATGAAAAATAGAAAACTATATATATATTTTGATAGGTGACGGCGTCAAGTACAAAAGTCTGACGCCGTCATCTCGCCGCCAAATTGTTTCTCGGACTGCCTAGATCTGGGTCTGACGCCGTCATGTGTATCCCTTATGCAGGCCGTCACCATAATTAGTCTTGACGCCCTTGTTGTGACGCCTTCAGATTTTCACTGGGTCGTCATGGTTTTTACTCTTGACGCCGTCATGATCTTCCTCTTGACGCCGTCAGGTACTGTTCTCAGCATGGAAAATTAAGTCTTTGCCGTTTTCTTCACTTTTATACTCCAAAAACGTCCAAAATGCTTCATTTTCCAGAATTCACTCCCAAAGTACCTAAAATCACAAAAGGAATGATTTAGGGCAATATTTGATCAAATAAATTCAATTTCGGGCTTAAATGACCCCCTAAAAGTGGTTCATTTTTCGCCTCATTACACATTTTCTTTCCATAAATGTATATTGACAAAACTTGCCATAAATGTGATGTGACATTTCTATTTTAAGAAATAAAATGTATTGTGTTTTATGAAATGTAAAATGTAGCAAATGTCTAGTTATGCAAGTCTTTAAAACTAAGATTATGATTTACTTAGAAACTAAAGTTTACATTTTGTCGTTAACAAAACTTAGCAAAGATCGTAAAATATAAATAACGTTTTTAGGCGATATTTGTATTAACACTAATGAGTGACTATTATCTTATGTAGCCCTTTAGGGGTGTCTGAATGTCTGAAAAGTTTGGTAGAAACAGAGTTAGCCTATTGGTTTGATATATGTATTACATTTAATCTTTGTTAACCTATTACCTTGCAGATGAGCATAAGGAAAAGGTTGATGAAAGCAGGATCAAAAGCTTGAGAAGAAGATACAAATCCTTGAGAAAAGGATGGAACCAATTGAGGCGGTGTACTTTTACAGAGGAGATTGGGGATTTGTGAGTGAAAAATCTGGTGAAGAAGTGGTGTCGGAGGAAAAGAGGTTTGAACACCTTGAAAGGAAGCTTGTTGAGGCAACATGATCAAGATCTCTTTATGTTTTAATGATGACAAATAAACCATCGAAACACATAAAATAACAAACGTTAGCTCAAAATCGCCGGAGTCCATGTCTGCTCCTGGCGTGCTGCCCGCGCGTCAAAACGCGGGTGACGCGCCAGGACACTGTATGGTTCTGGGCGAATTTTGAAAGTCGGCTTTCCCCTTACCCAACAAATGTGGATCTTTCAATACAGGTATGAATATGTTATGTGCTTAATTGAGAACACTCGAAACGAGTTTTGAGACTTGAGAGATCCTACTTTTAAAACACCCATTTACGGGAAAACGCCAACTCATGTTTTCTAACTATCGCCTCTAGCCAAGGCTTTTCTAAACTTAGAGAGCTTATATATTTCACGTGACATCGTGTTGAAGCATCCATATGCTCATATCCCGTGCTTACGTCTTCTCTAATTATGTAACGGGTTTACTCCCTTATTGGTCAAACTAAGTCAAAGGTCACTTTGCGTAAACGCATCCTTTCCCACTTGGGTTATGCTTTACATCAAGGTAAAGCACTTAACTTGTTTGAACCAAGTTATTAGTTGAGAACGTCGAGTCGTGGAAAGTCACGAGATATGAACCTATGGATTCTCGACGTTGTATTACTTAAACTTATAAGTAACCAATGATTTTCTCAACTTATAATCTTAATTGTCTAAACCTTTTCTTTTTAATGACAATTAGATTACTTCCTAATCCTCTCTTAATCCCATTTATACAAAAGACAAAACCAATCATATCTAATAATATCCAAATCAAATATTCTCTTACACAATCTCTTACACTCTTTCATATTCCCTTACACACTACATCTCAACCATCCATTCCCTTACAACACATCTCAACCTTCCAATTTCAACACATGGGAATTTTTTGAATTCCAAAGAGGCTCCATTTAATCCAAGCCATCCATTTCAAACCAAAACCATCTCAACCATTGATCTTTCCTTTCCCCCCAAGAAAAGCATATTCCTTGGAATATCCCTTCTCAATCCCAACCTAGGTTTCCTTTGATCCTAGACATCTATTTCAAATCATCACATCTCAACCATCCATTTTCCCCACATGTCAAATAATTTGAAAACCAAGGGAGGCTCCCTTTGATCTCTACCATCCAATTCAAACCATTTCATCTCAACCCTCCATTTCATTCTTCCCCCCCCCCCCCCAAGCATTGGAATATACCTTGGCATATTTTTTCTCTCTTTTCTATGCCATGTGAGGAGATACACTTCTACCCCTTCCAAATTACCCTATCTACACTTTATACCCTTGGTAATTTGGTTTCTCTTTAAACACTTCACAAATGATTTTCAAATTGGCTATTTGAGTTGGTAAACCTTAGAAATATTAATGTTAAGGTTTAGTGTGAAGTACAATTGGGAGTTAAGCAAGGATAGGTATTTATAAGATCCAAACACCCAACACTTGGGAATTTCTTACAGACGCCTGGCGCGCTGCCCACGCGTTGACGCGCGGGTGACGCGCCGGCCTCGGTAAATTTTCCCAAGTTTGGGTTCTTGGCCTATAAATACCACCCTTGCCTCTTGTATTCCTCACCCCTTGCCATTATTGTTTCTCTCTAAACACTCTCAAATCTCTATCTCTATCTCTATCTCTAATCTTGTGTTCTTGATTATCATACTAACATCTTTGAAAGAACACATCTCTTTGCAAGGGAAGAATCACAAGAACCTAATCCACTCTTGTGATTGTATCGAGGGTCTTCTTTCTTATACCATTTCTATTACAATCGAGTCTCTAGGTTAGGTTAGGGCTTGGTTGATAAAACAAACTTTTATTCATTCATTTGTTTGTAAGGGAAGTTTTGTGTTTTGGTGACCAAACCTAGATCATTGGGGATCTAGTTGGGGTTTGATACTTCCGGTGGAAAGTCTTGGTAGTGGTCTTGGTGACCTTTAGGTAAATTCGAATCGTGAGATTCTTTTGGGTGGTTTCCGAGGGCGGAATACCGTTGGGGAGTAACTCCTTCTTTGTGAGCATCGATATTGGTGAATATCGGTGGAGTGAATTGTAACGGTTTGTAGTCCACCGAAAGGATTATACTAGTGAATAGTATCAGAGTCGCGGATTCGCAACTGGACATACGGATGGTATAAACCCCCCATCCCGACCCAGTATATATAGTTGTGTCTCTCTTTACTTAATTTATATACTTTGGTTGTGTAAGTGGTTGTTTGGATTGATTATACAACCACTTGGTTTTCTTTGAGGCTTAAAGTTTTTAAACGTCTTAGAAGCCGAAGAAACCGTATTCACCCCCTCTACGGTTCTACAAAGATAAAATGGCTTAAAAAGAAGATGCTAGACCTTGAGTATCAGTGCTACTCGAAGGCAATGAAGGATGTTCCAAGTGAAGAGGAAGTATCTAGTGAAGAGGATGCTGCAAATGAGGTGTTTAGTGTGCCAAGTGACGAGGATGAAGCTGCTCCAACAAGATCCAGACCTTCCACTTCAACAGTTGCAGCTGCAGTGGTAATTGAAGACAAAGTTGCTTCAACTTCAATTGCTACATCTACTCCAAAAAGATCCAGAGGCAGACCTCCCAAAAGAGTCAGAGCTTCCAGTTCAACTGCTGCAACTGCTCCCAAAAGATCCAGAGGCAGACCTCCCAAAAGAGCCAGAACTTCTAGTGCAACTGCTGCAGCTGCTCTCAAAAGACCAAGAGGTAGACCTCCTTCATCTTCAAAAAGAGTTGGTCAAAGGAAAACAGCTCCATCACAAGCTCTTTCAACTTCAACTCCAAGTGGCAAGAGGCCACTACCCACCATTGGAGTCACACTTGGCTTAAGTGCTCCAAATGCTCCAAAGGTTGCCTCTACAAGCTTTATGAGGAAGTCCAATGCATGGTTTTGAAGTTGACATTTTATGGTTGTTTTAAACAATTTCATTTGTTGGTGTATGGCACATTAAGTAATGTCCAAATTTTGCCTGTAAAAATTAACATACTAATCTACAAATATTAAATCTACTAATTTTCAATGTTTATTGTGCTGTGATCTTCCATTTTAGATCAGTTGACTTATGTTAGTAGCAAATAGTCAGTGTTATAAGTACTACTAATATATAGTTTGTAATTTTAATGTTTTTTGTAAGTTGACTTTTAAAAGTCAATTTAACCCAAGAGCATTTTTTATTCTGCTAGTTTATGGCTTATTTGGATATGCATTTGCAGACTCCAATTACACCTTAAAACAAGTTAGTTTGGAAATGCAATTGAATTAGTCAACACATAGAAAATATGTGATTTCAAGTAAGCATAACAAGAAAAAGTTCAAAAGACATTATCTCAAACAATTTGGGTTAATACTGTTGAGAAAAAAAAATTGTACTGTTGGGTGTATCTAGTACTGGTAGGATATCAAATGTGTAATAAATGTCTATTCAACCTACGTTCCATTTGCATTATCAAAACTAGTAGTATACAATGTTCAACAATAAATTAGTAAGACATGTGTCTTTTCCAAAGCAAAAAAAAAAAAACAGTTCAGTTGCCTTACGCAATGGTTATAAATTGGAACATTTGTAAACAACAAAATCATTCAAAACAACTTACATCATTACAATATCAAAAAAATTGCATCAACATCAAGAATTAACGTCCAAGAGAATGAAGCAGAGGTTAACATGCAAGAGAAACCAGGAATGCAACATATGGAAACAAATCAAATTGAAGAAAAAGCTTCAATACTTCAACAACTAGAAAAGGCTGAAGAAGAAAGTGAGGAAGTACCATAACCAACCTTTGAAGAAACTATTGATTGGTATTTTAAAGAAAAGTTTCAAGTACAGCAAAAAAAAATTTGATAAAATTTGAAAAACAAGAAAAAGCTGCTAGAGAAAAACCAAGGCGAAAAAGTAAATACACTTGGAAGAAGATGTGGGCATACAGAAAATGCAAAAATATTGCGTCTGAGGAAGAGGAAGACTCGTCAGATGATGAGCATTTGGATTATGACAACTTTCATTTGTCATTTGATCCCGAAAAATCTCCCAAGTTTAATTGTTAATTGTATCATGTAATGTTTATTTTTTGTTGAATAAAAAATTTATTTTATGTTGAATGAAATGTCTATTTTGTGTTCTTTTATATTGAATTTGAATTCAACTGTTTATGTTGTATTTCATTAAATTTGTCCAACTAGATACTATATACGAATCAACTATAAAGTAGCAGCCATTGTAGTTGGCACAAAGCCAATCAAAAATATAAAAAAACACCATATATGTTCTACCATTACAATATTCAGGTTTTCTATGTTTTGTTGTGTTGTGTTACCTTTCAGTTTACATCATTTGGCTTTTGTTAGTTGGAATTAGTAACTATAATAAGTCTAGTTATATAAGACTTTGTAATTTGCGTGTTGATAGTAAGTTGACCTATAAAAGTCAAATAAAGCCATGGGTGTATTTAGTACTGGTAGGCTAAAATTTACTACGGTTGGGTAACCGTTGTTACTGTTTGGGAATAACCGTTATTCATGAATAACCGTTGAGATATTTTTTGTCTATTTGTTCGCTTATAGGTTTCACCACATTCGATAATTCACAATCTTTCTTTAATTTATAACATTCCTACAAGAGAAAGAAAAATTTTATTCAGTCGATTGTCCCAAAACCCTAAGTGACATCTATATCATCTCAATTGGCTTTACCAAACACACATACTCTTCTAAACGACCATAACCCAGAACCCTAATCAAAATTTTATCAATCTTAATGGCGATTTTGGGAAATTGTAAGACACATAACATAGTTGCCTACTTACAGAAACCAGAGGGAAGTGAAAGGTTTCACCAGATTGTGGATTTTCTCAATAGAAGTTACATAAGGTATGCTACTACACAGAATCCTACTATTTATGTTTCTCAAATCAATCAGTTTTGGCAAACTGCCAATGTCAAACCACTTGCTAATGGAGAAAAGAGATAAATGCTACAGTTGATGGCATATTCATGGCTATTACTGAGTCATCTGTTAGAAGGCATCTGAAACTATCAGATAATGGTGGTATTAGTTCATTGCCAAATAATAAAATATTTCAAAATCTTTACTATATGGGGTATGGGTTAACTTTTGATAACTTAACTTTTCAAAAACCACAATTTCCCCCTCAATGGAGATTTCTCATTCATACCATCGTACATTGTTTAAGTCCAAAGAAAACTTGTTGGGAACAATTTAGTAGCAACATAGCAACTGATATTTTTTGCTTGGCCACAAAAAGGAAGTTTAACTTTTCAAAATTGATTTTTGCTGGTATGGTGAAAAATGTGAAAAGCAAATACAAATTTTTAATGTATCCAAGATTTATTCAAATTATTTTGAACAAACACAAGAAACGGCTTCAACCTCACAAAAACATTCTTAAAACTCCTACCCTTAGTCAAAAGGTTTTTAGTAATATGAGGACGATTTGTGTGGGTTATAATGGGAGAGAGAAGCACCACTGTTTTTATCAATGAAGGTTCCACCACTTTAGGGTCAAGGATCTGCAACCCAAGTTGAGTCTCATGACACACCCATAAGTGCTCCATCATCATCAGAACCTCAAGTTACACAGACATTTATGAGAAGAATCAGAAATGAATATGTGGTACCTCAGCCAATATCTCCAACTCAACCAAATGTAGCAGATGAGGCTACCTGTGAGACAATGGTGCGGGCTGCCACTACTCTCACAGGCTTAGAAGCTGGGCAGGCCAGTGGTAAGAATGATAAGACCCAACCCATGGAAACATCTAATTAGGGCTGAGCAAAACCCGACCGACACACGAAAACCGTCCCGATCCCGACGTCATGAATCGTCCCAAATCCTGAACCGACCATAATCGGGTCGGGACTCGGTTTGGGTTTTTCAGCTTGTCGGGATTCGGGTCGGGTCGGGAGTCGGGACGAATTCGGGATTACAATGAAAAACCATACAAATCGGTTTCATTTCGGGACTCGGGACGGGATTCGGGACGATTCGGGCTAGACTCGGGTCGGGATTCGGTTAGGATTTTCAAGATTGTCGGGATTCGGGCTATGTTGGGACGGGTCGGGTTCCGGCCCGATGCACACCCCTACATCTAATGATTCAAGTTCTCATGAGGCTGATTTAGGTGATGCAAACCCCATGCCGTATGATACAATGGGGGATATGCCTCATGTTTCTCCTGTCCCAAAACTGAACACAGATGGAAGTGATGTAGGTAGTCTGAAGTACAAAGAATTGATGGATATTTATACAAAATTGTCAGACAGAGTTACTGGGTTGGAGGAAAACTTGAAGAAGACAAAGCAACTTTATGCTCGTGCTTATACCAAGTTGATTCAAAAAGTAAAGAAGTTGCGCGAAAAACTGAAGGACAGTAAAGGTAAGAGGAAATCAACGATTGTGGAGTGTGATAGTTCAGAAGATTTGGAGGATTTTGATTTGGAGGATCTTTCAAAACCGACGAAGTTTGAAGAGGTTGTAGAGAGTCATGGTAGGATTGAAGATCCAATGGGATTTGATATCCCTTTTAAAGTTGATGGTGCAGATACTGTTAAAGATACTGTTGAATATATTGGTACTGGTGGCGGATCTGTTTGTACTGCTAGTACTTCGAATATTGATGAAACAGCTGCACACACATTAGTTCATATCTGAGATAATCCTATTACTGATCTACTCGAGAATATCAAAAGCAAACAGATTTCAAAGAAAGCAGAAGCTAAAAAGAAGAAACCACAAACTCAAGCACAAATGATGAGCTATATGAAGAGATATTTGATGAATCAAGATCATTGGACTGCAAGTCAACTGAAAGGCAAATCCTTTGAGGAAATTGTAAATCTACACAAACATGCTCGCAGGAAGGTTGACGACTTTATTCCAATGCATTCAGCAGAAGAAAGTAGAAGATTTAAGAGAGGTGGTTTACATTTAGAATCAAAGTCTTCAAATAAGCAAAAAACATATGTTGCAGACCAAGAGAAACAAGATTTGAGTGAAGAAAAGCTTGAGCATATGATGCAAATTGTTCCATATGACGGTATGAATGCAGAAGCTTTACAAGCCAAATATCCAATCATTGATTGGGAGATCTACACTGATGAATTTGGAAAATACTGGAAGATAATTAGATGTGGAAATCGTTCTGAGGTATACAAACACTTTCAAGATATGATGAAAGCATTTGACAGGGAAGATTTGGTCAAGCTATGGAGTTTAGTCACTGAAAGGTTCAAGTTAACAGAGATAGCTGATGACAAGGAAAAAATGCTATGGGTTGAATTGAATAGGATTTTTGAACCAGATAAAGATGAAAAATTATGGAAGTTTAATGCAGATGAAGCATCATTGAAATGGATATTGTATGATACATGTGGAGTCCACCATGTGTCTACAAAAGGTGGAACTGACATATACATGCTGGTGGAGAAAGAATACCCGTTGCCAACACATGCTCTCAGTGTGATGTTATCTGTAAAGTTGACTGTCGAAGAAGATACTCAGATGGCAAAAGACCTGCTTAGGAAAATCTTCATACAGTCTGAAAGTTATGTGTGGAAATGATCAAACAGTCTGAAAGTTATGTTTGTAAATGTTCAAACATTTAGTTGTAAAAAAGTAACATATTTGTGTCTTGTTAGCTTTCATTTTAAATGATTTGAATTATGTTTGTTGAAATTAGTAAGTATTTTAACTTTAGTAATATTACATGTTGCTCCAATGAGTTTCACAAGTAAGTTGACTTTTGAAAGTCAATTAAAGCCATGACCAATATTGGGTATATCATTTCATGGTTCATTTTGGAGAACATACAATTAGTCAACAGATACACAATAACTTATTTTCATTAAGCATAATAGGTGAGTACAAAAGACATTAACTGAAGCAACCCATAACAACCACACCCAAGACATAAAAACCTTAAACTAAACATAAAAACACCCATCAGTTACCAAATCCTTCTTGTCACCAGCATACACCCTTCTCCTCTTCAGAGGCCTTCCATTGGATTCCACCTGTTCACCAACAACAGCTTCAGGAGCAACATTAACTGCACCGTTAGTTAGTTTGACAAGTGTGTTGTCTAAGGTTTCATTCCAATCTGCCCATGCCTTGATTGGACAAACCTTTTGCTGTGTAATCTTGTTTTCCAGCATGTCAACTTCTTCCCTTAGGTTTTTTTAATGGCATTCAGCAGATTATTGAACTTGTGGCATTCATGAATCATGTTCAACCATAGCTCAGTGAAGTTGAGTGGATCGTCACTGCCCTCATCATACCATTCAGGGAAATGGTCAACAACATCTTTGATAAATGCCAGCGTTGATGCCCATTTTGTTCTTGATTGTTCCATTAGGGAGTTGTGTGTTGCAATGAACAGACTGCTTTTATTTTCAGCCATTTGGAATTATTGGATGCAAATGGATAGGGCAATGGGCCATGTTTTATAGGTACAAATGAGAGTTGTCAGTGGCATGGTGGTTTGGCGGGAAAAATGGCCAAAGGACTAACATAGAATTAGTATTTCGAGGACTAACGGTAAAACAAGGTCAGTAATTCAGGGACTAAACACACACTCTGTGAGGTAGTAATAATTGGCGGGAAAATTAAAAATCCCGGCAAATGAGCATTATTTGAACCCTTTTATCTCGTTTTAGGTCCCTAATTTGGGAAAACATTTTGCATTCATCGTCCCCGTTTAGAGAATCGCTTTATAGGCCCTCACAAACACCAACTTAAAGGACACTATAAATTGGCAAGAAGGTTCTTGCTGTCACGGAAAACGACAACAACATGAGTAACTCACCCTGTGCTTCATCAGATCACCAGAATGATGAAATTTCTGGCCAACATCCTGTTAGGATCATACGGGTCCTGCGGGTGTCTATCAAAGGGCGAAGCTACGTAAAATAGAGGAAACTCGGGAAGGTGGAGAGGTGTCTATAATTTTCACACAAGAGTATATGAGGAAAGTTGTTGAAGACGTGGGTGAGGATGAGGATTTTACACGTGGGCCATGGCTTAGCGCCGTGGACTATATGAATGCTAATGGGGGGGGGTTGTGATTGGATGTTTAGGTGATATCATAAGCTTTATCAATAAGGGGAAAGTTGAACAAGTTGTTGATATAATAAAGTCGTGTACCCCAAACGCGCTTGGAGATCTTACAGTTACTGTCAAAGATCTCTCAGGTGAAATATCTGGTACAATACATCATAAAATCATTAATGAGGGGGATTATGGAAAGGATATTACTGTAGGAGCTGCTTTGATTCTTCGTAATGTTTCAGTGTTTTCACCAAAATCAGGCGATTATCTTAACATTACCAGGAAAAACTTAGTTAAGGTATTAAAAAAAGATACGCTTCCTGGTTGTAGTGGAATTTTAGAGGAAGAAGAAATAATGAAACTGATGGAAGAAGAAGAAAAGGCTGAATTTGAGATGCAAGTAGTTGGAAATGTTCTTGATGATGAAATTCAACAGAGTTTGGATGAAGAAGCATTAAACCTTTCATTAGAAGAAGAAGCTTTTGCAAAGGCTGGCAAAGAGAGGCTGCAACAAGAAGAAGAGGCGTATAACCTGCTTTGGGGCTTGCTTGTGTAAAAAAACAAAAAATGGATATATGTTTGTTTTGTTTGACTATCTTGTGTAATTTGTTTCAGTTTAATGAAATGAAATCAGTTTTATCATTTCCTTCATTTGTGTATAATAACTGTTATGAGCTTCAACTTTAATGTGACCATACATTAAAGAAGGTACTGCTGAAAAAAAATGATAGTGGTAGAATTAAAGTAGGTACTGCTACATTCAAGGAGTAAACAAGTCACTGCTTCTCAACTTGGTCAAACAAGATGACCTACACAATCTATCAATGCAGAAGTACTCAGCACAAAAGAATTTAGTGGATCAATAATACAATGTCACATTTGTAATATGTTATCTTATTTCCTTACATGTCTGTGTGTGCCTTTAAAAAAAAATACAAAGTGTATCTAGCAATTAATTTGACTTTCAACCATCCGTTGAACAAGCATTGAATGTGCCATTCAATAACTTTGACTAATTAAAGTCAAACAACTTACCTACCATATAAAGCAAGTTAGAGTGTTGAGCACACACTTGGTAACATTAAACACATAACACTCAAACAGTAACTACACCCGATCAAACCCTAAATTCCAAAAAACAAGAAGCAAATCAACACAATGAGCTCCCCTAGCCGTCCAGGTATTTATACTACAAATTGTTATTTATCATTTGATACATCTTTTGCACCATTTAATTGTTGTTTATCCTGTTTAACATATTTGACCTTGTTTTAAGTGACAACATTTGGGGGTTTTGTTTGCTTGTATGTGTTTACTAAGATTAGAAAGACCATAATGTAGTTTGATGCCTACATTTGAACACTAAGATTAGAAAGACCATAATGAGCTTATTTTATCATTTGATCAAACTTTTCACTCATCACCTTCATTTGTTTGCTTGTATGTGTTTACTAAGATTATAAAGACCATAATGTAGTTTGATCCTTACATTTGAACACTAAGATTAGAAAGACCATAATGAGCTTATTTTATCATTTGATCAAACTTTTCACTCCTCGCCTTCATTTGTTTGCTTGTTTGTGTTTACTAAGATTAGAAAGACCATAATGTAGTTTGATGCCTACATTTGAACACTAAGATTAGAAAGACCATAATGAGCTTATTTTATCATTTGATCAAACTTTTCACTCCTCGCTTTCATTTGTGACACATGCCTTGTGCCTACTTGAACGAAATGTATTGTGACTTTAATGTTGTTTGATATCTACCTTTGAACACTAACAGTACCAATTATATTAATGTGATCTAATACCAATTAGCTCATCTTCCAACAGTTCTAGTTTAAGTTCTGGTGGTTACACAATCCCACCCGGATTGCTTGACTGGTTAATTGAAGAGCAAGAAACTGAGTCTGGTACAACCTCTGAGTATTCAATAGCCGATTCTACAAGCTCTGATTCGCCAATAGAAGCTGTACCTCTCCAAGTTATTCTACCTTCTCAGCCTCTCCCAGCTGACCTTGCTGTCCTAGTTCTGCCTGTCCCTGATGAGCAGCCAATCCCAGCAAAGAAACGTAAATGTAACCAGGATAATGGTGAAATCAGCAAAGGCAAAGGCAAGGCAAGACAAAGGCAAAAGGCAAAGGCAAAGGCAAAGGCAAAGGGAAGGCAAAGGCAACATGAAGATGATGTATCATGTCCGACTTATGCTTTTGAAAAACTTGTTCACTTTTGATGATGGTTGTAAATATTTCTTAACTTACTATGAATGGTGCTAATGTAGTAGACTTAAGTTCTGGTGGTTACTTTAATGACTTAATGGTTAATGCTTTTCATGTTTCTAGTTTACAAATTCTGCAAATCATGACTTCCTTATGATAAAGGTTTAGATCAGATACAATTAGAGTAATTTGTGGTTGACTTGAACAACCCTTGATATGGAGTTGACAATCAAACATTCACAATCAACCATAAACAATGACTAGTAATTAAACTTCATATTTTTTTTATTCATAGAGTTAAAAAGTAGCAACCATTCCATACATCACCATTCCATACATCAGATAAAAACCAGATTACAAACATACTAAAACCATACAACACCATAATAATTAAAAACTTTCAACCCAACCGGTTCGAACCAGAGCTCTCTTCCCTGCTTGCATCACTTTCCCTCCTATCCTTCCTTTCTTTAAATTCTTCAAAGAAAATTTCAAGAGCCGTAATCCTGCTTGCCAGATTCAACCTATCCTCCAACATGTTTTGCTGCTGCTCCACCACGTTATGCTGCTGCTCCACCACGTTATTCTGTTGCTCCACCACGTTTTGCTGCCGCACCACCTGATTTTGATCACCCCCACCTCCTCTTGCTCCTCCTCCTCTATATCTTCTTCCTCATTCAACCCCAAAACCTCATCCCAGTAAAAGTCCTGTCTATGCACCCACCTCAGTATTTGTGTCCTCATCACGGTGCTAACCTGCCTGTAATTCCCAAATTCCAATACGGGATCATACCCGAATTGATTGAACACTGCGTCCCACAACAAGGCGTTGTTTAAGACAAACTCGTATTCGTTAGCTTCACTTGGAAAACCTCCATTTGCATCTTGGGCTGCCATTTTTAAGTGTGGTTCTTTTTCAAAAGGATTTATGTGTTGGTGTGTCATTTAGGGTATACAAACGAGGTTATAAATAGGCTGACAAGTTGTTGAACGGTTACCAAGAAGATAGGCGGGAAAAAAGGGGGAAGGGACCAAATGCGCCATTGCAAAAATGTGAAATGACCAAAAACCCAATTGACTGGTCAACTAACGTTGCAAAGGAACGTCCGTCAGCCAAAAGTGGGTTCCGGGGACCAAGCACGCCAAAAATGCAGAGTTCAGGGACAAAAATGCAAAAAAAAAAAAATAGTTTAAGGACGATATGCGCGAATTGCGACAACTTTAGGGATGAACGGTGAAATTTTGTCTTTTTCAGGTCATCAAAGATAACTTGTACAAAGTTTCTCTCGCATATAAAATAAACAATAAAAAGTCCAAATTTGTCGTTATTGATTTTTTAAGGGTATGTTTGGCACTAGTAGGAGCTGAAGCGGATCGCTGGAGTTGATTGCTAGAGCTGGTTGCAGGAATATGTTGCTGGAGCTTTTTTCTAAACGTGAGTTTAACTAGCATTTCATTTAGTAGCTTAAATTTTTTACATGCTCGTTCAAGCAATGTCAACCAAACGAGACTTATTTTTAATAGTAGCTTATTTTTCTAAAAAAATAAGCTCCTATTATAATAAGCTCTGATAAGTTCGCGTGTCAAACATGCCCTAAGTTTTGCTCATTTATCTTTATCAATATACGGAGGACGAAGCCAAATTAAACATCATTGTTTAACGGCTCGATATGGGCAAAGTCATTACACTGTTATGGCACTTATGGCATGCCTATGACATGTCACGGTGTATCGTGGGTTGTGTTTACTCTCACAATACCTTTGGTGCTATGTTATATAGATTTTTTCTAATTAGTACTTTATGAAAAATTCAATCACATGAGTTATAGGAATGAGTTTTTTTTTTTTTTTTTTTTTTTTTTTTTTTTTTTTTCATACAATAAAAGGTGATATGATAAGTGGTATGACTTGCCAATAACACACGGGAATCGGTACAGTTGCATTCACAAATTGTAGGTTAAAGCAAAAGGTCTAAGGGGGTGGCAAACTGGCAATGCACTCCGGATGAAGCTTCGGCATCGTATGCCGCTCGGCATCACCCAAAACCACAAGCTCGGCATCACATTTTCGGCATGCAAATCGGCATGTGATACCGATTCGACATGGCTACTTGTTTCAAAAATTGGAACGTTGGCATTTATTGTTTTAGGTGAGGTATGGTTGCCACTAAAAAATTAAGGAGAGGCATGGTGAATTATGAAATGTGTTGGCCACATTTGATTGGTTACATTTGCTTAAAGATGAATCATGATGCATCACGATTGCCACCCCCTAAGGGGGCTTTTGGTTGGAGATTTTGAAATTCCGGAATTTTAATTTCTAGAAAATTTAAATTATTGAGAATTTAAAATTTCGAAATTTAAAATATCTTCGCATGTTTGGTTGACAGAAATTTATGAATATTTTTTATATTCTTTTAATATAAATTTCATAACTATTCTATTTAAAAGTTTATAAAAAAAATTATAAAAAAAGTTTATTAAAAAATTTATAAAAATTTTTTATAAAAAATTTATAAAAAAAGTTTATAAAAATATTTATAAAAAATTAAAAAAAAAATGTTTATCAAAAAAGTTTATAAACGATTTATAAAAAAAAGTTTATAAAGAATTTATATATATATATATATATATATATATATATATATATATATATATATATATATATATATATATATATATATATATATATATATATATAAGTTTATAAATAAAATTTATAAAAAAAAGTTTATTAAAAAAAGTTTATAAATAAAATTTTTTAAAAAAATCATATAAATTTTATATTTAAAAGTTTATAAAAAACTACAAGAAAAAAAAATTATAAAAAAAATTTCAACTAAATGAAAATTCTGTACTTGGTGAAGCCATTTTAATTTCTCTCATTCTAGCAATTCATACAATTTTAAATTTCCTCATTTTTGTTACCAAACACAATATTTGGGGAAAATTAAAATGCAAATGTCATGAATTCCTCCCAATATACCCTAACCAAACGGAGCCTAAGAGTATTTTCATCTCCTCAGTTAAGGCCCACGGGTGCCACATCATCTGAAACCCTTTTAACAACTAACCCCCCACCAACAGTTAACCTCAACTTACTTATTTGAGGCCCACTAATTACAACTTTTTTTTTTCAACTTTTCAAATAACAAAAAATCATTTTATTCAAATAAAAATATAAATAACATTTTTTTATAAAAAACATAAAAAAAAATAATAACTGATAAAAAAAATTTAATAATAATAAAATAATAAAGACTTTATCTCATTTTTTTTTTCATTTTTTGTACCCAAATTCTTTTAAAATTTTTCAGACCACCTTTTGTATCCAATTTCTTAAAAAAAAAAAAAAAAAAAAAAAACACTAACACAAACACAGATATAGATATGAAAAAAAATGAAAGAAACCTACATATTGTTAGAATTTGCGCTCGTCGTGCAGACGAGTAGCACCAAACTGGCGAGATTCGGGGGAGGGGGGGGGGGGGGGGGGGGTGTTTGCGAGCTACACCTTCCACTCTAAAGGTGGTGATTTTATTTTGCCAAAACCACATTTAGCTTCTATCTCTATATTTAAGTGAATGAATATGTTCAAAGTTTTAAACTTTTCAAATATTTAACGCATATTTGTAAGCGTCTTGGTTTTAATTGGTCATCATGGATCTTGCATTCTCGGACTTTTGTTGAGGGGACCGGTTAACACATTCTTGTTTTGCAGGTGTTATAGTGCATTATTCCTGTATGGCCGTTTAGGTGTTCACCTCCTTGAGGACCTTGTTGTATCTATGAATTTGTAAATTCCTTCTTTGCTTTAAAAAATAAAATGCATATTTGTTATAGCGAAATATCTAATACAGTTGTAAACAATTTCTTCAGAGCTAAAACAATTGGATAATATTAACTAGTGTATAACATCTGGTTTAACATAAAATGTAAGTTTATAAGTTTTTGAAAAGTTGTATCACATGCTCTAAATATCCTTTCTGCTAATACTTTCTACCATTGTTATTGAATATTATTTCATGTTAAAAAAACTACAGACATGGGGAGCATCACTGCATGTAAATACGTATTACTTGAGACGTGTGTGTTATTATAAGCTTTGACTATTTAGTGAAATGAATTTTTTTAATAAAACCTAAAAACCGTCCAATACGAAAATACGTGAGACGGTTTTTAATAAGTCCAAACGTATTGGCAGAAAAAAATGACACATTTCTCGGTCTCCTTTTGGAATATTTTGCAAAAACGCGTTGTCAAATAAGACGTTGGAGTTCTTCACGCCTTTTGTTATGCAATTATTAAATGTACAGTATTAAATAGTATAATCTTATTTTAAGGAACGTATTTCGAGTGATTTTCATTCTAAGTATACGAATTGGAATATTATTCAATCTTCCCAATACTATTAATAACAAGTTATGGTATTTGACTCTCTTATTTAAGCCCGACATGTGTAATTATTTAAAAGGACTATGTTATCAAATTTATCATTTTTAATTGGTTAAACTATTGTATGAGGTGACTGCATGTTGGTTTCGAGCTTCGTTTTAAAGAAAATAAAAAAAAGTTGGTTATTGGTACCTCTTGGCCTACTATTCGGTGTACTTTTAACATCATTCATCTTTTTGGCACACTCATGTTTACAATACTTTACAGTATTTTATTAGTTTTGTTTTGTATTTCTGTCAGTTTAATGCTTTTGACAAATTAAAATTTATATTTTTGTGTTCCAGTACTTTTAGTTTTATTTTAATATAAACAACTATAAAAATAAAACTAAAAAAAATGGGGGGGGGGGGGGTTATCAATTATAGAAAAAGTGGTCCAAATAACTTAACATGAAAAACTGTTGAAAATAAAAAATACTCCGTACCGAAAGAAAGGAATAATGAAAAATCTGTTCACAAGTTTTCCATAGAGAGAAATTAGATAAGACTTGATGTCAACTATTCCTTATTTTTCGCTTTGATAACCAATGAAAATACGCATTGTATTTGTGTTTGAGAAAAAGCAAGTAAATTGTTTTTTATTATTCATGATTTTGTTTGGACATAGTGAATATTCTATACTTATTCGGAAATCATTTATTAACAACTACCCTAAAGGTTGTTGTTAGCAAAACCCTTAAGCGTGAAAATCGAGCTTTTTTTACGAACAAAGTTTTATCGGTATTCTTTAATTACTTTTAGATTTTTTACTGACCATCACACGATATTCTCTATATATACTAAAGGGGGAGAAATAGGGTTCTTTGCAGTAAAAAAATAATAATTTCCCAATAAAAAAATTGTTTCCTACTAAAAGACTACAATGCTATTGGTTCTTGTGAGTCCACACCATAACTCTATACACTTACATGCACATGATCAAAACAAAGCATTTAAAAAAAATATATTTACAAAACACACCATAAACTTCTTAATATTTACAACTTTTTTATATAACAAACTTTATTTACCAAATATCTAATAAATCTCTAGCGGTTTCTTAAATAAAAAAATTACTACTAAATAGATCTCTCGATAACGAACAAAACAAGCTCAATATTGATATGCTTTTGACATACGTACGGTTTTATAAAAAATTTTGAATATATGTATAGTTTTTAAATAAAAGAACTTTCAAAATGCACCCTTAACATATCAAATAACTTTAAAAACTAGCATAAACTTTTTTAAAATTATAAAGCCCAACGACGTGCAGATGTATAAAATTTATATATACTGTAATTCTTTTATTTATATATCAAAGTTTATTTACCAAACATATAACAAATATCTAACGATTTACACCGTACAAACGCATCCGCATTAAAAAAACATGCCTAATATTAATATACTTTTGACATACTTGCGTTTTTATAAAAAAATGAAATTTAGGATATATTTCTTTCAAAAAAAAAATACAGAGATATCTAGCTATTTTCTAATAATAAATATATAACCGAACATGCCGCTGACATATCGAGGTTAAAAAGAATGAAATTTTATACAAAACCCCGCCGCAACGTGGCGGGCACTTTCTACTTGTTCATATGATGATTGCACTCTCTTCTTATCTAAGACTTGAGGAAGACTTTTAACATTCATCTCACTTTTAAATTGCTTTCATTCTTTATGGTAAAATTATAATGACATTAGAAATCCGTGGTCGTTGGGCAAGGAGGACATGTCCTCCTTGTTACACCCACCCAGGGAAGACGCGATCGTCCTCAAGACCGAGTCATGGGAAGTCTATTTCGTGTGTGTTTATTAAATAGTTTTTTTTTTCTTTTTTTTAATATATTTATATTCAAGTGAGATATGTTTTGGTAGTAACGTTGGCTATGTTATTACATTAAGTTGGTAATAAAGTTGATCGTAAAAAAAAAAAAAAGAAGAAAAAAACTGATATAACACTAAAATTACGATAATGAAATTGGTTGTGGCCCTCTCTTTGACAGGTAGCATTACCCGTTCACATAAATGTTTGAAACAAGAATCGAATGTGAGATCTCAATGTAAAAGTGTTGCCCGTTGGTAATGGGTCCCATTATACGTGAAGAAATTGTGGGGTTAGTTCAAATAACACTAGGACAGGTGGATGACGATGGTTGGCAAGATCTAAAACAAGAGTCGTCTGTCGGTGATGTTAATAACGTACGAATACTGTCGGTGATATCAATGCCCTGTTTATTTTGCTGTCTTTCCACTGCTCTTTAACTACACGTGTCATTTCACATGCACATCCAACCATGAACCACCACTAGATTGCCTTTTTCTCTACCCCCAAATTTTGCACAAAAGTGGTATACTCGTTAACATTTTTAAAGTTTAACGTTCTCATATACTGCTTGTCAACAATGTAATATATATATTGCTAAAAAAACAAAAAACAAACAAACAATGTAATATATATGTTTCCACCCACTACATAAAATTTGGTGAATTAGGACGCTCACAACCGTTCTGATAGTTAATAGAATGATTTTCTTAAAATTTATGGTGTGTTCTATATAAAGTGATTGTAATAAGTTGTATGGAACTTTTCGGCAACCTAGCGTGTGATATCCTGATGAAATAACTTTGTGGCATCATTCTCCTACTAGCAAATGCATAGTTTTAAAGGGCGCTTTTAATGTCCTATACAAAGGTCTTGTAATAAATGTCTTAAAAGCTTGGGACATTAACAACCGGTCTATGTAGCACCGTTTTATAAAAAAGAGGAACCCATGTGTCATTGTGAAACTTCCATCTAAGAGTATCCAGTGTAGTAACATAGAGCCTATTAGAGCATATGCAGTGGTAACGTGCCTTTGTGCGTTAAAGCCCTTTTAACGCACGTTAACATGCGTTAACTGATGCACACCCTCACGTTAACGCAACACGTTAGTTAGAGCTGGCAATTTCTGACACGGACCTGTTAACACGACACGACACGACCTGCTCTTAACAGGTTTCGTGTCAGGTCTTAACAGGTTTCGTGTCTTAACAGGTTCGGACCTGTTAAGACACGAATAAAATTAACAGGTTTCGTGTCTTAACAGATCCGGACCTATTAAGACACGTTAAGAGACCTGTTAAGATACTTATATACTTACGTTCAAATATAAACCCTACATATTTTCTCTCTCATAATATCACGCCTCTTTTCTCTACTCATCCACAAATCTCAGGCACTCATCCACAAATCCTATCATTAATCGATCCACTCATTCACAAATAGGTATGTATGGTTTTCTTATTTCTTTAATCGATCCTATCTACCTATCATTAAAAGGTTTAGTAATCGATCCACTATTCCACTCGGTATTTCTTTTTATCTTTAGTAATCGATCCTATCATTAAATCCTTTAATCGATCCACTATTCCACTCAGTATTTCTTTTTATCTTTAGTAATCGATCCTATCATTAAATCCTTTAATCTTTAGTAATCGATCCACTATTCCACTCGGTATTTCTTTTTATCTTTAGTAATCGATCCAATATTATTAGGAACTCTCGTTAAATTGTGAACTTGTTTTGTTTCGTTATGTATTTGTTATGTTTCATTTTGTTATTAAGGTCTCGTTTTGATATATGAGAACAGGTTCTTTAACAGGTCCCTTAACAGGTTTGCTTATGTTTTTTTGGTTTAAATTCAGTATTTTTGTTAACAGGTCCCTTAACATGTTCCTTATCGTGTAACCTGTTAATTTTCGTGTCGTGTTCGAAAAAAGTGACACGATTTGTTATCGTGTCGTGTTCGTGTTTAGGTCATTCGTGTTCGTGTCTTATCGTGTCGTGTCAGACACGATATGCCAGCTCTAACGTTAGTACATTAATGCTGCGTTAATGTTGATTTTGTGTAAAAAAAAAAAAAAAAAAAAAAAAAAAAAAATCGCTTTACCCCCTCCAACGGCTAATTCATATGCCCGTTATTTTGAAGAAAAAAAAAATTCATTTCCACCCCCTCCATTATTGTAAGTAACGGCTAGTTCTTGTATTTTCAAAAAAAAAAATAAAAAATCAAATCTTTATTGTAAGTAACGGCAAGGATATCGAACGAGCTTTTGGTGTGCTTCAAGGACGTTGGGGTATACTACAACAACCGGCACGTGCATGGGAAATTGTCAAGATACAACGAACCATGTATACCTGCATTATTTTGCATAACATGATTCTAAAGGATCAAAAGTTTACACTGCGTGAGTATCGCAGAGTTTGGGTGGATCCGACACCAAATTTAGGTCACGAAAGGTGGATCGACAGGTGTGATACGCAGAGGCGCAAAACAAGGGAATTGCGCGACGCATGAATGCATACTCGACTGCAACGAGACCTTATGGACCATGTTTGGCAGAAACGTCTTGAACGCCAACAACAATTGGAAGAAGAATATTCTGAGGACGACCAATAAGTAGTTGTAATTCGTATGGTTTAATTTCCTATGTTTCGGTTTTTTTTTCTTAATCGTTGTTATTGTTATTTTAAAGTTTTTTATATTTCGTATTGTAATGTTAAAGTTTTAATGTTACTAGTGGAAAAAGGATTAATTGGTGCGGTTAAAAAGGTTTTTAGGAACGGTTTTTGAACCGTCTTAACAAACAGCGTTCCAAAAAATTGGCTTTCTTTTAGTACGGTTGTTTAACCGTTCCCAAAAATGAATTTTAAGGTACGGTTGTTTTTACCCGTTCCTTAAAATGGGTTTCTATGAACATCAACTTGACTTTTGGAGCACTTTTGGAGCGTTCCTTGAAATGGTTTTGCGTTCCTTAAGATGGTTTTTTTAGCGTTCCTTCAAATGGGTTTACACTTTCTATATAGATTTACATTCGACTAGAATAATATATACAATGCTTATATAATTATATCATAAAACAACCACAACACAAAAAAGAAAAAGTAACCCAAAATTTTTAAAGCTAACAAATTACTAAATAAGCAAAAAGGTCTAGCCATACAAAGAAACAAGCCATCAACAAACAAAAGATCCACATGACTTGTATATAACATAAACAAACATCCTACTTGATTAAAGACAAAGACCTAACACACTTGACTAAAACCTTCAAACTACACACTAAGAAAGCAATTAAAATACCATCAGGTGCCCACCAACGCAAAACCGGGTGAAAACAAAACATTTCCCATATTGATCTTATAGAATTCCTCACTTCGCTTATCTTATAATTATCATTTTGCCCTGGTTCGCCCCGGGTGGTCTGGTCCGAGCACCCTTGTAAGTGGATCTTGTCTCGCTATATATATAGTACCATCAGCAATCATTTCATGCTCTTTTCTTGCCTGTTGAAACAATAGTTAAAATATATTACTCGTGTAGATGATATAAGCTTTAATGGTTGGAACGTTTGGTTAATATAATATTTAAATGTATAGTTCTTACCAACTGTTTAAGTCTTTGGCAATGAGCTTCTGACAACTCTTTTTTCCATGTTTCTTTGTTACGTACTAATCGACCTAAAACATGTTTCACTGAACGAACACACTGCAACCCCTCTAGGTCTAGGTACTCTTCAACTAGCTCTGCCATATCCTCTTGCCATTGAGCTTCTTTCCCAATATACCCTGATTGTCCTACTCGGGCCGGATCCTTATTTTGATTTGCACTAGCCTTCACTTTAGCACTTTTTTCCGGCACGTAAAAGAAAAAAAAAACAATTAGTAAAATACGAAATCAGTAACATACATGAGTTATTCATAAAAAAATATAAATTAAATTCGCACATACCAAAAAGTCTCTGGATCTTCTGGACGCAACGAAGTCTTCCCAATCACGATCGTCCAAAAACTTGTAATCTTCAAATGGTGATTTGTTTTTGTTGACATAATTTGTAACAAGATTGCTCTTAAATTTCCTAAATAGATCGTTGGCTATCCTGAGTTGCGTGCCCTTGGCATTATCATTTGGAATGTTCCAAGTTTCCTAATGGTTTTCAGAAAGAAAAGAAAAAGATATTAACTAGTTGATACAAATACTTCAATAAATTAAATCACCTATAAATTTTTAATAAACATAACACCTTGGTAGATAGCCATAACTGATCCTTCATCGCCTCTGTTACTTTATCCCATTCCAAATGATAAGAAATACATGATTTCAACTCGAGTGAGAACCATGAAGCATATCTACTGCGTGTGGGTCCATAGCTAGTCCATCCTCATTGAAATCGATATAGAACGACTCACGTGACATAGTATATCTACATTAAAACAAATACACGAAAAAGAAGATAAGCAGAACTGATGATTATCAAGACATATATAAAAACAAAAGCATCCACTTAAACTATAGTAATCCATGATGAATATTATACACATAATTATGCTACCTGAAATATCTCTTCAAGTATTAGCACTATGGTGGTAAACGCCCCTCTTAGTATACTATTATTGGTTTGCTTGTTATATATTTGACATAAAGAACTATGACATATAAAATGATAATTATATGATAGCAATTCTCTTTCACAATATAATATAAAATACAAAATTCCATGATTTACATCCTTGTTTTAGACTATTATTTGCCCAGGTAACATTTTGGGTACTAGATTTTAGACCAGCACCAAGTTAATCTACACTTCCTGGAAGGCTCGTACCCATGTCTTTAAATTCAGACATTTCTTACATTACTAAAGTTACCGAGCAATAAATACTGTCAAAGGGGTGCTTGGTTCCTGACTTACTGCTGCAAAAAGGGGTGTTTGGTTGCTGCAGCAGGGGCGTTTGGTACCGAGTTTACTGCTGCAGTCTAACTAAGATTTCACAAAAAAATATTAGGCGGTCACAGTTCACTCGGATTAAAACACTTCTATCTTGAGTTCATTCACTTGTGTTGTATGTTGTTAAAACTGTTATGTATATAACTTTGCTTAAATCAGGTAGACACGGGACAAGTCATTTTTGCACCAAAATTGTCATACGATTTACCTCCACATGCATCTATTAAGAAGAGAAATCCAAAAGGAAAGTTGTTTGCAATAGCTTTGTTGCGGTTAACTTAATTACTTTTCTTGCCAAAACCTACCCAAGCCGATAACACCAGTATTTGTTACAAAATAAAACTATAAAAATGTGTAAATCCAAACATATAGACTTATTTTTATGATAACATATACAACGGCAAAATAAAATAATCCACATACGATAAAGCATCACTTTTTCGATTCATTTTTCTAATGAAACAATTTTGTTAAACTAAATAAAGTACAAACATACAACACAAATTTCCAATAATTGGAACACTAACACTTGATATTATCCTCATTATCCGACACACGAAATCAACTAATCACTAACTGAAAAAATATAACTAATATCATTCAAAGTTACAAGATTGAGTGAAAAGCTTCAAACCTTGAACACTAATTTTACCCCTAAAAGTAAGAAATTGCCAAGGAAGATTTAGCTTGATTTTTTGTTTTTGGAAATTGGTGTTGAATCAGTTGTTTAAATATGAGATGTAGTGGTTAAAATTGGGATTGTGGGTGGTTTCTTTGCTGCGAAGGAGAGGACAAGTGGGTGAGAAGCTAGAAGATAAACCCGCCAATTACCGCCATTATTAGATGGTTAACACTATTTTTTTTTTTTTTTTTTTTTTTTTTTTTTTTTTTTTTTTTTGTAAATCGTATAAATGGTCTAATAAATGTATAAATGGGCTTATATATTATAGATGGTCGTATAAGATAAATGGCAAATGTCTTATAAGATAAAGTTTGTCATGATTTAGATAATTTAATAGTATTAGAGTAAACTACATTTTTGGTCCTTGTGGTTATATCAAAATCTCACTTTTGGTCCAAAATTCAAAAAACGTTTAAAAACAGTCCAAAAGTCCACGTGGACTTCACTTTTGGTCCAAAATTCGCACCTAGTTAGTTTAGTCGTTGCACCGTTAGTCCTTTAACCAAACGCTCGTTAAGTCAGTTGCACCGTTAGTCCTTGTTCGTTAAGTCAGTTTGCACCGTTAGTCCTTTCAGTTAAAAAAATAATTTCTAATAAAAAAATTTCTTAAAAAATTCGAAAAAAATTATAAAAAAAAATTTTGACGAAAAAATTTTTTTCCAAAAAAAAAATCGAAAAAAAAATTTCTAATAAAAATTTTTCTTAAAAAATTCGAAAAATTTTATAAAAAAAAAAAATTTCTAATAAAAAAAAAATTCGAAAAAAAAATTTCTTAAAAAATTCGAAAAATTTTATAAAAATTCGAAAAATTTTATAAAAAATTCGAAAAATTTTATAAAAATTCGAAAAAATTCGAAAAATTTTATAAAAATTCGAAAAATTTTATAAAAAAAATTTCTTAAAAAATTCGAAAAATTTTATAAAAATTCGAAAAATTTTATAAAAAAAATTTTATAAAAATTCGAAAAATTTTATAAAAAATTCGAAAAATTTTATAAAAAAAATTTTATAAAAATTCGAAAAATTTTATAAAAATTCGAAAAATTTTATAAAAAAAAATTCTTAAAAAATCCGAAAAATTTTATAAAAATTCGAAAAATTTTATAAAAAAAAAATTTCTTAAAAAATTCGAAAAATTTTATAAAAAATCGAAAAAAAAATTTCTAATAAAAATTTTTCTTAAAAAATTCGAAAAATTTTATAAAAAAAAAAATTCTAATAAAAAAAAAATTCGAAAATAAATTTTCTTAAAAAATTCGAAAAATTTTATAAAATTCTTTTTTTTGACGAACTTTTTTTTTCCAAAAAAAAAAATTCTAATAAAATTTTTTCTTAAAAAATTCGAAAAATTTTATAAAAAAAAAAATTTTGACGAAATTTTTTGGAAAATTTTTTATATATATACATACACATTTTAATTTTTAGAAATTTTTAGAAATTTTTTTTTTTGGAAATTTTTAGAAATTTTTTATATATATTAGAATTTTTTTTAATATATTAGAAATTTTTTTAGAAATTTTTAAAAGAAAATTTTTATTAGAATTTTTTTTTTTCGAATTTTGGAAAAAAAAATTTCGTCAAAATTTTTTTTTTTTTTTTTTTTTAATTTTTTCGAATTTTTTAAGAAAAATTTTTATTAGAAATTTTTTTTCAAATTTTTTTTTTGGAAAAATAAAATTTCGTAAAAATTTTTTTTTTAGAATTTTTTTCTAATTTTTCAAATTATTTTTTTTTTGGAAAATTTTTTTTTTTCGAATTTTTTCAATTTTTTAACCACAAGGACTAACGGTGTAAACATTGCTAACGACCAAACTAACTAGGGACTAACGGTGCAACGTACTTAACGACTAAACTAACTAGGTGCGAATTTTGGACCAAAAGTGAAGTCCACGTGGACTTTTGGACTGTTTTTGAACGTTTTTTGAATTTTGGACCAAAAGTGAGATTTTGATACAACCACAAGGACCAAAAATGTAGTTTACTCATAGTATTACTAGTAAATTGAAATTACATTATTATTATTATTATTATTATTATTATTATTATTATTATTATTATTATTATTATTATTATTATTATTATTAAGGGATTACTTTAATAAAATATATTAATCACAAAAAATTAAAATATAATTGAATATGGCTGAAATATCACATTAACATCAAGCAACGTTTGAACAACCAAAAAGAAAACTAGATTGTGATATGCTACAGACCGAGAATAAAACTAACTAAATACTCTAAATAGAACTAGCTAAAACACTCGATTTACCTGGGTCCTTAACATAGAATACCTGAGTGCCTAATTTTGGAGAATGAAGGGGTCAGATGTATAGGCGTATGTTGAAAGGCCTACAAGTGTGAAACCTTTTTCGTCTACCATAACACCTCGTGAGTTGTTAGTCACCCACTTACATTTGAAGAGGGGTATAGTGAAAGTATTATAATCCGACTCCCATATATTTCTTGTATAGCACCGTAAAATGAATTCTTGGCATTTGTAGCCCTTGCCTCATGATTACTTCAATCAAACTCCATGATAACGCTCTAATTATACATATTTATTCTCTCGATTATATATTATAAAGAATATTATGTTATTTGTGTAGATTTGGTATTAATCTGGTTGCAGGATTGATCGAGAGAAGAAGTTAAGAATATTACTTAAAGGGAGGATAAAGTAACAACAATTATAAATAGAAGGACTTGGAATGGAAATACAATTATAAAAGACCCAAGTACGCCGGTCTCATGACTGTGTGCGGCATACTTGCTTGGCGGGTAAATGAGTTTGATTCTACACGAAGTACGGCATACTTTCTATGAAGTACGGCGCACTTATCATGTCAGTTACAAAGCAGAGTTAATACTTGCATTCATTGAGAGGCCGATCATTTGCCTTCATTTACTGAGCTCTGGAGTTGAATTAGGTTACAAGTACTTATATAAAGCAGAGAACAAAACCAGGAAAAAGGAGTGGTAGCAAGTAAGAAAAGTATCAAAGGGTTACTGATGCGTGGGAATCGCACCTTGCTTTACCTCTCGAGGGATCTCGAGAAGCTTACAACCCCCACCAGGCAGTGTACCTGATCGTTGTAGTATAGTATAGTGACAAGTACCGGGGGATTGATCGTTCAGCTTAGGAATAGTGTCGCTAGGGTTAGAAAACCTAATTAATAGTTCTAAAGGTGATGGATGATTATTTTTGTGTTTTTATATTTTATGAAAGCAATTAAAATCCCGGGTTTTGAAGGAGTGGGCGGAATTAGTTGCTATTCAACTAACCCAAAACTAAGATGCAATCAAAATAAAATAATAAAAATGAAATTAAACTAATTAAACTAAGGTTGTGAGCAGTAATTGGAGAAATTGTGTTTACTTAGACTTCATTACTCCCTAGATATCTTTTACATGTTAATTACTTGTTACACTTGTATGAATGACGGATTGTATTCCTTAATACCATTCGTGGGGTGGCATACATAACTCCCCAACTCTATGAGCTCTTATCTCCTCCTACACCATGACCCAGCACAACTATAGGGATTGTAAACAGTGGCTCATGCATTAAATACAACCAATAAAGACCTAGTACGCCTCGGTTCATGTTTCTTAAGACGTTCAAGCATGTTACCATTTGGAGATCTGCCAGTTTTCTTAAGCCTAACATATAAATCATTCATTCAAAACAAGAATAGACAAGTAATCAACACATAATCAACATCTAGGTTTCATTAGATCTAAGCAAACACAAGAGAGATCTAGCCTAGCATAGTAGAATTGAGACAAGAACAAGAGATAAACAACCAACACATAGACATATTAATTGAATTGAAAGTACACTTATCTCAATTACAATGCAAGGTCTCAAGGGTTTGGAACCCTTGAAAAACCTGTAAAAGAGGCACCAAAATCGTCTTTAGGGTTTCACCAAAACTTCTTCTCTTTTTAATGAAAAAACTAGAAAACTATATATAGGAAAAACAGTCTGACGGCGTCAAGAGTAACTTCTGACGCCGTCACCTCGCCGCCATAAACTTCCTCGGACGGCCTTGATCCACTTATGACGGCCTATGTGACGCCGTCACCACCCACGGTATATTAATTTTGCCACTTTGACGCCGTCACGAGTCCTTCTGACGCCGTCACCACCTTCGGTGTTAAATTCTTCATGTCTGACGCCGTCAAGATGTTGGTCTTGACGCCGTCACCTTGTATTTTCAGCATGCAAATTAGGTACTTAGCCGTTTTCTTCACTTTTATGCTCCAAAAACGTCCAAAATAGCTTCTTTTCCAGAATTCACTCTCCAAACACCTAAAATCACAAAAGGAACGATTTAGGGCAATATTTGCTCAAATAAAGTCGGATTCGGGCTTAAATGACCCCTTAAAAACGGATCATTTTTCGCCTCATCATATACCCTTACACTTGAGATTTGCTTGTCCTCAAGCAAATGAGCTTTTATTCTACTCAAAAGACAAGTTAGGGGTCATTTAACACTAATATAAAAGTAATTACAACAAATAATCGTTCCACTAAAGACCAATAGACAAGCACGGAAGTCATACACAAGCACCTCACAAATAGTGTTTAGATACTCACATCTCTCGGGTGTAATAAAGTAATATAACATTATGGAAATGGAAGATATCTCTCACTACCTGTCATAGCAAAATAGATTACCATAGGCTTGGGAAAGGATCAAACCTCCACCACATGGCGTAAGCACCTAGGATAAACTATCAAAGAGGTCTTTTAAAGGGTTATAACGTTAGGTGTAGGGATATGAATTACATGGTTTTGTTGGATAAAAGAAGTTTTACTGGTGGCGAGTTAACAATCTTAGTTAATTACATGTACAAGATGGCGTTGCTAAGCCAAGACTAGACTCGACTTAAGCTAATAAATGAAAAATAACAAAAACATAAAATAAACATAGAATGAAAACGGGATGGTAGTCCGTTTTTTTTTTTTTTTTTTTTTTTTTTTTTTTTTTTTTTTTTTTTTTTTGCATACACTCTTACCCTACCATCCAAAATAATACATCATAGGGGTTTGAGCAATCCCCTTACACTTGAATCTTTACATACTTTACAATTAACTAATCTAATGACTCGAATTAAGAAAATCAAAACACTTGGAGCACTTTTAAGATTAACGTACATATGGGGGTAATAATATGATGTTTCCCCATTACTCCATAAAATAAGTACTTACCCATGAGTCCCAATCGTCCCAAAACAATATGTACAAGGATATGACTCGACTTAGCAACCATGTAATCAATTAGAAAGTTAACTTAGGGTTTAACAAATAACAATAATGCACTAAAAATGAGCGCATACACGGAAGGCTAAGGCGATTTGGGTGTACATTTAAGTGAGGTGTAACAAATTCTTCCTTTAAGTAAAATGCTTAAAGTTAGAAACGAAAAGATAGGCTCGGAGGGGTGTACTAGGGGTTTCGTGTACTAAAAATGAGTACAACGCTAAGGGTGTGGGAAAAATTAGTTGACTTAACTAGCCAAGTAATATGACTTAAATGGTCAAGTAATTATGATACGGGTTTAACACAAGGGTGATCCTAGTGCCTCTTATCATGTAGTAAATCCTACCACACGAATGTAGTCTCACTAGCGGTCTCGGGATGCATCACTAACGCAAGTTCTAGAATCTAAATGCTACCGGTACACTCATAAGCACTAATAATAAATGCCTTTCCTATCAAAACTAAAGGCGAACCTCACATTTTTGGGTGGAAAATTTTTCTGAATATACGGTTATGTGCTAGTCATACAATCTCCTATCCATGAGACGCTTGCTATGGCTAAAGTTTCACTCCTAAATGTTGTAAAAAATTTTAAATTTGGCGCTAAAATTACACTAACAAGTATTTCTCATAGTTTTATTACTCATCTACTATCAAACAAAACAAACTCAAGCGAAAGTGCATATGTAAGGTATCATCTTTTTACCCTCCCCTTACACTTAAGATGAACATTGTCCCCAATGTTCAAGTAAAGAATGTAAAAGTTAAAAAGTAAAGAGAATGAAATCAAATACTCCCCTGATTCGCTCGGTATGGATTTTAGGTTGGCCAGGTTAAATCTTCCTTCAAGAAAACGAACAATCAAAGCTTCCCTTCCAGAATATAAATCATCTTCTTGTCATAAATAACCTGTAAATCCTGAAAACAATAGACAAGGCAACCTCGCGTAAAATCGGCGGCATCCTATATAAGTTACTAAATCCTATAAAACAAAGTAAGATATAATGCTTGTGGAATGAAGTTTGCAGATTTCCTGGAGATTATAAAACTTAATAATTCACAGAAACTATAAGACTCCGTTAGAAAAACAAAACCGGTAAAATTTCCAGATTTTAACTCCTGACGCCGTCAAGAGCAATACCCTGACGCCGTCATAATGGACCTGCAGAAATTCTTATGTTAAGTTTCCGGAAAATTTCTGGAAAAACTTTGTCCTACTTCCTGGAAAATCCTGCAAAACTTCATTATGACTCAATACAAGCATTTGACTCTAACAAGTACGAATATACATGTTCATTAAATATTGTGGAGAATCATGATCGGTTTGTTTCTTAAAAACATATTTGGTGTAACAATTCGCAATTTCAGGTTAACTTTTATTCCCGAAAATTTCACTATTCACTTTTTACTATTCACTTTTCACTATTCATCTCAGAAATTTTTATTTCATATTCTCGTAAGTTAAACTATTTTAACGATAATCCGAGAGTTTGACGCTCGTCGGATCATTTCTGCAAAAATCACAAAGCCGTGTCCGAGATTTACTTTTAGATTTAAACGTCCTTCCAGCATCCCGATATATCCATAAAACATTATAAACAATAGAAATATGATTTTCTATCATTTTATGACAATTCCAAAAGTTTTGGAATTTTACGTTTTTCAGTTCAGCGTTTTACGCGAATTACGCGTTTTAGACCCGTGTTTCCAGTTTTTAGCAGGGTTTTAGCACCCGATAGATCCTACCACTCATTTTATATTTTATTATGGACTATATTGACATGTTTAACAATACTTTCAAGTTTCATATTTTTACGATACCCGGTTTTACGTTTTGAGGCTTAATCATTTACGGTTAGCTTTTTACGGAGTCAAAATGCACAAACTAAGCAAGATAACACCAAGACTCATCATCTAGTCACCCTTATCACCTTTGAACCGCCATTTAGGGGGGGAGTCACCATTTTGGAGGCTTGATCTTGACCATTGATCTCTAGGATGTTTACAAGTGTCTAAATTAACCATGGTTACATTCTAACCCAATATATGGTTAACTATTTTTCTCATCCTATAAATAGCCAACTAATAACACATAGAAAACTTGCACCACACCTTCTTATAACCTTTAAGTCCTAAAACCTAAGGCACTTTTCTTATATTTTGTAAGAAAGTTAACTAGTTTTTGAAAGAAAACTAGTGTTTGATCTTCAATCTTGGAAATTTTCTAAGAAAAGTTGTTATAACTTTAAAGTCTCCAAAAAGACGTTGTTATAATCTTCAAATAGCTTTGGACTTCAAGAAGGCGTCGTTATAATCTTCAAATAACCTCGGTTTAGCATAGGTTGCAAAGGAGGAAAGCTTGTTCAAACAAAGTCCTAGTTCTTGTCCTAGTTTCCCTTTTTCATTAAGGCCAAAAGTTGTAAGCAAACCCTAATATACTTTCTTGCTTAATTATCATTTTCATGCTCTTTGTGTTCCTTTCATGCTATATATGTTCTTGTTATTGTGTTCATGATGTTTAAAAATGGATAAAACAAGTATTGGTATACATATGTTAACTTATGACAAGTAAACAAGCAAACTAGTAATTTTTATGGAGAACCACGACCAAAATACTATAACTTTGATATTTGAAACTTAATTACTGTTAAAAAGGACTTAACAAGGAAAACATAGCAATTTGAATCACCCAAAACGAGTACCCGTGTCAAAAGTTATGGCCATAAGAAGTTAGCGAAACCAAAACGGCAAAACTGCCTAAATAGCATTCTGATCAAATTTAGCTTTTTAAAGTCACCCTTCTGGTCCGATTTATCAAAAAGTTAAAACACGAAAGTTGTCCGGAACGACGTTTTCGTTCAGGAATAAAGAAGCTCGAGCCCTGAAAACGCTTTCCGAGAGATAAATTTCTTCAAAATCTTAACAGCCCATTTTAGACCAAAGTCACTATATTATAGTTATCATTTACTAAGACCAAGAGGTCTAATGACCTAAAGCCAAGACCACAACCATGGCTAAAGCCAAGGTTGAGTCTCAAGACCATGGAAAAATGACCAAGGTCACGGCGAAGCCATGACTAAATGACCATATAAGCTTACTTAGGCGTAAACATGAAACAAGGAATTAGGCGATAACTTGAACAAACAATTTGGATCTACTTCACTTCAAAAGGAACCATGAGATATTACAAAGAGAAAATGGTCATATAAGACTTATGAAACTACCCCTAATAACAATCTTCATGTACTAATAAACTTTCCTAAGTTTATTCAAATATTGGACATGTAACTTTTCGGATCAAAACTTATACATTTGTTATCAAATACTACAATAGTAGGGAGCCTCATGTGAGGAGTTCATTAAGTAAGCCGTCGAGATGAGTTGTGGATTTACGAGTTAAAGTGTCCTGGCTCCTCGAACGTTTACTCCATGACTTCTGAATTATGTCGGCCCGAACGGTAGTAAGAGATATACAACTTATACATGTTTCATAAACCATTTATATTCAAAGACTTACGCTATATACTAAGTACTACATCATGAGCATTATGCAAGACATATATGGGCAATTCTTCGTATTCTTAGACGTTACTCCAAACCTAATTCGCAACGTTCTATTATAGGCTGCTCTTAGTGACTTTCGCGATTCGACTACCACTTTCATTTCACATCACTTAAGCTTAAGGTGAGTCATAGCCCCTACTCTTTTCGTACTTGTCTTAACTCTTTGGGGGAGACACATGCTCAACTACTTGTTTACTTGTACAAATACTCAAAACGTCTATACTTGACTGTGTTATACTTGATTGCTTACATACATGACTGCGTTATACTTAATTGCGTTATTCTATTTATTGACTAGTAGTTGTCTTTGGGAATTGACTCCCAGTTGTCTTTGGGAAGTGGCTCCCAGTTGTCTTTGGGAATTGACTCCCAGTTGTCTTTGATACATCCTAACATTTGCGAATGTTGGATACATCATAAAAGTGAGGTCTTCGGAGATGAAGTAGAGACTCACTTCTAATTGCTTAAATTGTCTTGATGAACTTATACATGTCTTATTCATACTATATATGTTAGCAGTGGGTTGTGAACACATAGGTTGCAAGTCTCTTATGGCGGGAATTGCAACTGAGTGGATTCACGATGCCTTTGCTGTGCGAACATTCTCTTAAGGCTTTTCAATTATTTTAAGACAAACTCTATGAACTCACCAACCATTGTGTTGACACTTTAGCATGTTTGTCTCAGGTCTGTAAGATGATAAGCTGTTGCATGGAGCATAGAGTCGCTTGGCATGTTTTGAAGACTTATGCTTTTATCTTTACCATTCGATATGTCTTAAAACTCTTATGTATTGTATTATGGAACTCAAGTTTGTATCTCGGAATTTATTAATCGAATGGTAACTTTTCAAAACGTCTCATTTAGAGTTCGTTTTCTATACCTTGTTCTTTGTATTATGAAGTAGCACCCCTATGACACAGTCTTCCGCTGCGGTATTTTGGGGGTGTTACAGATTGGTACCAGAGCCTTGGTTATAGAGAACTAGGTTGCATTTACTACCTAGACTATAACTGCTATAAACATTAAGACTCTTCTCTTTATTTTGCTTTACACACACTTCATGTGCATATGCTTATTGCTAATTGTTTGTTTAGAAGAAACCCGAGACAATAGTCAAGTCATCAAAAATTTAGAGCTAAGTAATAATTGTTTAATTAACTTAATCTTGTGACAGTTCTTGTTTGATAAGACATAAGATTAAGTTAAATAAAGGTTATTAGTTTCCTGTAGAGAATTGATGATTTGCCTTATACTTACTTTATATGATTCTAATACCTAGAAGTGGTTCATATGTCCTAGTACGACACTCAAACCTTTCTACAAGCGCGACTAGTCCATTTCGTCATATCACCTTCTCTAGATACCCAGACTATGTTACCCCTTTCACAACTTAAGAGCAGATGATAGAAAGTCTACCCAATTATGTAGTACCAATTGTTGAGTTATGTGTGCCTGGTAAATATGTATACGTGTGAAAGGAAGCAATTATAATTATGGTGGCCAACATAATTATAAATGCGTCACGACTCACGTAGACATATGTGACCATGCTTACATTAATCGACGATTGACTCAAAATTGACAAGATTTAAGACTAAGTAGTCCAGGAATATCACCTCATATCTGACGTCGACAAAATGTCCCTCCTTGTAGATATCATGGCACCAAAGAGAGTAACTCGTAGCACTAGCCGAGGTGGTGCAACACCAAGAGGTGGAAGAACTGGTGGTCGTGGAGGTAGAGGAACTGCTCACGACACTAGTAATCCTAGTAATGATAGTGGAAGAACTGGTGGACGTGGAGGTAGAGGAGATGCTCACGACACTAGTAACCCTAGTAACGCTGGTGGAAATCCAGATGTCTCCACCATTATTGCCCAACAACTACAAAACCTACTTCCCACTATAGTCACACAAGTTGGCAATCACATGAACAATTCGGGAAACCACGGAAGCATAAATGATGCTACAAATAATGGACGAAGGAATGATAACAACAACAACAACAACAACAACAACAACAACAACAACAACCATAGGACTGGATGTACGTATAAGGAATTTACGTCATGCAAACCAATTGAGTTTAATGGCAAAGGAGGTGCATTGGCATATACTCGATGGGTCGAGAAGATGGAGTCAGTGATTGACATCAGTAACTGTGCAATCCACCAGAGAGTGAAATATTCTGCATGCTTACTATCAGAAAAGGCATTGACATGGTGGAACATGCAGATTCAAGAAAGGACTAGAGAAGCAGCTGTAGGCATGACATGGGACGACTTTAAAGGACTACTGAAGGAAGAATACTGCCCGGTTAATGAAATGCAAAAACTAGAAGACGAGTTTTGGCATCACTCTATGGTAGGGGCTGGTCATGCAACCTACACAGATCGGTTTCATGAACTAGCTAAACTAGTTCCTCATCTGGTTACCCCTGAATCCAAGAGGATTGAGAGGTACATCTATGGCCTTGTTCCCGAGATTCGTGGGATGGTGAAAACAACCGAACCTCCCACAATTCAAAGTGCAATACTAAGAGCAGGGACCCTAACAGATGAGATGGTTAGGAATGGAACTTTGAAGACTAGTGATAAAAGAAAGGGAGTAGGTGAATCGAGCGAGCAAAAGGGTACAATGGTTGATAATAAGAGAGCAAGAGGATTTGCAGCAACAGTTTATGATCAGAAAAAGTATGAGGGTCCACATCCTAAGTGTACTAAATGCACTTATCATCATCAAAGGTCTGAACCATGCCCTGTGTGTTATAATTGCAAGAAATCTGGCCACTTTGCAAGTCAGTGTAAATCAATTACAAGGCAGGCGAATGCGGACAATATAGGAAACAACCAAAAGACATGCCATGAGTGCAACAGCCCAAACCATTTCCGAAATACTTGTCCTAAGTTGAATAGGGCACAGGGACAAGTACTGGATAACCCGACTCTAGCAGTAATGCTTGAAGCAAATAACCCAAAGCGTGAATACAATGACAGTCCACCTCGGGGTCGAGCATACTATTTGGGTGCTAAGGAAGCCCGCAATGCGTAACGGGTACGTACTTTATCCTACCATATTATTCTATCCTAGTTCAAAAACTTAGTTTTATTATGCCGCTATTAAGATAAGAGACCTAGACACACTAAACTTCGGGACGAAGTTTCCTGAAGGGGTAGAGACTGTAACAATTCGCAATTTCAGGTTAACTTTTATTCCCGAAAATTTCACTATTCACTTTTTACTATTCACTTTTCACTATTCATCTCAGAAATTTTTATTTCATATTCTCGTAAGTTAAACTATTTTAACGATAATCCGAGAGTTTGACGCTCGTCGGATCATTTCTGCAAAAATCACAAAGCCGTGTCCGAGATTTACTTTTAGATTTAAACGTCCTTCCAGCATCCCGATATATCCATAAAACATTATAAACAATAGAAATATGATTTTCTATCATTTTATGACAATTCCAAAAGTTTTGGAATTTTACGTTTTTCAGTTCAGCGTTTTACGCGAATTACGCGTTTTAGACCCGTGTTTCCAGTTTTTAGCAGGGTTTTAGCACCCGATAGATCCTACCACTCATTTTATATTTTATTATGGACTATATTGACATGTTTAACAATACTTTCAAGTTTCATATTTTTACGATACCCGGTTTTACGTTTTGAGGCTTAATCATTTACGGTTAGCTTTTTACGGAGTCAAAATGCACAAACTAAGCAAGATAACACCAAGACTCATCATCTAGTCACCCTTATCACCTTTGAACTGCCATTTAGGGGGGGAGTCACCATTTTGGAGGCTTGATCTTGACCATTGATCTCTAGGATGTTTACAAGTGTCTAAATTAACCATGGTTACATTCTAACCCAATATATGGTTAACTATTTTTCTCATCCTATAAATAGCCAACTAATAACACATAGAAAACTTGCACCACACCTTCTTATAACCTTTAAGTCCTAAAACCTAAGGCACTTTTCTTATATTTTGTAAGAAAGTTAACTAGTTTTTGAAAGAAAACTAGTGTTTGATCTTCAATCTTGGAAATTTTATAAGAAAAGTTGTTATAACTTTAAAGTCTCCAAAAAGACGTCGTTATAATCTTCAAATAGCTTTGGACTTCAAGAAGGCGTCGTTATAATCTTCAAATAACCTCGGTTTAGCATAGGTTGCAAAGGAGGAAAGCTTGTTCAAACAAAGTCCTAGTTCTTGTCCTAGTTTCCCTTTTTCATTAAGGCCAAAAGTTGTAAGCAAACCCTAACATACTTTCTTGCTTAATTATCATTTTCATGCTCTTTGTGTTCCTTTCATGCTATATATGTTCTTGTTATTGTGTTCATGATGTTTAAAAATGGATAAAACAAGTATTGGTATACATATGTTAACTTATGACAAGTAAACAAGCAAACTAGTGATTTTTATGGAGAACCACGACCAAAATAGTATAACTTTGATATTTGAAACTTACTTACTGTTAAAAAGGACTTAACAAGGAAAACATAGCAATTTGAATCACCCAAAACGAGTACCCGAGTCAAAAGTTATGGCCATAAGAAGTTAGCGAAACCAAAACGGCAAAACTGCCTAAATAGCATTCTGATCAAATTTAGCTTTTTAAAGTCACCCTTCTGGTCCGATTTATCAAAAAGTTAAAACACGAAAGTTGTCCGAAATGACGTTTTCGTTCAGGAATAAAGAAGCTCGAGCCCTGAAAACGCTTTCCGAGAGATAAATTTCTTCAAAATCTTAACAGCCCATTTTAGACCAAAGTCACTATATTATAGTTATCATTTACTAAGACCAAGAGGTCTAATGACCTAAAGCCAAGACCACAACCATGGCTAAAGCCAAGGTTGAGTCTCAAGACCATGGAAAAATGACCAAGGTCACGGCGAAGCCATGACTAAATGACCATATAAGCTTACTTAGGCGTAAACATGAAACAAGGAATTAGGCGATAACTTGAACAAACAATTTGGATCTACTTCACTTCAAAAGGAACCATGAGATATTACAAAGAGAAAATGGTCATATAAGACTTATGAAACTACCCCTAATAACAATCTTCATGTACTAATAAACTTTCCTAAGTTTATTCAAATATTGGACATGTAACTTTTCGGATCAAAACTTATACATTTGTTATCAAATACTACAATAGTAGGGAGCCTCATGTGAGGAGTTCATTAAGTAAGCCGTCGAGATGAGTTGTGGATTTACGAGTTAAAGTGTCCTGGCTCCTCGAACGTTTACTCCATGACTTCTGAATTATGTCGGCCCGAACGGTAGTAAGAGATATACAACTTATACATGTTTCATAAACCATTTATATTCAAAGACTTACGCTATATACTAAGTACTACATCATGAACATTATGCAAGACATATATGGGCAATTCTTCGTATTCTTAGACGTTACTCCAAACCTAAGTCGCAACGTTCTATTATAGGCTGCTCTTAGTGACTTTCGCGATTCGACTACCACTTTCATTTCACATCACTTAAGCTTAAGGTGAGTCATAGCCCCTACTCTTTTCGTACTTGTCTTAACTCTTTGGGGGAGACACATGCTCAACTACTTGTTTACTTGTACAAATACTCAAAACGTCTATACTTGACTGTGTTATACTTGATTGCTTACATACATGACTGCGTTATACTTAATTGCGTTATTCTATTTATTGACTAGTAGTTGTCTTTGGGAATTGACTCCCAGTTGTCTTTGGGAAGTGGCTCCCAGTTGTCTTTGGGAATTGACTCCCAGTTGTCTTTGATACATCCTAACATTTGCGAATGTTGGATACATCATAAAAGTGAGGTCTTCGGAGATGAAGTAGAGACTCACTTCTAATTGCTTAAATTGTCTTGATGAACTTATACATGTCTTATTCATACTATATATGTTAGCAGTGGGTTGTGAACACACAGGTTGCAAGTCTCTTATGGCGGGAATTGCAACTGAGTGGATTCACGATGCCTTTGCTGTGCGAACATTCTCTTAAGGCTTTTCAATTATTTTAAGACAAACTCTATGAACTCACCAACCATTGTGTTGACACTTTAGCATGTTTGTCTCAGGTCTGTAAAATGATAAGCTGTTGCATGGAGCATAGAGTCGCTTGGCATGTTTTGAAGACTTATGCTTTTATCTTTACCATTCGATATGTCTTAAAACTCTTATGTATTGTATTATGGAACTCAAGTTTGTATCTCGGAATTTATTAATCGAATGGTAACTTTTCAAAACGTCTCATTTAGAGTTCGTTTTCTATACCTTGTTCTTTGTATTATGAAGTAGCACCCCTATGACACAGTCTTCCGCTGCGGTATTTTGGGGGTGTTACAGATTGGTACCAGAGCCTTGGTTATAGAGAACTAGGTTGCATTTACTACCTAGACTATAACTGCTATAAACATTAAGACTCTTCTCTTTATTTTGCTTTACACACACTTCATGTGCATATGCTTATTGCTAATTGTTTGTTTAGAAGAAACCCGAGACAATAGTCAAGTCATCAAAAATTTAGAGCTAAGTAATAATTGTTTAATTAACTTAATCGTGTGACAGTTCTTGTTTGATAAGACATAAGATTAAGTTAAATAAAGGTTATTAGTTTCCTGTAGAGAATTGATGATTTGCCTTATACTTACTTTATATGATTCTAATACCTAGAAGTGGTTCATATGTCCTAGTACGACACTCAAACCTTTCTACAAGCGCGACTAGTCCATTTCGTCATATCACCTTCTCTAGATACCCAGACTATGTTACCCCTTTCACAACTTAAGAGCAGATGATAGAAAGTCTACCCAATTATGTAGTACCAATTGTTGAGTTATGTGTGCCTGGTAAATATGTATACGTGTGAAAGGAAGCAATTATAATTATGGTGGCCAACATAATTATAAATGCGTCACGACTCACGTAGACATATGTGACCATGCTTACATTAATCGACGATTGACTCAAAATTGACAAGATTTAAGACTAAGTAGTCCAGGAATATCACCTCATATCTGACGTCGACAAAATGTCCCTCCTTGTAGATATCATGGCACCAAAGAGAGTAACTCGTAGCACTAGCCGAGGTGGTGCAACACCAAGAGGTGGAAGAACTGGTGGTCGTGGAGGTAGAGGAACTGCTCATGACACTAGTAATCCTAGTAATGATAGTGGAAGAACTGGTGGACGTGGAGGTAGAGGAGATGCTCACGACACTAGTAACCCTAGTAACGCTGGTGGAAATCCAGATGTCTCCACCATTATTGCCCAACAACTACAAAACCTACTTCCCACTATAGTCACACAAGTTGGCAATCACATGAACAATTCGGGAAACCACGGAAGCATAAATGACGCTACAAATAATGGAGGAAGGAATGATAACAACAACAACAACAACAACAACAACAACCATAGGACTGGATGTACGTATAAGGAATTTACGTCATGCAAACCAATTGAGTTTAATGGCAAAGGAGGTGCATTGGCATATACTCGATGGGTCGAGAAGATGGAGTCAGTGATTGACATCAGTAACTGTGCAATCCACCAGAGAGTGAAATATTCTGCATGCTTACTATCAGAAAAGGCATTGACATGGTGGAACATGCAGATTCAAGCAAGGACTAGAGAAGCAGCTGTAGGCATGACATGGGACGACTTTAAAGGACTACTGAAGGAAGAATACTGCCCGGTTAATGAAATGCAAAAACTAGAAGACGAGTTTTGGCATCACTCTATGGTAGGGGCTGGTCATGCAACCTACACAGATCGGTTTCATGAACTAGCTAAACTAGTTCCTCATCTGGTTACCCCTGAATCCAAGAGGATTGAGAGGTACATCTATGGCCTTGTTCCCGAGATTCGTGGGATGGTGAAAACAACCGAACCTCCCACAATTCAAAGTGCAATACTAAGAGCAGGGACCCTAACAGATGAGATGGTTAGGAATGGAACTTTGAAGACTAGTGATAAAAGAAAGGGAGCAGGTGAATCGAGCGAGCAAAAGGGTACAATGGTTGATAATAAGAGAGCAAGAGGATTTGCAGCAACAGTTTATGATCAGAAAAAGTATGAGGGTCCACATCCTAAGTGTACTAAATGCACTTATCATCATCAAAGGTCTGAACCATGCCCTGTGTGTTATAATTGCAAGAAATCTGGCCACTTTGCAAGTCAGTGTAAATCAATTACAAGGCAGGCGAATGCGGACAATATAGGAAACAACCAAAAGACATGCCATGAGTGCAACAGCCCAAACCATTTCCGAAATACTTGTCCTAAGTTGAATAGGGCACAGGGACAAGTACTGGATAACCCGACTCTAGCAGTAATGCTTGAAGCAAATAACCCAAAGCGTGAATACAATGACAGTCCACCTCGGGGTCGAGCATACTATTTGGGTGCTAAGGAAGCCCGCAATGCGTAACGGGTACGTACTTTATCCTACCATATTATTCTATCCTAGTTCAAAAACTTAGTTTTATTATGCCGCTATTAAGATAAGAGACCTAGACACACTAAACTTCGGGACGAAGTTTCCTGAAGGGGTAGAGACTGTAACAATTCGCAATTTCAGGTTAACTTTTATTCCCGAAAATTTCACTATTCACTTTTTACTATTCACTTTTCACTATTCATCTCAGAAATTTTTATTTCATATTCTCGTAAGTTAAACTATTTTAACGATAATCCGAGAGTTTGACGCTCGTCGGATCATTTCTGCAAAAATCACAAAGCCGTGTCCGAGATTTACTTTTAGATTTAAACGTCCTTCCAGCATCCCGATATATCCATAAAACATTATAAACAATAGAAATATGATTTTCTATCATTTTATGACAATTCCAAAAGTTTTGGAATTTTACGTTTTTCAGTTCAGCGTTTTACGCGAATTACGCGTTTTAGACCCGTGTTTCCAGTTTTTAGCAGGGTTTTAGCACCCGATAGATCCTACCACTCATTTTATATTTTATTATGGACTATATTGACATGTTTAACAATACTTTCAAGTTTCATATTTTTACGATACCCGGTTTTACGTTTTGAGGCTTAATCATTTACGGTTAGCTTTTTACGGAGTCAAAATGCACAAACTAAGCAAGATAACACCAAGACTCATCATCTAGTCACCCTTATCACCTTTGAACCGCCATTTAGGGGGGGAGTCACCATTTTGGAGGCTTGATCTTGACCATTGATCTCTAGGATGTTTACAAGTGTCTAAATTAACCATGGTTACATTCTAACCCAATATATGGTTAACTATTTTTCTCATCCTATAAATAGCCAACTAATAACACATAGAAAACTTGCACCACACCTTCTTATAACCTTTAAGTCCTAAAACCTAAGGCACTTTTCTTATATTTTGTAAGAAAGTTAACTAGTTTTTGAAAGAAAACTAGTGTTTGATCTTCAATCTTGGAAATTTTCTAAGAAAAGTTGTTATAACTTTAAAGTCTCCAAAAAGACGTCGTTATAATCTTCAAATAGCTTTGGACTTCAAGAAGGCGTCGTTATAATCTTCAAATAACCTCGGTTTAGCATAGGTTGCAAAGGAGGAAAGCTTGTTCAAACAAAGTCCTAGTTCTTGTCCTAGTTTCCCTTTTTCATTAAGGCCAAAAGTTGTAAGCAAACCCTAACATACTTTCTTGCTTAATTATCATTTTCATGCTCTTTGTGTTCCTTTCATGCTATATATGTTCTTGTTATTGTGTTCATGATGTTTAAAAATGGATAAAACAAGTATTGGTATACATATGTTAACTTATGACAAGTAAACAAGCAAACTAGTGATTTTTATGGAGAACCACGACCAAAATAGTATAACTTTGATATTTGAAACTTACTTACTGTTAAAAAGGACTTAACAAGGAAAACATAGCAATTTGAATCACCCAAAACGAGTACCCGAGTCAAAAGTTATGGCCATAAGAAGTTAGCGAAACCAAAACGGCAAAACTGCCTAAATAGCATTCTGATCAAATTTAGCTTTTTAAAGTCACCCTTCTGGTCCGATTTATCAAAAAGTTAAAACACGAAAGTTGTCCGGAACGACGTTTTCGTTCAGGATCAAAGAAGCTCGAGCCCTGAAAACGCTTTCCGAGAGATAAATTTCTTCAAAATCTTAACAGCCCATTTTAGACCAAAGTCACTATATTATAGTTATCATTTACTAAGACCAAGAGGTCTAATGACCTAAAGCCAAGACCACAACCATGGCTAAAGCCAAGGTTGAGTCTCAAGACCATGGAAAAATGACCAAGGTCACGGCGAAGCCATGACTAAATGACCATATAAGCTTACTTAGGCGTAAACATGAAACAAGGAATTAGGCGATAACTTGAACAAACAATTTGGATCTACTTCACTTCAAAAGGAACCATGAGATATTACAAAGAGAAAATGGTCATATAAGACTTATGAAACTACCTCTAATAACAATCTTCATGTACTAATAAACTTTCCTAAGTTTATTCAAATATTGGACATGTAACTTTTCGGATCAAAACTTATACATTTGTTATCAAATACTACAATAGTAGGGAGCCTCATGTGAGGAGTTCATTAAGTAAGCCGTCGAGATGAGTTGTGGATTTACGAGTTAAAGTGTCCTGGCTCCTCGAACGTTTACTCCATGACTTCTGAATTATGTCGGCCCGAACGGTAGTAAGAGATATACAACTTATACATGTTTCATAAACCATTTATATTCAAAGACTTACGCTATATACTAAGTACTACATCATGAACATTATGCAAGACATATATGGGCAATTCTTCGTATTCTTAGACGTTACTCCAAACCTAAGTCGCAACGTTCTCTTATAGGCTGCTCTTAGTGACTTTCGCGATTCGACTACCACTTTCATTTCACATCACTTAAGCTTAAGGTGAGTCATAGCCCCTACTCTTTTCGTACTTGTCTTAACTCTTTGGGGGAGACACATGCTCAACTACTTGTTTACTTGTACAAATACTCAAAACGTCTATACTTGACTGTGTTATACTTGATTGCTTACATAGATGACTGCGTTATACTTAATTGCGTTATTCTATTTATTGACTAGTAGTTGTCTTTGGGAATTGACTCCCAGTTGTCTTTGGGAAGTGGCTCCCAGTTGTCTTTGGGAATTGACTCCCAGTTGTCTTTGATACATCCTAACATTTGCGAATGTTGGATACATCATAAAAGTGAGGTCTTCGGAGATGAAGTAGAGACTCACTTCTAATTGCTTAAATTGTCTTGATGAACTTATACATGTCTTATTCATACTATATATGTTAGCAGTGGGTTATGAACACACAGGTTGCAAGTCTCTTATGGCGGGAATTGCAACTGAGTGGATTCATGATGCCTTTGCTGTGCGAACATTCTCTTAAGGCTTTTCAATTATTTTAAGACAAACTCTATGAACTCACCAACCATTGTGTTGACACTTTAGCATGTTTGTCTCAGGTCTGTAAGATGATAAGCTGTTGCATGGAGCATAGAGTCGCTTGGCATGTTTTGAAGACTTATGCTTTTATCTTTACCATTCGATATGTCTTAAAACTCTTATGTATTGTATTATGGAACTCAAGTTTGTATCTCGGAATTTATTAATCGAATGGTAACTTTTCAAAACGTCTCATTTAGAGTTCGTTTTCTATACCTTGTTCTTTGTATTATGAAGTAGCACCCCTATGACACAGTCTTCCGCTGCGGTATTTTGGGGGTGTTACATTTGGGTTTCCCCTTACACTTATTTTTTGTAAAAATACCTTTAGGTTGAAGTTAAGACTAGGCTAAACAACATAATAAAGTATTTTACATTTTAGTAGAGAAACATGATCAACCAACAATAAAAATAAAACATGCATACGGAAGCAAATAACAATCAAACAAATAAAAATCACACAAAACATGGGTTGCCTCCCAAGAAGCGCTTTTCTTTATTTACGAGTCTTGTAGCTAGACTCAAAGTCGTGGGTTACTACGTGATCTCATCATTGGTTCCACTCTCTAGGTCGTCTTCTAAACCAGTTTTGTATTCCGGACCTAGTTGCAAGCATTCTTTGTAGAAACCAAGCATCCTATTTCTAACATACTCTACTCCTCTACGTCTATCCTCATCATTCCTATAATAAGCCGCTTGCTTACGTTCCTTTTCGAAATTAGAGAGAAGGCGGTATTGCTCAATCTTGTAGGGCATTTGATAAGCAACCTCATCATTCTCTTCCTTGAATCTAACTATCCCTAACGTCGGATCATAACTCATCCTAGTGGCCTCAACAAATGGTTTCCCAAATATTATTTGACTTAGGCAAGCATCTATCACCGGACGCGTGTCTTCCACTATCATAAAATCAATCTCATAGGTGAGATTCGCTATAATCACATGTACTCCCTTAACTCTTCCTGCAAAATTACTTATCCAACTTTTGCCGGGCATCATCCTAAAATTGAGTTGCTTTTTCATCAGCCAATTGTAATAGGTCCTAGTCATGATGTTCACGGGGGATCTAGGGTCTATGTAAGCTTTCCATACATGCATGTGCCCGATATTGCATGGGATGTTAATGTTAGAGGGGTCTCTCATTTTGATCAGGGGATCGCCAAAGATATATGTTGTCTCGGGACTATCGAATAAATCCTTATGGTATTCCCGTTCTTCCTTGGTTGGCAACTTATCAAAATATTCCTCTATAGGTTCTACCTCCTCTAATTCCTCATCCTTATTAACCTCAACTTCCCTACTCTCATCCTCACTATTGGCTTCTACTCTAACTTCATCTTTGTCACTCTCCTCTATCTCCCTATCTATCGGCTTAATGGTGACAACATTGACAAAGTGGACATGTTTGGATGATGAGGGGTCCTTAACTTGGATTCCACTATTGGTATCCCTAGTGTCCTTCCTAGGTGTGGCTAATGTTTGGTTGTTGAGGGCTTTCAACAAGTTGTCGATCTTGTTGGTCATCTCCATTTGTTGCTGGTTGAATTCGGTTTCAAACCTAGCTATGCGAGCTTCTTGAGATGCTATAAATTTCGACATCAATCCTTCAAGATTGTTGGTACTACCATAGTTGTTAGAAGGATTGTCGTTGAAGGTACGGTTGGATGGGGGACCGTTTGATTGGTAACGATTAGGCGGATTGGAATAATTTGGTTGATTTTGCTTCCACCTAAGGTTTGGGTGATTTTTCCATGAGGGGTTGTATGAATCACCGTATGTGTTTGGCTCGGGCTTGAAAGTGTACCACTTATCTCCCGCTTCGTCGGTACGCGTGGATGCGTAGTCCGCAAAAGCTGTTCCGGGGAGTTCCACACAATCACGAGTGTCATGGGGACCACTACATAATTCGCATGAAGAAGTGATTTTGTTCACTTGGCTTGAATGCTTCGGAGCTTCGTAAGATTTCATGAGAAACTTGACTTGGTCCTCAAGTTCCATGATCCTACGGTCGGGAGTGCTTGAATTATTCGAAGGCAAAGATATTGCCTTGACCGTTTTGTTCAAATCACGGGGATCATTCCAACTTTCGTTGTCATAGAGAGCAAGATCTTCTATGAGTTCCCATGATTGTTCCGCACTAAGATCACGTAGCTTACCACCGGCCGATTGGTCAATGGTTCGCCTCGTGGAGATGTCGATATGGTCATAGAAGATTTGGACTTGGAGCCAAAGATCTATGCCATGATGAGGGACTTTTTGGAGTAAGTCCTTGAAACGAGTCCATGCTTCATAAAGAGATTCATTTTGACGTTGTTGGAACATCAAGATGTCATTCCTAAGTTTAGTAGTTCTCCCCGGTGGGAAAAATTGAGCAAGGAAACGAGTGGTGAGATCATCCCATGTGGTGATGGATCCCGCGGGTAAACGCTCAAGCCATTGACTAGCTTGATCCCGTAGAGAGAATTGGAATAGGCGTAAACGGGTAGTCTCTCTAGTTTCAACACCTAGGTCTATGGAATCTACGATTTTGAGGAAGTCCTTAAGGTGTTGGTTTGGATCTTCGGAACGAAGTCCATGGAATGCACATCCGCTTTGCACCAACCGGATGGTGTCGGATCGCAAGGGGGTCACATTGGCTCCGGTGAGCTCAATGGTGTTTCGGTAGCCTTGGTGGCTAGGTCGGGAATACTCTCCTAAGGTTCGGGGCCTAAGGGGTTCTAATGGTGGGTTTTGTTGTGGTGGGATGATGGGTTCAAAGATGTTACCACCTTCCATGATGTCGGATGGTAAAGAGTTACGAACAAAGGCACGAAGAAATAAGATAGACTAAAGAAGTCCTAAAAATAAAAATAAAAATCTTACTAGAAAGGAATCTAGCAAGTAGACCTAATAAAAAGAAATCCTAACCTAGACAATAACTATTCCCCGGCAGCGGCGCCAAAAACTTGATGCGTGGGAATCGCACCTTGCTTTACCTCTCGAGGGATCTCGAGAAGCTTACAACCCCCACCAGGCAGTGTACCTGATCGTTGTAGTATAGTATAGTGACAAGTACCGGGGGATTGATCGTTCAGCTTAGGAATAGTGTCGCTAGGGTTAGAAAACCTAATTAATAGTTCTAAAGGTGAGGGATGATTATTTTTGTGTTTTTATATTTTATGAAAGCAATTAAAATCTCGGGTTTTGAAGGAGTGGGCGGAATTAGTTGCTATTCAACTAACCCAAAACTAAGATGCAATCAAAATAAAATAATAAAAATGAAATTAAACTAATTAAACTAAGGTTGTGAACAGTAATTGGAGAAATTGTGTTTACTTAGACTTCATTACTCCCTAGATATCTTTTACATGTTAATTACTTGTTACACTTGTATGAATGACGGATTGTATTCCTTAATACCATTCGTGGGGTGGCATACATAACTCCCCAACTCTATAAGCTCTTATCTCCTCCTACACCATGACCCAGCACAACTATAGGGATTGTAAACAGTGGCTCATGCATTAAATACAACCAATAAAGACCTAGTACGCCTCGGTTCATGTTTCTTAAGACGTTCAAGCATGTTACCATTTGGAGATCTGCCAGTTTTCTTAAGTCTAACATATAAATCATTCATTCAAAACAAGAATAGACAAGTAATCAACACATAATCAACATCTAGGTTTCATTAGATCTAAGCAAACACAAGAGAGATCTAGCCTAGCATAGTAGAATTGAGACAAAAACAAGAGATAAACAACCAACACATAGACATATTGATTGAATTGAAAGTACACTTATCTCAATTACAATGCAAGGTCTCAAGGGTTTGGAACCCTTGAAAAACCTGTAAAAGAGGCACCAAAATCGTCTTTAGGGTTTCACCAAAACTTCTTCTCTTTTTAATGAAAAAACTAGAAAACCATATATAGGAAAAACAGTCTGACGGCGTCAAGAGTAACTTCTGACGCCGTCACCTCGCCGCCATAAACTTCCTCGGACGGTCTTGATCCACTTATGACGGCCTATGTGACGCCGTCACCACCCACGGTATATTAATTTTGCCACTTTGACGCCGTCACGAGTCCTTCTGACGCCGTCACCACCTTCGGTGTTAAATTCTTCATGTCTGACGCCGTCAAGATGTTGGTCTTGACGCCGTCACCTTGTATTTTCAGCATGCAAATTAGGTACTTAGCCGTTTTCTTCACTTCTATGCTCCAAAAACGTCCAAAATAGCTTCTTTTCCAGAATTCACTCTCCAAACACCTAAAATCACAAAAAGAACGATTTAGGGCAATATTTGATCAAATAAAGTCGGATTCGGGCTTAAATGACCCCCTAAAAACGGATCATTTTTCGCCTCATCAGTTACTAAGGTGGTATTGGTGAACTCATACCAAGTTCACCATATCAAGGTTGTGCTCGTGATCCAAGTACTGTGACAGAGGCTAGGAGAAGGAGTCGAGTCGAGTTTTCTCTGTGGAAACTAGTGTTCTTTCGTTGTAATCACTTTGGTACAATTCTACGTGTTAATATAATTTACATTATGAAGTTTATGAAATCTATGTCGAATGATATGTGTTTTGTTACTGAAATAATGTAGTAGTCGTTCTTATGTTTATTTGGGTGATGTAGTAATATGGTTGTTTACATTTACATGTGCGCTTGCTATTGATACTATGCATATATAAGTTTAATTGATGAGATGATGTTTGGATCATTGTTGAATGTTTGATGTATCTCTGTGGTAGAAGTAGGTCGAAAGGGTCTACTACTTTGATATATTTCAAGGTGTTTGTATATGGCAACTTGATGTTTACCTTGTACAAATTGATCGATAAAAGATTTATCAACCCAATCATAATCTTGTTTAGTGCTTTATCTCATGTCTAACGAACTTGATGAGGAAATTGGCTTATGTATACTTCTGTTATGAACCAACCTTAATGCATTTGATATATTGAGAATTATAGGTCGAAAGGGATTCTTAATATGTTGGATAGTTATATGTAGGAGTGACACCAGTCACCTCTTGCTTATATATCTTGTTCATGATTGCTTGCGTGTCATATTCATGTTTACTTCCATGTTTCTCAGCCTAAATAAACATAACATTTAAAGTGCTGATCAACCAATTTACAAAGTACTGATTAGCCAATTTGCAGGTAAAGACTCTAGCTCGAGGCCAGAGAAACATCAAGGCGGGAATACCTTGATGTTATATCAATTCCCTGAATCAAGACCAAGGAAGTAGGTGAGTCAACAGAGTTTAAGCGGGAAAACTCTTGGGAAGATAAATATGTGTTCCTTCCCTAGAACAAAAGAAGCTCATGGGAAATTGGTGCTGTCAACTCTGGATGACCAAAAGGACATCAAGGCTAGATGTCTAGGCACATGCCTAACTACAAACAGTTGGTAAGATCACTATTCCCATGTGAAGCAACAGTAATCTCCCCGCTATATAAACCCGTTCCATCCAACGATGGAAGTGCGCATTCATAGAGAGTAAGAAGTGAGAATACCTTAGCATAGTTAGAGTGTTAGTATTCTCAACATACTGAGAAGCAAAGCCTTGTCTAGTTTGCTTCACAGTGTTCCTTAATTTATCTCACGTCGGGTATACCGTCTACAAGTATCCCCGTTGAAAAGCCAACCAAGTTGTTAGAGTGTCAAAGTGGTTCTTGAGTAACCATTGTAATTCCGTTGTATCATGAATCATAAACTCGTTATATGTTCCATGTCTAAACGCCACATGTTTATGTTTATCTTATCAATTCATGAGTTGCTCAAGTTATTTCGGACCAACAATCACTTTTGAATGAATCATGTTAAAAAACAAGCAAAGTTTTGTGATTGTATGTCAGACGTTGTTTGGCAATAATCCGCGAATAGCAATAGGAATCATATGTGTCATGCATGAAAATCGTGTGACTTCATACCAACTAATTTACAGTATTGAACTGACACCAACTTCTTAATGTTCGCAGATGAGCTAGACGGAACTTTAATACCATGTAAGCATTGACAAAATAACGTTTTTTCAGCTTTCGACATAGTGTAACACGCAGGTGGAAGATATGTTCCTCTTTGCCCTTCTTCGGGCACAAGTTATAATCGAATACCCATTTCAACCATGTCTTTTCGAGCATTAACCCCGTCTTTTGTTTTCCGGAATGTTTAATAATAAGCCAATCAAGCTATCACACACGTTTTTTTTCGACATGCATAACATCTAGGCAATGTCGGACTTTTAAAAACTCCCAATATTCTAAGTCTTAAAATATTGACTTTTTTCCACTTTTCTTTTGGGATTCAACTAAATTTTGATTTTCCAAATACGATATTTACATTTTGAACTCGGGAAAGTGCATCTTTTCCGTGAAATCGTGTCCTTACCCTTCCATTCTCCACCGTCCCATCAAACTCCCTTTTCTTTTTACGATACAGGTGATTTCTCTTGCAAAGATCAAACATTTATTTTTAACAACCCGTGACATGTATTTAAATGATATAATTCCGCCTGTTATCTTACGTTTTCTCCTGCTTTTTTACGTTATCATTCGTTTTTTACGTTTTCGTCTATTTTTTATTATTTCGTCTGCTTTTTTACATTTTCGTCTGTTTTTTTTACGTTTTCGGCCATATTTTACGTTTTTGTCAGTTTTTTTTAAGTTTTTTACGTTTTCGTCTGTTTTTTTTTACGTTTTCGCATGTTTTTTTACGTTTTCGTCTGTTTTTACGTTTTCATCCAATTTTTTATGCATTCGTTCGTTTCTTACGTTTTCGTCTATTTTTTTATGTTTTCGTCTATTTTTTTGCGTGTTCGTCTGTTTTTTTACGTCTGTTTTTTAAGTTTTCTTCCGTTTTCTTACATTTTTTCCTCCGTTTTTTATGATTTCGTCTGTTTATTTACATTTTCGTCTGTGTTTTTACGCTTTCGTCTATTTTTTTACGTTTTCGTCTTTTTTTTGCGTTTTTTTTACGATTTCATTCGCTTTTTACGTTTTTGTTTTTTTTAACGAAAACGTAAAAAATTGGACAAAAACGTAAAAAATCGGTCGAAAATGTTAAAAAGCTGATGAAAACGTATGTATGGCGTAATTAAAATGAAATAGGGACTATGAGTGTTATTTGGGATAAACCATAGGGACGAAACATATAATTTTTTCATTATAAAATAACTGGAAAACCTGTTATATGTCTTACATTGCAATCTAAAAAAAGTTGAGTATACTAAACTGAAGAAAAAAATGTTAAGTACTTTAAATTGAAATTGATTATAAGTTGGATACACACTTTTGTACAATTTGCCCAAAATGAAACAAACTTTGCTTTATTTTTTTATTTTATTATTATTATTATTATTATTATTATTATTATTATTATTATTATTTTCATTCATTCTCAAACACCGATCCATAAATTACATTAAATACTTTGATCCCACTTTTTTAATTTTTGGAACACATCACCTAAAAACCGTTCCACTAAATGCGTTCCATAAAATCTGTTACCTATAAGCCTCACTTTTTGAATTTTTGGAACGATTAAACTAGAAACCGTTCCAAAAAATGCTCATCCTCTTTGTATGTGGTTTATTAAATGAATTGTTGGTTTTAGTTTAGGGGGTGGATATGAAAATAGTTGAGTTAAAGCTGAGTTATTGATGTGGGTGTTTTTTTCTAAGTTAAAGTTAAAGTGATAAAGCTGATGTGGCGCTGACGTGGCACTGCATTAAGTTATAACTTGTGTTATTGTTGTGCATACTCTTAGATGATAAGTTGGCTCAAGCTCGAATTGTAGGTTGAGTCTATTAGGGTTTTTTTTTTTTTTTTATGTCTTGTAATTTATAAATAGTGATGAATAATAAAGTATTACCGACGGGGTTTTATATTGTCTAACAGAAGCAACGTCAATTCCACGTGTCAGCCTCAACGACGCCGCCATTCCAACGCCACCACACCGCCGCCATGCTCCATTTCCGACGTGAAAATACTAGTGCGCGCGCACCAGTTAGTGTTTTGCTTATTTTTCTTTTTATCTTTCGATTTTTTAATCTATTAAAAGTTGGTTAGTGTGTGTTGATTTGTTGTGTGTGTGGAGAAAAAAATTTGGTTTGAAAATTAATACTCCCTCCGTCCCATATTAAATGTTCATGTTTGACTTTTTAAGTTTTTCTTCATCAACTTTGACTTTACATATTTTTGCGTATGTTGTATAGTATTTGATAAAAATTGTACACAATGAAAATACATTTAAAACTAAATTCATTAATATATTTTGTATCAAGTATTATATTACACAAACACAAATATTTAAGGTTAAAGTTAAGAAAGAAAAACTTTGAAAAATCAAACATGACATTTACGTTGTGTTCTTTAGTTACCCTAATAAAAGAAGAGAAGAGAAGTGAATAGGAAGAGAATCACTTCTCTTCCACCCTCTTCTTCCCAAAACTGGGCGGAACCAATTATAACCAAAAATAACACTTCAACTTCCTTCCTCTTCTTTCCGCATCTTTTCCTTTCTTCCCTTTTTAGATCTTGAGAACACGATTTTTTTTCAGTTTCTTTCCGGATCTTTTCCTTTCTTTCCTTTTCAGATCTTGAGAAAACAGTGTTAATATGGGATGAAGAGATACTAAAGTTATTGAAGTCAATAGGTATTGTGGTTTGAAAATTTAGTTTTATTTAATTGATTATTATCTAATGTATCTTATTTTATTTTGTTTTTTTCGAATTTTCTTTTTTAGTTTAAAACATTTGTATTTTTATTTGAATAAATGAAAAATTAGTTGGTTTGAAAGAAAAAAATAGGTCTAAAAAAAGTGAAATAGTTTGAGCCACTAAAGAAGGAGATTTTTGATGTTTGAATGTGAAATGCTAAAGTTGCAATGAGTTGACGAAATGCTTTGAGCCACCACCCATTGCTCTAAGCTAGGGATGAGCACGGTACCGGTATCGTACCGATCCCGTACCGTATTAGTGGTGCCGATTTTTCCCGAGCATAAATTAGTGGTACCGGTATCGTAACGAACGGGATTCGGGTACCGGAAAATCGGGTTTTTCCCATTTTTTTCGGGAATTTCTCGATTTGGTACCAGTCCCGTACCGAATTAGTAGTTCTGATTTTTTTCACCTTATTTTTTAGTCCAAGTACCGTACCGTATATCGGGATCGGTACCGTTTCGGTACGGTTCCTGTTCGGTTCCGGGATTCGGGCCGAAATGCTCATCCCTACTCTAAGCAATGGTTTCACAAGAGTCTCACTCAAAAGTCAAATCTTTATGAAACACTGATGGGGCACTTACATATTGTTTGCACATAATTAATGGAATAGTGGGAGATGTCGGGTTTAATTATTTAATAAGCCATGTAAAATAAAGCTCCATGATTAAGGGTATGTTTGACATTAGTAGGCGCTGGAGCGGGTTGCTGGAGCTAGTTGCTGAAGCATGTGGCTGGAGCTTTTCTCTACATGCTCGTTTAACTAGCATTCCATTTAGTAGCTTATTTTTTTTACATGCTACTTTAAGATATGTCAGCCAAACGAGACTTATTTTTAATGGTAGCTTATTTTTCTAAAAAAAAAAAAACTCATGCTATTATAAGCTCTAATAAGTTCGAAGCGCCAAACATGCCCTAACTAAAACCTGACATTATTTTTTTTCCCCGAGAAGCAATGCTTTTAGCACCTTTGACAAATAAGTCGTGAAACCAAAAACACAATAAAGCTTTTAAGGTGGAAGCAAACTAAACTCGAAAAAGACATTTCACTAAGCCACACCCAATACCAAAACACAAAAGTTGTTAACAAAAGACTTCTCTAAAAGTCAATACCCATCTACCCTAATCTAAATTAAGCCTTTTGCACCTATTCGAAATCCAAAGAAGAAATAGTTGTTGAATTTGCGGGAATATGTCCTCAATCAAAATTGTGCTTTCTAATCGTCGGAAGTATGGACCACCCGATTCTGCCACTTCCAAATAGACCACATCAACACATAGAAAACACCTTGCAAAACTTTAATTACTAATTTGGAATCTGTCGGGGCAAGAGATAGAACAATAACATCTTTTATAAACAGTGGGTAGGAGTGACGATACCCCACCGACGCCAACATTTTAACCATATCCGGCGAGCAAGGATGCACTCCTATAACACATGGTCAATGGTCTATGTTGCCTCATTACATAATGGACATAACATAGATGCAATTATTATACCATTTGAATTAGGAGTGGAAAGAATGAGCAACCTGTTATTTGTCGCCTTTCAAATGCATATGTTTACTTTTGTTGGAGTCCAACTGTTCCAGTTGTGATTGGAACCGACAGAGAATACTCCATGAATGTTCCGATAAATTAGAAAAGCTAGCTTCTAAACTGTGAATTTTCAGTTTGTCGCAAGAGATCATTGCCATTTATCTAGGTCACAAGAAGTAAGCGAGGGGGAGTTAAGAACGTGTTCGAGATGCGCTAGCTCGTCAACAACCCAACCACGAGGCTCACACCTCCAATTCCAATTTCTTGACCAAACAGTGTTGACTAGTTTCCAACGATCTCAAACTAAGAATTCCTTGTTTATTTCGAGAGCAAAAAGACGGGGAAAAACATGTTTCAAAGGTAAGCCATGAGTGTTCCAAACTTCTTCCCAAAAGCATACTGAAATCCCGTTGCCAACTTTGTGATAAAAAGAAGTACAAAACCGAACACCAACTTTATCAATGGCATTGTTGCCTCTCTGAGGGTGCGTTTGGTTACTAAACGGGTTTAGAATTAAATTTGAATTTAGGAAAGGTTTGATAAAAAATAAAGAAAAAGAAAATATATAATTATAGAAATGTATATTTTAATTTAAATGGATATCATATATAAAAATATTATTTAACTATTATAGTAGAGAGAGAAAAATGATTAAAAAAAAAAAAAACCCCTCAAATTTGTGGCTAGAAAGAGTTGCAGCATCGGACCTGTCACTCAATCATATACTTTTCATGAAAACCCACCTATGTAAAGTGGAATGAAATTTTGTATAAATTTTTAGGAATTATCTTAAATTTTTTGAACCAAACTAAATTTTTAATCAATCTCTCCCCATCACCTCAAAACCCTTATAACAAACCGTCCCTTAATGTTAGCCCAAACTCCCTTGTATGTTGTACTGTCTAGCACTTTCACACTTTTACTATTTCATATTAATAAAGCTCGTGTGTAATTGATCATAATAACAATTTTTTTTTAAAAGACATCAATATATTATTAAACAAACAAAATATTACAAAACAAAGACATCCAACTTCCATAATCAAAGCGATTATTAGAGACGAATCCAAAAGAAAAACCACGTCGACCACATATACGACACCAAGTCAAAGAAAATAACAAAGCCTAAAAAAAATTACATGCCATATCGGATCCAACAAAATAGCATGACCCACTAGAATATGCCAAAACAAGCATAAAACTAGGTAACAAATTATTTGAATGAGCGTAAAATCCACTTTCGTTGCTCTGTAGCGTTATTTGCTCTGGTGCTCCATTTTCTTCTACGAAATTGCAATATATAATTGTTAACTTATATTTGTGATGTTTTATATATTTTGAAAATTTGATGGTAAGAGGTAAGTTTGTTACTTTAATTAATGAGTAAATAGAAATAATTAGTGATGTATCAGTCTAATAAGTTAATCTGTTAAAAACATATTTAATTTCTAGTTAAACTATATGCATGAACAAGCATTATGAAAAGAAAAAAAAAGAAGTTTGCTGTTTTTGTGTTATATACAATGGTGTTGCAATAAGTGTTAAGGACAGCTCTTAAATGTGTAAACCGTAAAGTTAAACTCGATTAAGGAAATACTCCGTAATGTTTGTACGCTAACGTTAACCTATATGTATGCTAAGTATATACGAGAAAGATGAATCGCTTAGCATACATAAAAGTTAAAAACTACGGAGTATATATATAAACCGAATGAACTTAGTTGTCATACCGACTTGGAAATACTCGATCATTTAATTGAACGATTTAGGTAATTTTTTGAGTTATCAACGACGACTTGTTTGTTATCTTGTGCTTCATAATGGAGCCTAATGATATGGATCAATTTTGAAAAAAATAAATGGGTGCTCTCAGAATATTTATCTGACAATAACAAAGATATATGAAGATAAAACAAATAATATACTTGATACCGTCGACGCTTCAGGACACAAATAACATCATGACCCCAATAATGGCAGTCACGTTCAACATTTCTTAGCATGTTTAGCATCCTCCATTTTATATGCAATATATGTTTTGTAGTAAAAATCATTGATACACAATATATATACTATACATTCTTATTTTCATATATGAATATGATGGACATGTACACTTTGACATATATTCAAAATAATTAGACTGATTCCCTTTTTAGCTAAACTAATCTTGTGATTAATACGTTTTGAATTAAAGATACTCTAAGGCTACCCGCAATAGCAATGTCGACCAAGAGGTCGCTGTCGGTTGGTTAAGGTCACCCCCGCTGCAGCCTTAAGGTCCTAGTCGGTCAGTCGAGTGCAAAAGAAAGGTGATGGTCATGGTCTAGACCTTCATTTGTGTTGTGTGTATCATTAATTAATTAAAATGTAATTATTGTCTGGTATGTTTTTTGTAGTGTAGTTCGCTTACTGTGCCTAAAATGTCGGCTGTAGATCATATGAGAAAGAAAGCTGAAGTGACAGAAAAATGATGGTCGCTGGGTCACTAATGTGGTAACCTAAATATCTAACTCAAGAGTCAAGATGTATGTACACGTAGTGTGCGTGGGTTTGATTAGAACTGGGCCAACTACTAGTATAAGCCCGTAAAATGAAGATACTAGTCTATTAAGAAAGTCGTGAAAAAGCCCAAATTATAAGCCATTTTTAGTTGGACCTCGATGAACCCACATCAAAATAGAGCAGATCATAATGGTTTCTAGTATAAAACTGGATCACAATTGAAGTAGTAAAATTTTGAATTGGAAAATCCAAATCTAAAATGTTTGTCCTGATAGATTCAGTAAAATCAACCATCTTGGCTTAGGTTCTTATGGTCACTGTTATCGCATTCAAATACGGTTAGGGACGCTTTTCAAGCCCGATATAGCTACTTTTGGCATCTTGCAACCCTAAAGTGTAATCGCCTTGAGAATGCAAATGCTTTTGTTCATATACAAGGACTCAAAGATGATGCTTAAACAAGATATGTAACTTAAAAGTAACATGCCTTCATGCCGTAGCATATTAGATGTGTTTAAGTACTCATTCGCTATTGACATGAAATTAGACATTGAGATGTGCATCTCCTTTTTTGTTAATTTTCATGGTACACGTCTGAGCCTTGGCTTACGATATAGTGCTTCAACATGTAAAGGATATGGCTCATACGAGTATCATAACAGTAAATAGTCAATGTTGCCAACTTTCTGTATCAGCGTTGTTCTTATATTACTGATCATGACTTCTTATTTCCTGACTCCTGATGTCAATTCTTATTAGCGTCGCTAATATGTGTGACATATCAATGAAATATGACTTAAAGAAGGCGTGCAGCTTTATGCTGTGTCTAGCCTATAATTTGCTGCTTGGTGTATCTTCAGGAATTAGCAAGTGCTTTTAATAACTGAAACAATCATTAATAGATAATTAACAAAGCACAATACTTACGGATACTAGTTAATCCGTACTTTTAACATTATAGAAATCTTCTTCCAAATATTCATTCCATAAAATTTTTACTTGAACATGTTTGGGAATGTTAATATAGCCTCTGTGAACTTTGTGTCTACAATGCTTAGTTAAAAATCTAAAATGCAAATGGCCAGTATGACAATTAAAATTGCTAGTCATTCTTGTTATACTAACTCATCCATGTCACATAGACACATAGCACAAGTATAAACGAAAGTGAAAATCGACAAACATATTGTCTTGTCCTTTGCTAGCTATTCCTTGAAGTGCTGTCTTTGAAGTGCTACCCAAGTATGTAGTTTGAAATCTATTTACAACTGCGGCTATTTGTGGAAGATGAATGAAAACATATTTTGTTGATTATTAGCACATAATTTATGATATATGCAACATCGTTAAAATAAGATTTTTTTCTAAGCCTAATTGATTTGCATATTCAAATTTATTAAGTAGTGATGCGGGCCAAAGCGTCGAGGAACGGGTCATTTTGTATCTGGAGGCCCAAAATCGTGTGAGAAAATGAGCCTCACTAAAATAAGCATAATTTGGGCTACGGGGTTCTGTTTCAGGCACATGACCAATCAAATCGAAGCTTGCAACGAGGAGAACGGCATGGTAAACGCCTATAGCGGTTTACGGAAGTTTCGAGCCCCAAACGCTCTATTTTACGAGATATTTGCTTTTTTCTAGTTTGTTTGGCTTTGTTTGTGGGCTAGTGCTCGGCCCGTTTGTATTTTAGGCCCATTTCGAGTTTCTAAGGTCTATTTAATAATTGTATTGTGATTCTGGCCGATCAGTTCCAAAATATATGAAATTTCAATTTTCTCTCGTTTCTCAATTTTGAGTAGAAAATCCCCGTATTCGTTAAATTAACGATAATTGGAAGAATTGTTCCTCGTATATATTTGTGTGAATCAACATGTTCAATTTGTGTTTACCACACTTTAGGCTACATCAAGTAGTGTATTAAAATGATTTCACGAATGTTATTTCAAACAAATTTGGTACTTGTATACCCTTGCTAAGTTTTGCAAAAGAGGAAATGTTAATGTTCACACCAAAATGGAAAGTTTTGCAACTTTCATGGGGTTTTGTATGATGACTGGATGAGTCAAGGTCTTCTGTTAATTAGTCAACCAAACCATCAAAAGGGATTGCCCACTACTCCACTAGTTAGAAGTTAGTGGTAGGATTCGTTACATGAATTATTATGTAATCTTTCATTAAGGATAACTTTCGACAGTAATCTTTTAACGTCATGACCAAGTAGTGAATTTTATATTGTTTGTAGCACCATAAGTACCTTAACTAGGAAAGGGTCATCATTAACAAAATCATGCATGGATCATAGCTAGGATCATTAGAACATGTTAAGGTTGTTGCTAGCAACTTGCTAATGCAAGTGGAGGCATTGTGCTTATAAGCATCAGTAATCATTCCTTCATCACACTTTCATTCATATACTAATACAGCAATGAGAATATATAGACCATTTTTTCCATATTATAACTCTCCTTATATGCCTTTTCGTTATACTTTAGGACTTTCAATTTTAACCAATCACATAACTCATTGTTGGCTGTTTCATCCCTGTATGCGATTATATGAATCTTACTGCATATTGGACCAAAAATCGTTCACAAGAAAATTCAACACAAATATAGTCATAATAATCAAAGATATTTAATCCTTTCATTGAGGTTTATTTATCTGAATTAGGACCAAAGCAGCTGGGGACCAGAAAATGGTAAACACGGTGAATATCTTGAGATGCTCTTTTCTGTTCTTCTGTGCATGGAGGAAGCAAAGAACTAATGCATGACTTGTTATATTCTTATGTCTATTCTTATTCGGTTTGCCGGCCAATACATGTTGCATAAGCTATACATGACCGCTCATGGGTGGAGATAAAAGGGGGGCACAAGGGGCAAGTGCCCCCCTAGCGAAAAAAATTTTAGTGTAAATTTTCGAAAATATTTGGCTTTTTTTCGTAATTTGCCCTCCTTAGTAGTTACTAAAATTTATTAAAGTGTGCCCCTCGAAAAAAAATTTCTGGCTCCGCCCCTGTTAAACCGCTTCAACAACGATCACCGCTTAAAAATAGGAGTTGTAGGCTTGAAGTGTTACACAGTTATATTGTGTCTACTGTCTAGTGTAGCACACTATGCTACTTTGTGCAGCTTCATGAATTAGCAACTGCTTTTATCACTCAAACTATCATCAACAAACAATCCACTAAGCAGTATAAATTACTAGCTAAGCCTTACTTACAATAAACAATATGGATTATCAGTTAACATATTCGTTCTATTAATATGTACTTAAACGACTATGGGGGTGCTACATATCTCTGTGAAATCTGTAACGTAAAACGGTTAGTTAACATGCAAAGGCCATGTATGACACTTATGAATACTTGTACTAGGACATGCATAAATGAAATATACATTTATCAAAAAAAAAAAAAAAAAAAAAAAAAGGAACTTGGCATACGCAATGGCTCGTGTTGTCATGGTGGCAGGTAAATCGGTGGCAGGTATGCAATGCCACTTCCTCTGGCTTTTCGTTTTCTCGTATCTTATCTTACTATATTATAATGGAGGAAGGCCTTCTAATATTAGAAGGCTTAAAATTAAGCCTTACAAGTTAATAAGCTTAAAGTACAAGTGATTCAAACACAAATGTTACTTATAGAAATTCCCTTAATATTTATTCCAGCATACAATTAATACAAACATTAAATACAATAAATAAATCATTATGTATATTAAATAAAATTAATTAACTGGTTAATAAATACAATTAATGCACTTATTAAAACACCTCTTACATAAGAAATACAAATTATCAAGCATATTGTACAACCAACTTAAACACAATTTCTGCATTAAATGTCACTAATACAAATAATAAAGCATATTATACAAATATTCAAAGCCCAAACGGGCAATGGGCTCGAGCCCGAACGAGCACGGGTCAAACGGGCTCGAGCCCGAACGGACACAAGCCAACAGGCTCGAGCCTGAACGGACACGAGCTAAACGAAATTTTTGATATCCGTAAATTTATTGTCAAAAAAGAACATAGTAAACTAAAATGTGTTCATATATTGTACAAAACAAGCAAACTACTATTATAATAATAATAATAATAATAATAATAATAATAATAATAATAATAATACAAACTAAGCAAAATTTCATCAAACTTTTGTCATAAAAAACTAATCAGTAAAACTATTGCCAAAAAACGTACAAATAAAATAAATTATTAGCCGAAAAAATTAAATTACAGGGTCCCCACAGCTAAGGGTGAGCAAACGGACCGGATGGACCGGACCGACCGACAAAACCGACCGGACCGGACCGACCACATTCGGTCCGGTCCTCGGTCTAGGCTTTTTGGCTAATTCGATCCTCGGTCCGGTCCGGTCCGGACCGACCAAATAACCGAAAAAACGTGCCAAAATATGCCTAAATGGACCGGACCGACCGAAGACCGGACCGGACCGACCACATTCGGTCCGGTCTCGGTCTATGGTTTTTCCGGTTCTCGGTCCTCGGTCCGGTCCGGTCCGGTTTTTGGACCATGCTCATCCTTACCCGCAGCTGCATCGCGCGGGGACCCTGCTAGTTTTACATCAGTAGGGTTGTGTTTGCTTATATTGTAAGCATACAATTAAGGCTTTTAAATACTTGTATCATTCTTCTTTAAAAATATTTCCGATGAATGTTAGATCATTCCTTCCGTCTACACAAAAATGGAAAGTTTTGCAACTTTCTTGGGTTTTTGCATGAATAAAGTTCTTCTGTTATTTAGTCAACTGGATGGTCAAGCCATCAAAAGGGATTGCCCATTAGTTAAAAGTTGGTGGCAACATGCATTATTTATGTAATCTTTGAATAAGCAGGATGGCTTTGACAGCAATATAATCTTTTAATGTTTGTGACCAAGGTTGTAAATAGCGTGAAGCGTGGCGTAGTGGCATAGCCAAGCCTCAAGCTTTAGCGTGAGGCGTTGCGTTATAGCGTTTTTAAGGCGTGATTCAAAGCGGCAAAACATATTTCTAGAGTTGTCAATATTAGTTAGCTACTAGGCTTAAAATTGAGTTATGGAGCTGCTAAGCCCAAATAAATACTTGTAAATAAGTACAGTCCAATAAATCTTTAAAAAAATCTCAAAATCTTCCAAAAAAAGGCGCCACGCTACGCGCTATAGCGCGCTATATGACGCTTTATTGCAAGCCACGCCTTGAGACGACGCTTTGGCATGTTTCGTAACGTGGAGGCCACGCCTCGCGCTATGGCGACGCTATGGCGCCGCTATAGCGCGCTATTTAGAACCATGTTTGTGACCAAGTTGTGAATCACCTTAAATACCTTAATCAGGATATGATCATTTTTAACAATATCACATCAAAAATCAATAAAAAATACATAAAAATCTTCATAAGTAGCAATAATATTCATAAATAAGTACAAAATTACTAGAGATACTAATGAAACAACTAAATAATTAGTCGGAAGCATCGTACCTTCATCTCGAGATTCAGTAGGTTCATTTTGAACCGGTTTTTTTTCGTGGATCTGGTTGTGCACTCAATGATTCTATCATTTTTGTGTTTTATTGATGATTTGAATGGTTAAAATCGGTTGATTTTAAGTGTTTGTTGCAGATTTTTAATGGAGATTAGAGAGAGAAAGTGGAATTTTTAGATACAGGTTTTTGTTGAAAGTGAGAGGTGTAGGGGTGGGGTTGTTTGGGTAACTTTTGTGAATTGTCAGAAGTGGTCCCTTCGTGTTTTTTATTTTTAAATATTATTATTATTTTTAAATGGAGGCTTCTGATTGGTTCATTGGTATGTAAGAGTTTGTAAGTTTGCAAAATAAAACGCCTCTATTTAACTATTATAGTAGAGAGAGAAAAATGATTAAAAAAAAAAAAAACCCCTCAAATTTGTGGCTAGAAAGAGGCATTGGACATGTCACTAAATCATATACTTTTCATGAAAACCCACCTATATAAAGTAGAATGAAATTTTGTACTGTATTAATTTTTAGGAATTATCTTAACATTTTTGAACCAAACTACATTTTTAATCAATCACTCTCCATCACCTCAAAACCCTTATAACAAACCGTCCCTTATTGTTAGCCCAAACTCCCTTGTATGTTGTATGGTCTAGCACTGTCACACTTTTACTATTTCATATTAATAAAGCTCGTGTGTAATTGATCATAGTAACAATTTTAAAAAAAAAAGACATCAATATATTATTAAACAAACAAAATATTACAAAACAAAGACATCTAACATCCACAATCAAGACGATTAAAAGAGGCGAATCCAAAAGTACAACCACGTCGACCACATATACGACACCAAGTCAAAGAAAATAACAAAAGCCTCAAGAAAATTACATGCCATATCGGATCCAACAAAATAGCATGACCCACTAGAATGTGCCAAAACAAGCATAAAACTAGGTAACAAATTATTTGAATGAGCAAGTAAAATCCACTTTCGTTACTCTGTAGCGTTATTCGCTCTGGTGCTCCATTTTCTTCTACGAAATTGCAATATATAATTGTTAACTTATATTTGTGATGTTTTATATATTTTGAAAATTTGATGGTAAGAGGTAAGTTTGTTACTTTAATTAATGAGTAAATAGAAATAATTAGTGGTGTATCAGTCTAATAAGTTAATCTGTTAAAAACATATTTAACTTCTAGTTAAACTATATGCATGAACAAGCATTATGAAAAAAAAAAAAAAAGAAGTTTGATGTTTTTGTGTTATATACAATGGTGTTGCAATAAGTGTTAAGGACCTTTCTTAGATGTGTAAACCGTAAAGTTAAACTCGATTAAGGAAATACTCCGTAATGTTTGTACGCTAACGTTAACCTATATGTATGCTAAGTATATATACGAGAAAGATGAATCGCTTAGCATACATAAAAGTTAAAAACTACGTAGTATATATATAAACCGAATGAACTTAGTTGTCATACCGACTTGGAGATACTCGATCATTTAATAGAAAGATTTAGGTAATTTTTTGAGTTATCAACGACGACATGTTTGTTATCTTGTGCTTCAGAATGGAACCTAATGATATGGATCAATTTTGAAGAAAATAAATGGGTGCTCTCAGAATATTTATCTGACAATAACAAAGATATATAAAGATAAAACAAATAGTAGTAATATACTTAATACCGTCGACGCTTCAGGACACAAATAATATCATGACCCCAATAATGGCAGTCACGTTCAACATTTCTTAGCATGTTTAGCATCCTACATTTTATATGCAACATATGTTTTGTAGTAAGAATCCGGATCCTTGCAAAGGGGATTAATTTTAAAAAGTCTAAAAAGTTTTCTAGTGATGCCACATGTCTCCCGTCCCTTTTAGACTCAAGGGCAGTATTGTAAATTTACTTCCTCCCGCTTTTTTCTCTCTTTTCCTCTTTCTTCTTTCTCTTATCTGATGTGCTTTCCTTTTTCCGATATTTCTTCTTTGATTTCTTTCAATTTTCCGGCTATATATAAACGAATTTACACAATGATTTCGATTCAATTCATTCATTCATTCAATTTTACATTTTTTTTATTCTTTCATTTGTTCATATTTTGCAAAATTAGGGCTTTTTTGTTCTCAATTCATATTCCTTTATTTGAATCGTTAATATTTCTTCAAATCGTGTTAATTGTTCATATCGGCTTCGAATTAGCCGTTGGATTTGCTTAATTGCAATAGAATTAGGGTTTTAATCATTCAATTGGTTAATTGGAAGACAATTGGGGGTTTTGAGTATTCAATTGGTCTATTGGAAGAAAATTAGGGTTTTAATCATTCAAATTTGGGGATTTTTGATTGTTAAATCAGTTTCTGATGGCTGAGAGTGATTCTCATGTGTTTAATCAAGGTAATTTCATTTTTTGTTATATATTCATCAGTCAGTTATTTTTTATTAGGTTCATCAATTAGTTGTTGAAGATATTATGCCTGCATTGTTTGCTTAGTATGATGTGGATTCATCAGAGCATATTAGAATGAGGTTCATTAGTTATTTCTCGTTATTCTGGATTAATTAGAGGTTCGGATTCATTAGAATAACTTGTTAGAACATATTAGAATGAGGTTCATCAATAATTGATATTTATTGTGGTTTAATTAGATGTTGCGGATTCATTAGAATAACTTGTTAGAACGGATTGAAATGAGGTTCATCAGTGATTGCTTGTTATGATGGTTTAATTATAGGTTGCGGATTCATTAGAATAATTTTTTAGAACGGATTAAAATGAGGTTCATCAGTAATTCCTAGTTATTGTGGTTTAATTAGAGGTTGCGGGATTCATTAGAATAACTTTTTAGAACGGATTAAAATGAGGTTCATCAGTGATTGCTAGTTATGATGGTTTAATTATAGGTTGCGGATTCATTAGAATAACTTTTTAGAACGGATTAAAATGAGGTTCATCAGTGATTGCTAGTTATGATGGTTTAATTATAGGTTGCGGATTCATTAGAATAACTTTTTAGAACGGATTAAAATGAGGTTCATCAGTAATTCCTAGTTATTGTGGTTTAATTAGAGGCTGCGGATTCATTAGAATAACTTTTTAGAACAGATTAAAATGAGGTTCATCAGTAATTGCTAGTTATCGTGGTTTAATTAGAGGCTGCGGATTCATTAGAATAACTTTTTAGAAGGGATTAAAATGAGGTTCATCAGTAATTGCTATTTATCGTGGTTTAATTAGAGGCTGCGAATTCATTATAATAACTTTTTAGAATAGATTAAAATGAGGTTCATCAGTTATAAAATGTTATCAATTTTATTTGTCTTGGTTCATCAATTATTGATTGTAATAATATATAATAATGAGGTTCATCAGTGATAAAGTGTTTTTGGTTCATCAGTCATTCATTGTATATATTTTTTTTCAGATGATGATTATGAAGTTGTTCCATATTCTGTTGGTATTGTTTCTGAGGAGGGGGGGGGGGGGGGTGAGAAGTTATGGATTCCTGATATTCCTGATGGTGAGAAGCCGGATTATGGTATCATGTATCATTCTCTGGAGCAGGCTTATGAGTATTACAAAGATTATGCAAAAAGAGCTGGTTTTGAGATTCGTTTAGGTCAACATTATAAATCTACGAAGAATAAGGACAATAATCCTGATCTGCAATATTTTGTTCGTAGTAAAGAAGGTATAAATCCTGCCCCAAAGAAAGTTGGATCAAAGAGAAAACATAGGAAACATCCGTATAAGCGTACTGATTGTAAGGCTGTTTTACGTGTGAGGTATGTTGAAGGAAAAGGATATTGGTGTTATGAATTTGTTGAGGGTCATAACCATAGCCTAGTTAGTCAGGAAGATAGCATTTTTCTGGTTTCGTCTCGTGATGTTTCTTATACTCAGCAAGTTTTTCTATATCAAGCATCGCAAGTGAATCTTGGTCCAGTGAAGGGCTTTCATTTACTTAGGCAGATTTATGGGGACTACGATTTTATTGGGGTTAGTTTGGTTGATTGTAAAAACTATAGGAGAGATGTGCTTGATTTCATTGGTAAGAATGATGCTCAGATGTTAGTTGAGATGTTATTGAACAAGAAGGATTTTCATCCTAATTTTTCATTTGAGTATCAAACTGGTGAGAGTAACGCGTTGACGAATCTTTTTTGGGCCGATGAGTACGCAAAAAGGAATTATTATGCTTTTGGCGATGTTATGTCATTTGATGCTACATTCAGGACTAATAAGTAAGTTCATTTTATATATGTTTTTTATTTTTCAACTGATGAACATCTTTTAATTAATAAGTTCATCTGTATTTTAAGATAAGATAGATATTTTTATTTGATTGTACCCCACGTATCTTATCTATTTATCAGAAAATCCACTTTTCTTATCTCTCTACCCCACACATCCTATCTCTTTATCAGAAAATCCTCCATCCCAACTATTCTATATTTTTTCCTCTACCCCACATATCCTATCTCTTTATCTCTTTCATATCTTTAAATACTGATGAAATGAGTGTAATAGGTCATGTTTCTAGCTTGAATTGTTTCCCCGGAGTGGTCGTTGGGTGAGTGTGAGTAGCTTTTTGAAACTCATTGATAAGCTCAAACACACAAAAACTTTGCTGCAACAAGATGATGGTCAACGGTATAAAAGTTAATTCGCGTTGCACATCATCTTGTTTTGGCAGTTTATGTGTGTTTGAGATTATTAATGAGTTTCAAAGCCTACGCAGAGTCACCAGCGACCATTTCTGGGGAAACATTTGAAGCTAGAAACATTTAATTTTTTTTAAGTTGCTGTATTTGATTGTTATAAGCTGATGTTGTTGAATTTAAATGGTTCATCAGTATTTTAAGATATGGTTCGTCAGTATTTTTTAAACAAAATTTTTTAAAGTTGGTGTAAATAAGTTCATCAGTATTATAAAGCTGCTGTATTTGATTGTATAAACTGATGTTGTTGAAAGGTATTGAATTTAAATGGTTCATCAATTATATTATAATGGTTCATCGGTTTTATAATAATGTTTATCATTTATTTTTTATAGGTAAAAAATGGTTTTTGTACCATTTACTGGGATCGACAATCATAATAATTGTGTTACATTTGGAGTTGCGTTGCTGTCGTCGGAGACTAAAGAATCTTACATTTGGTTGCTTGAATGTTTTCAAAGAGCCTTCGTGCGAGCACCAAAGGTTATTGTTACTGATCAAGACGCATCAATGAAAGTTGCTATAGAGACAGTTTTCCCGTTATCTCGTCATAGATTATGCATGTGGCATATCATGCAGAAGTTGACTTCAAAGGTATGTTCATCAATGTATTTTTTTTTAATTATTTTTGTTTATTAGTTACTTATATTTTAAAGGTTCATCAGATAGTTTTACAGTATAACGTTCATCATTTTATGGGATATTGTTTTGGACTGATAGAATAATGTTCATCATTTAGTTTTTTTATATAATAATGTTCATCAGTTAGTTTTATACAATAAGGTTCATCTTGATTTTTGTAGGTTGGTCCTGATCTAGCTAAAGATGAAACTTTTAAACGAAGAATATCAGATATTGTTTGGACTGATAGAATAGAGCCTGAAGAGTTTGAAGCTTTGTGGGAGAAATTATTAGTTGATTTCGATTTGAAGAGTCACAAATGGCTTTCTGATATGTATGATTTGAGATATAAATGGATTCCAGCCTATTACAGGGATGAGTTGATGTCGGGTTTGATGCGTACTTCTTCTAGGTCTGAGAGTGAAAACAATGCGTACGGTCGCTTGACGAGTATTGATTTGACTTTATGGGAGTTTTATAATCATTTTGAGAGTGTGGTGGGTTGTCAAAGTTTTGCTCAACGTAAAAATGATCATGACAGTCGGTATACTATTCCAGATATGCACACAGAATTTCAATTAGAGAAGGAGGCATCAGAATTATACACTCGGTCCATTTTCTTTGATGTTCAAAATGAGATTTATGCTTCTGTGATTTCTTGTATGTCGGTTAGTGTTTCGGATGTTGATTCTGGCAAAAAATTTGTTATAAAAGATACTGGCGAAGATGAGCAGATTTCTAGGCGACATTGTATAGTGAAAGGGAAACCACAGTATGATGTTTTTTATGAGGTAACATCTTTTTATACAGACAGTTTTGTTTCATTATTTTTTTAATTAGATAAGAATGAGGTTCATCAGTCATTGTATATTATAATGAGGTTCATCGTTGCTTTTTATCGTGTTTTTTGTAATCAGATAATGTATGTAGATAATAATGAGGTTCATCAGTCATTGTAGATCAGAATGAGGTTCATCAGTCATTGTAGATTAGAATTAGGTTCATCGTTGCTTTTTATCATGTTTTTTGTACTCAGATAATGCATGTAGATAATAATGAGGTTCATCAGTCATTGTATATCAGAATCAGGTTCATCAGTCATTGTATATTAGAATGAGGTTCATCAGTCATTGTAGATAAGAATGAGGTCCATCATTGCCTTTTATCATGTTTTTTGTACTCAGATAATGTATGTACTACTTTTTTTTTCAGGTTTTGTGTAAACCAGCTGAAGAGTTTTATCAGTGTACGTGCAAACGTTTTAAGTTATATGGATTGTTATGTCGTCATATCTTTTATGTGATTCGGTTTTCAAATGTTAAAAACTTTCCCAAGAAGTACGTGCTTAGGCGTTGGTCAAAAGATTCATTACCACCTCCATCAGTCATTCAAGCCACCGGTGAGAGTCCTGATATGATCTTGCGTGAGATATTCAGATCAGTCGAGTATTGTGTGAATCGTTATACTAATGATCCTGAGCTACTGCAAAAGTTTAGAGATCATCAGGTTCAGTTAATGGCGAAGGCAGATGCTGATGTTCCTATACCTCCAAAGACTACTATACGGGATATGATTGCTTCTATTCTTGGTGTGTCGCAACCGGATGAGATTATTGTGAATGTTCCAAAGCAGGTTAGACTATTTATTCTCTTTTTTGTTATCTAGGTTAGTTGATGAACATGTTAAATTTTTGCAGTTTAGTTATATTTATAGTTATTATAGGTTAATCAGTTGTTATAGGTTCATCAGTTATTATAGGTTCATTGATTGATGCTAAACCACCAACTTATATTGACCAAGAAATGGTCAACAAAGCCAAATAGCCTAGATCAATGCTCCGCGGAAGTATAAGGTTTCCCCGGGTCGTTATGTCCCGTTGAGGCTATGACGTTCTGAAATACAACGAATGTCTGTTCTGGGGATATTAAATATAAAAACAGGAATCTGATTGACGAACACTAGGAATGTGAATAGTAATAGCTCTGTCACAGCTATGTCAGTAAAAACGTGCAATCAGAAACCCTAAAATGTGAAAGTATTTACAAACGTATGTTTAGGTTTAAGTAAACGTAAACGTACAAAAAGATTAAAACAAAACTTTCCCAAAGAGGGAATTTGCATGCCTTGACGGCTTAAATGCAAATTAAAAATAAATAAAATAAATAACTATATTTACAAAGTTATTATTATAGTACGAAAACCTATAAACCTAAAACGCGTACGTAAACGTTTAAATAAACGTCTACGTACAAAATAAAAAGTGAATGCTGTCAAATATAAGTCCCACAAATGTGAAAATTATATTTTTGTGATCCTAATAATATAAGAAAATTTATTATGAATTAAAATTATATTTACAAGTATTTATGTAATTACTATTAAATAAAAACTATTAATTACTATTTCATAATTAACTAAATATAAAGGATATTTAAAATAAACCTAAATAAGTGAAATAAAAATTTAGAAAAGTCTAAAATAATATAAAAGAATTTCAGAAACAAAAATTATATTTATTATACAAATATTCTATTTATTATAATTTATTTACTATTATTTGTTTACTAATACTATTATTAATTAAAATAAATACGTATGAATAGTAAAAAATATGAAAATTTTATACAAAGTATATTTTATGATACAGAAGCTAGGAAAAATAAGTTGGACCCAACAGCTTATTCCAATAAGCTGGAATAAGCAAAACAGCTTCTATAAGCCAAATAAGCTCAAACCATGTTAAGTATCTAATGTATATGTATTCCAACAGAACTGGTGCCCCAGAGCAGTTGGAAGGGGTGTGGGATATAAACATGTTATACTAGCCTGAGGTCCTGAGTTCGAATCCCACACCCAACATTTTTACATTTTATTTTGTTTTTGATTTTTCTTTTTACAAACCTGTAACAAAAGCAAAAATATGAAGGTTTAATAAAGGTAAACTTTTTACAAAAGCCAAATAAGCTCTGTGAGAGCTTATTTGCTCAACAGTTGTTCAAAAATAAGCAAATAAGCCATAGACTTCTAAATAGAAGCTATCACTTAGCTTCAAATTGTTTCTTTTTGGTTTTTCTTTATATGGAACTGAATATATACAAGTATTATGAAAATATGAAGTTTAGATTCAAAAATAAGCTGATTCATGGGCTTATGAGTCATTCAGTAAAGCCATGGGGCTCACAGTGGACTCATAAGCTTGAAAAAAAACTTAGAAAAGCTTTACAGTGTAGTTTAAGGTTAAACTATAATATGTACAAGTGACATGAACAGGAAACAAACAAGGTGATACCAATGAAATCACTGAATAAGCTCACATAAGCAAATAAGCACTTCCACTATACCCTTGCTCCAAACAGTAAAAAAGAGGGACTTTGTAGCCCTTGGTGGGACCAACAAATAAGCTCAGGGGTCAAAAAGAGCTTTTGAGGGGCTTATGAAGTTGGTTGAGTATACTTAGTGCCCAGTATACTCAAGAAAATTGGACAAGTTGAAAGCCCCTTGCAGCCCTATCAAACAAGCTGCAAGGTGAAAATTAAGCACTGGACCATTGAGTTGGGTGGATGAGCTTCACATAAAGCCTAAACACACAAGCTAAGGTCCACTAAAAAGCTTTTTAAGAGCTTATGAAAAAGGCATGAGTATACTGATTACTCAGTACACTCAGCAAATGGGGCAAACAATAAGCTCAGAATTAACTTATCAAATAAGCTAGCATAAGCTCAACTAGCACTGAACTTTTGAGTGTGATGGATTAGTTTCACAAGAAGCCAAAAATCACAAGCTTGGGGTCAATGAGGAGCTTTGTGAGCTTGAGAAAAGGACTCAACTTCACTGTTTGCTCAGTGAAGTGAGTAACTTTGAGCAAAATATATGAGCATGATAAGCAGTCAAATAAGCAGATAAAGTAAAAATAAACATACAATAACAAGCTGGCCACAAGGGCCTCACAAAGAACCAATATGCACAAGATAAAGCTAAATAATGAACAAGTTGCAAGCTTAGGAAGGTAGCTTGTGAATCTGTGCACAGGGGAGGTCACAGAGAAACAAGCCAAAGTAATAAGCTAGATAAGCAGTATATAAGCTAAATAAAAATAAACTAAAAATAACCTAATAAAGATGAGCAGCATAACTATATAATCCTAAGAGCATATAAGCTAAAACCTAATAAATAGATCACAATGGAAATCACAAGTTTATTCAAAAACTGTTTTCAAAGAAAATTGACTTTTTACTTAAAACTAAAAAGTTGACTTATATGAACTTATAACCTAATCTATGGACTGTATATGTTATATTAAGCTAAAATAACATGAATTAAGCAAAGATAAACAACTTTAAAACAGATATGCAAGGTTTGAGATCTACCAATCTCACAGTGCTCATGCTTAGGAAATCAAGGTGTCAAGTTGACTTACTTACAAGCTACACCATTTGATTAAGGTTTGACTGAGTTACTTAGATCATATTGAGCTTACATAAAACAAGAACAAGACCCTACACAACCCTTAACACAAGTGAACCAATAAATCCAAACACCCTTTAATGAAGACTAAATTGAGATTTTCACAACATAGAACTGTATAAACCTAATATATCCAATCCAGAGGTCACAAGATGTCAAGTTGGACCCTTTTTAGCTTAAACATGCTATCAAACAAGTTAAACCTAGGATTAGTAATAGCAAGCATATTGACAGTCAAACATTGAGAATCAAGCAACAAGAAATTCAAAACATAAGGACCCAAGTTAAAGCTAATATTACCACTAAGAAACAACAAAGATACATGAAAAACATAAAATTAAAGCAGATAGAACAATGGAACAACAAATTGCAAAAAATGGATAAAATGGTGCTTACAAGTGATTTGGCTCAGAACAGTGAAACAAAGACCATAAACTATCTTAATACCTCCCATGAGGCTACTAAAACCATAAAGTCCCAGATTGAACCATGCTCCCAGCTTTCTTCATGAGTAACACATGATTTTTTTATTTTCTTTTCTATTTTCTTGTTTCTTTTTGGTATTTTTGGATTTAAAGATTAAAGCTGAATTTTTGGTTTCTAAAAGCTCATAAGCTTTGTCAGGAGCTTATGTAACTTATATGAGTCCAAATAATCAACTACAAACAACAAATTAAAAGTCTTGAAATTTAAATGGATAATTATGCTAAAACATGAATTTGAAAGATAACTTAAAATTTAACTGAAATTAAAGTATCATTACACTATGAAAAAGATAAATTTAACATTTGAAAGGAATAAAATACATTTAACTAAGAAAGCAGTAAAGTTAATTAAGCTACGTGACCTAGGCTAATCCAAAGGTACCCTTCCTCTCTTTCTTCATCCTCTTTTATACACTTTCTGAATTCTCCACTTGATTTCAGTCAAAACCCACTTTAAATCTTGATCATTGGATGGCTTATAATTGATCTCAGCCCTTCAACCAATTTTGGCGGGAAATCAGAAATTGGTAGTTTGAGTGGGTTTGGTGAAGTAATAAATGAGGAGGAGGGTTGTAAGGGACAAGTGGTGAGGTTGGTGAGGAATTGGTGGAGTAAGAGAGGAGGGGGGTGCATGTGGGAGAGACAAGCTCTCCCTGGTTTTGCGTTTCTTGTTAGGAGGGAAGAAGGGTCAAAGGTCGTTTGACCTTTGTTGACCATTTGACCCCGTGGTTTTTATTATTTGAAAGTGGGCTGGGAGGTTGGGCTTTGGGGGGTCATGGACTGGACCAAGGGGATGGGGTGGATAAGGGTTTGGTTTTGGGTTGAAATATTAAAAGGGTCCGGTTTGGTACTAGTTATCACAAGGACCATTTTTGCAACTTTTCCAAACTTCAAGGACTGAAAGTGCACTTTTCCCAATTTGCTTCCAAGGACCAAATATGATATAATTCCAAAGTTCCAAAACCATTTCTTCCTTTTTCCAATTTTCAAAATTTCCCAATGACCTATTTTGCCATTTTTGGATTTTCAGGGACTAAACATGTAATTTTGGAAAACTTGATACCCAAGTGTAATATTTTGATTTTTTTGACTTTTAAAACCTTGGGTTGACTTTTCCTTTCAAAGTAAATGCATAGGGACTAAAATTGACAAGTTTTGAAACTTGGGGGACTGAAACTGCCAATATTGCAAACTTTGTACGTTTTTTTCTTTGTTTTTGCACATTTTGCATTTAAAACACATAAAACACAATCCCTGGGATAATTTAAGTATTTTGATATCTTTTTGATTGTTTTTGTGCGTTTTGGCAGTTTAAATATATCAAAAACGATGAGTGTTTGAGCACTCATCAATCCCCCACACTAAACTATTGCTAGTCCCTAGCAATCTTTTTAGAAAACTTGATAGATTTTAAACTCTTTACCAAAAGCCATCACTTCTGGAGTAGCCAGGTGTAAGAACTGTGGCACACCTGATAACCGTGTGATTTTGAGCAAACCACCAGCTTTCAACGGATTTGTTTAGTCTTTACCAAGAGCAGTTTGCTCTTGGACTTGCCAGCATCTTGATGGACCTAGTCAACATCTTGGTGAGCTGATTACCAATTATGGATTTTCCACTGCCTTTACCACAAGCCATAATCTTGCGGGCTAGCCAACTCATTCACTTTATGGGATATGGGGAGCTGAGGAACCATACAATTTTGGGCAAATTGCAAGCCGCCAACGGATTTGAGTTATCTTTACCAAGAGCCGTTTGCTCCTGGATTAGTCAATCCCTTTGTCGGTTAGACCTGACGGACTGATTACCACAAAAATTTTGAAATAAAGTGAAAAATTTTGAAAATTTTGGCCAAAAACGGGGGTATTAGAAAATATTTTGATAAAATTCGTTAGAATTTCCCCCCACACTTAGAAATGAATATTGTCCTCAATATTCAAAGTCCTGGCTATTATGCCGATTCTTTGAACGTAAAAAGCCAAGATTCGAATCTAACTGTGGAAATACCAAATTTCACTTTATTTCTATATCTATACAACTTTTTATTTATTTATTTATTTATTTATTTATTTATTTTTTTTTTGAAACTTATATACATATATACATTTTTTCAAACAGCGGGGGTTTGGCCATTCCCCCACACTAGGTGGTAGAAAGTAGAAAGAAATAAGAGATACGGGTGAAAACCCGTATTGTGCTATTGTTTTTGTTTATCGAGTCGCTAGCTTGACTCGATCCCCGAATTCAATTGTCCTTGGGGAAAATGTGGAAGAGACCATCTCAATCGGACTTCCACTCAAGATGTTTTGATAAACATTTAAGTACATGAAAGTTCCACTCCGAAAGAGATAAATCTTGACCCGGCCTACAAATGATAAATGAAAATGCCAAGGTCAAAGATAATATCCTCACTCATGAATGAGTGAAGGATAGGGGCAATTACCTTAAAGATGAAAGACAGAGAGATCAGTATGAGAACTTCATCCTCAAGAAATGCATGTTCAAGAGGAGGAGTCATGTCCTTAAGCTTGATCTCAGGAGATCATCAGTTTTCTCAACTGAATTGATTTCCATATTATGAAGTTGCATGGAAGGGAGGGGGAATTAGATTTATCACTAGACAAACTTTATAGAAAAAGAATGTCCCCCTCGGGATCAAGATAGTTGTCATTAACCTCGTCAGGAATTAAACTAGCTAGATCCAGAAAAACCTTGAGCTCTTCCAAAATGAAATCACTTTCCTCATCCGATGTGAGAGAAAGGGAAGAGTCGGAAATGATTGGGTGAGAAATCGGAGTGGGATTGCCACTCACAGAATTATGAATGTTCATGCCCTAAAGCGAATCTAAGAATCCTTGAAGGAAACTCAGAAAGGGTGAGAAGAATTTTTTTAGGTTTCGATTTTTTATAAAAAGAAAGGGAAAATATTTTTGTATTTTTATCTTTTATATATATATATACAAAGGAAAAGAAAAGAAAGCAGGGAAATCCTTAACAACCGCCCCTCGAAAGGGAATCTGGGTCTGACAGAGCTCAGTAACTGTAAACATCCAACAACCAAATGTTGTAACTGAGGGACTTATCAAACTGGGCAAGTTGTGTGCAAAGGAAAAATGTTTTTGTATTTTGTATTGTTTATGAAATGAAATATGATATAGTATATGACTATATGTAATCACTACCTCCCAGGCTAGTGTCAGGTTTACCACGCTAGCTAATCACTTGTGAATGATTAACTGTAATAAATATGCCCTGACAGCCCGAGAGTTGAATGATAAAGTATATATAATGTACATACAAGGATAGATATTTCAACTAAATACAAATTCGTTATACGCAGCACAGCCTCCCCGGCAGCGGCGCCAAAAATTTGATTGATGCTAAACCACCAACTTATATTGACCAAGGAATGGTCAACAAATCCAAATAGCCTAGATCAATGCTCCGCGGAAGTATAAGGTTTCCCCGGGTCGTTATGTCCCGTTGAGGCTATGACGTTCTGAAATACAACGAATGTGTGTTCTGGGATATTAAATATAAAAACAGGAATCTGATTGACGAACACTAGGAATGTGAATAGTAATAGCTCTGTCATAGCTATGTTAGTAAAAACGTGCAATCAGAAACCCTAAAATGTGAAAGTATTTATAAACGTATGTTTAGGTTTAAGTAAACGTAAACGTACAAAAATATTAAAACAAAACTTTCCCAAAGAGGGAATTTGCATGCCTTGACGGCTTAAATGCAAATTAAAAAGAAATAAAATAAATAACTATATTTACAAAGTTATTATTATAGTACGAAAACCTATAAACCTAAAACGCGTACGTAAACGTTTAAATAAACGTCTACGTACAAAATAAAAAGTGAATGCTGTCAAATATAAGTCCAAAAAATGTGAAAATTATATTTTTGTGATCCTAATAAAATAAGAAAATTTATTATGAATTAAAATTATTTTTACAAGTATTTATGTAATTACTATTAATTACTATTTCATAATTAACTAAATATAAAGGATATTTAAAATAAACCTAAATAAGTGAAATAAAAATTTAGAAAAGTCTAAAATAATATAAAAGAATTTCAGAAACAAAAATTATATTTATTATACAAATATTCTATTTATTATAATTTATTTACTATTATTTATTTACTAATACTATTATTAATTATAATAAATACGTATGAATAGTAAAAAATATGAAAATTTTATACAAAGTATATTTTATGATACAGAAGCTAGGAAAAATAAGGTGGACCCAACAGCTTATTCCAATAAGCTGGAATAAGCAAAACAGCTTCTATAAGCCAAATAAGCTCAAACCATGTTAAGTATCTAATGTATATGTATTCCAACGGAACTGGTGCCCCAGAGCAGTTGGAAGGGGTGTGGGATATAAACATGTTATACTAGCCTGAGGTCCTGAGTTCGAATCCCACACCCAACATTTTTACATTTTATTTTGTTTTTGATTTTTCTTTTTACAAACTTATAACAAAAGCAAAAATATGAAGGTTTAATAAAGGCAAACTTTTTACAAAAGCCAAATAAGCTCTGTGAGAGCTTATTTGCTCAACAGTTGTTCAAAAATAAGCAAATAAGCCATAGACTTCTAAATAGAAGCTATCACTTAGCTTCGAATTGTTTCTTTTTGGTTTTTCTTTATATGGAACTGAATATATACAAGTATTATGAAAATATGAAGTTTAGATTCAAAAATAAGCTGATTCATGGGCTTATGAGTCATTCAGTAAAGCCATGGGGCTCACAGTGGACTCATAAGCTTGAAAAAAAACTTAGAAAAGCTTTACAGTGTAGTCTAAGGTTAAACTATAATATGTACAAGTGACATGAACAGGAAACAAACAAGGTGATACCAATGAAATCACTGATTAAGCTCACATAAGCAAATAAGCACTTCCACTATACCCTTGCTCCAAACAGTCCAAAAGAGGGACTTTGTAGCCCTTGGTGGGACCAACAAATAAGCTCAGGGGTCAAAAAGAGCTTTTGACCCAATAAGCTTACCTGAGAGGCTATCCAAAAAGCCAAAGCTCACCTTGTGGGACCCACAAGAGAGCTTTTGAGGGGCTTATGAAGTTGGTTGAGTATACTTAGTGCTCAGTATACTCAAGAAAATTGGACAAGTTGAAAGCCCCTTGCAGCCCTATCAAACAAGCTGCAAGGTGAAAATTAAGAACTAGACCATTGAGTTGGGTGGATGAGCTTCACATAAAGCCTAAACACACAAGCTAAGGTCCACTAAAATGCTTTTTAAGAGCTTATGAAAAAGAAATGAGTATACTGATTACTCAGTACACTCAGCAAATGGGGCAAACAATAAACTCAGAATTAACTTATCAAATAAGCTAGCATAAGCTCAACTAGCACTGAACTTTTGAGTGTGATGGATTAGTTTCACAAGAAGCCAAAAATCACAAGCTTGGGGTCAATGAGGAGCTTTGTGAGCTTGAGAAAAGGACTCAACTTCACTGTTTGCTCAGTGAAGTGAGTAACTTTGAGCAAAATATATGAGCATGATAAGCAGTCAAATAAGCAGATAAAGTAAAAATAAACATACAATAACAAGCTGGCCACAAGGGCCTCACAAAGAACCAATATGCACAAGATAAAGCTAAATAATGAACAAGTTGCAAGCTTAGGAAGGTAGCTTGTGAATCTGTGCACAGGGGAGGTCACAGAGAAACAAGCCAAAGTAATAAGCTAGATAAGCAGTATATAAGCTAAATAAAAATAAACTAAAAATAACCTAATAAAGATGAGCAGCATAACTATATAATCCTAAGAGCATATAAGCTAAAACCTAATAAATAGATCACAATGGAAATCACAAGTTTATTCAAAAACTGTTTTCAAAGAAAATTGACTTTTTACTTAAAACTAAAAAGTTGACTTATATGAACTTATAACCTAATCTATGGACTGTATATGTTATATTAAGCTAAAATAACATGAATTAAGCAAAGATAAACAACTTTAAAACAGATATGCAAGGTTTGAGATCTACCAATCTCACAGTGCTCATGCTTAGGAAATCAAGGTGTCAAGTTGACTTACTTACAAGCTACACCATTTGATTAAGGTTTGACTGAGTTACTTAGATCATATTGAGCCTACATAAAACAAGAACAAGACCCTACACAACCCTTAACACAAGTGAACCAATAAATCCAAACACCCTTTAATGAAGACTAAATTGAGAGTTTCACAACATAGGACTGTATAAACCTAATATATCCAATCCAGAGGTCACAAGATGTCAAGTTGGACCCTTTTTAGCTTAAACATGCTGTCAAACAAGTTAAACCTAGGATTAGTAGTAGCAAGCATATTGACAGTCAAACATTGAGAATCAAGCAACAAGAAATTCAAAACATAAGGACCCAAGTTAAAGCTAATATTACCACTAAGAAACAACAAAGATACATGAAAAACATAAAATTAAAGCAGATAGAACAATGGAACAACAAATTGCAAAAAATGGATAAAATGGTGCTTACAAGTGATTTGGCTCAGAACAGTGAAACAAAGACCATAAACTATCTTAATACCTCCCATGAGGCTACTAAAACCATAAAGTCCCAGATTGAACCATGCTCCCAGCTTTCTTCATCAGTAACACATGATTTTTTTATTTTCTTTTATATTTTCTTGTTTCTTTTTGGTATTTTTGGATTTAAAGATTAAAGCTGAATTTTTGGTTTCTAAAAGCTCATAGGCTTTGTCAGGAGCTTATGTAACTTATATGAGTCCAAATAATCAACTACAAACAACAAATTAAAAGACTTGAAATTTAAATGGATAATTATGCTAAAACATGAATTTGAAAGATAACTTAAAATTTAACTGAAATTAAAGTATCATTACACTATGAAAAAGATAAATTTAACATTTGAAAGGAATAAAATACATTTAACTAAGAAAGCAGTAAAGTTAATTAAGCTACGTGACCTAGGCTAATCCAAAGGTACCCTTCCTCTCTTTCTTCATCCTCTTTTATACACTTTCTGAATTCTCCACTTGATTTCAGTCAAAACCCACTTTAAATCTTGATCATTGGATGGCTTATAATTGATCTCAGCCCTTCAACCAATTTTGGCGGGAAATCAGAAATTGGTAGTTTGAGTGGGTTTGGTGAAGTAATAAATGAGGAGGAGGGTTGTAAGGGACAAGTGGTGAGGTTGGTGAGGAATTGGTGGAGTAAGAGAGGAGGGGGGGTGCATGTGGGAGAGACAAGCTCTCCCTGGTTTTGCGTTTCTTGTTGGGAGGGAAGAAGGGTCAAAGGTCGTTTGACCTTTGTTGACCATTTGACCCCGTGGTGTTTATTATTTGAAAGTGGGCTGGGAGGTTGGGCTTTGGGGGGTCATGGACTGGACCAAGGGGATGGGGTGGATAAGGGTTTGGTTTTGGGTTGAAATATTAAAAGGGTCCGGTTTGGTACTAGTTATCACAAGGACCATTTTTGCAACTTTTCCAAACTTCAAGGACTGAAAGTGCACTTTTCCCAATTTGCTTCCAAGGACCAAATATGATATAATTCCAAAGTTCCAAAACCATTTCTTCCTTTTTCCAATTTTCAAAATTTCCCAAGGACCTATTTTGCCATTTTTGGATTTTCAGGGACTAAACATGTAATTTTGGAAAACTTGATACCCAAGTGTAATATTTTGATTTTTTTGACTTTTAAAACCTTGGGTTGACTTTTCCTTTCAAAATAAATGCATAGGGACTAAAATTGACAAGTTTTGAAACTTGGGGGACTGAAACTGCCAATATTGCAAACTTTGTATGTTTTTTTCTTTGTTTTTGCACATTTTGCATTTAAAATACATAAAACACAATCCCTGGGATCATTTAAGTATTTTGATATCTTTTTGATTGTTTTTGTGCGTTTTGGCAGTTTAAATATATCAAAAACGATGAGTGTTTGAGCACTCATCATTCATCAGATGCTCAACATATTTTTTCATCATTTTTTATTCCTTTATTATGTGTTTTTAGCTGCTATGTTAACATAGGTTCATCAGATTTATGTTATCATAATTTAGGAGTTATCATAGGTTTATCAAATATAGGTTCATCATTTAATATAGGTTCATCAGTTTTTTGTTCTGTGTTATTGTTGGCCCATCAGTTATCATAGTTTTATCAGTTTTTATAGGTTCATCAGTTTTTATAGGTTAGACTATTTATTCTCTTTTTTGTTATCTAGGTTAGTTGATGAACATGTTCAATTTTTGCAATTTAGTTATTTTTCTAGTTATTATAGGTTCATCAGTTATCATAGGTTAAACAGATGTTCAATATATTTTTTCATCAACATAGGTTCATCAGTTATTATAGGTTCATCAGTTTATATAGGTTCATCAGTTATTATATGTGTTATCCTAGGCCCATCAGTTATCATAGTTTTTCAGTTTTTATAGGTTCATCAGTTGTTCATCAATTGTTCAACATATTTTTTGATCATCTTTTTTTTTGGTCCAAAACAGGTTAGTACTAAGGGTTCGTGAAAGAGGATTAAGAGCTGATGAGGCAAAAAATGATCCGTTTTTAGGGGGTCATTTAAGCCCGAATCCGAATTTATTTGATCAAATATTGCCTTAAATCGTTCCTTTTGTGATTTTAGGTATTTTGGGAGAGAAATCTGGAAAAGGAAGCAATTCGGACGTTTTTGGAGCATAAAAGTGAAGAAAACGCCAAAGTCTTAATTTTCCATGCTGGGAACAGTAGGTGACGGCGTCAAGAGCAATACCTTGACGGCGTCAAGAGCAAATTTCATGAATTTCCATGCCGACCCAGAACAGATTTGACGGCGTCACGTAGGAAGGGCGTCAAGAGTAAAAGAGTCATGACGGCCTGGAAGTGTATAAGTCTTGACGGCGTCAGAAGTAGATCTAGGCAGTCCGAGAAGAGTTTTGGCGGCGAGGTGACGGCGTCACAGTGTTTGTCTTGACGCCGTCAGACCTATTTTTCTATATATAGTTTTCTAATTTTCACACATTAAAAGGGAAGTTTTGGGAGAAACCCTAAGTACGATTTTGGTGTAACTTTACAGGTTTTTCAAGGGTTCCAACCCCTTGATACCTTGCATGTTTAATCAAGATAAGTGTTCTTCTAATTCAATCAATATGTCTATGTGTTGGTTGTCTATATCTTGTTCTTGTCTTAATTCTATCATGCTAGGCTAGATCTATCTTGTGTTTGCTTAGATCTAATAAAACCTAGATGTTAATTATGTGTTGATTACTTGTTTATTCTTGTCTTGGATGAATGATTTATATGTTAGGCTTAAGAAAACTGGCAGATCTCCACTTGGTAACATGCTTGAACGTCTTAAGAAACATGAACCGAGACGCACTAGGTCTTTATTGGTTGTATTTAATGCATGAGCCACTGTTTACAATCCCTATAGTTGTGATGGGCATGGTGTAGGAGGAGATAAGAGCTCATAGAATTGGGGAGTTATGTGTGCCACCCCATGAATGGTATTAAGGAATACGATCCGTCATCCATGCAATTATAACAAGTAATTAACGTGTAAAAGATGTATAGGGAGTAGTGAAATCTAAGTAAACACATTTTCTCCAATTACTGCTCACAACCTTAGTATAAATTAGTTATTTTCATTTTTAGTATTTTATTTTGATTGCATCTTAGTATTGGGTTAGTTGATTAGCAACTAATTCCGCCCAAATCCTTCAAACCCCGAGATTTTACTTGCTTTCATAAAAATATAAAAATACAAAAATAATCATCCCTCACCCTTAGAACTAGTATTTAGGCTTTCTAATCCTAGCGACACTATTCCTAAGCTGAACGATCAATCCCCCGGTACTTGTCACTATACTATACTACAACGATCAGGTACACTGCCTGGTGGGGGTTGTAAGCTTCTCGAGATCCCTCGAGAGGTAAAGCCTGTTGCGATTCCCACGCATCAAGAGCAGTGTTGAACGTTCACTTATTGCTAGTGGGAAGCGTAGAAAGAAGAACTGTACAACCTGCAAATCTAGTATGAACGATCATAACCAGGCGAAATGCAATGCCATAAAAGCTCAAATTGCTACTAAGAAACCTAGTGAAAAGGCTGCTGCGAAGGAGATGAAGCAGAAGGCGAGATTGGCTGCCAAGAATGCGAAGTTGGCTGAGAAAACTGTTGCTAGGAAGGCGAATTTGGCTGAGAAGACTACTGCTAGGAACGCGAAGTTGGCTGAGAAGACCGCTTGTGTAGTTACTTAATAAATGTGGTGTTAGTTTGATAAGAGTGCTCAAAGTAACTTTGATTTTTCTATTATACAAATAAATGTGATGTTTTGTTTAGGTTCATCAGTTTTACTTATAAAGTTGAGATAAAAGTTCTTCAAATTTTAGAGGTTCATCAATTTTAAATTATAAGGGTCATTATAATTATCAAAGTTTCTAAAAAAAAGTTCTTCTTTCTACAAATTTTAGAGGTTTATCATTTTTTACATATTAAAGTTCATCAAAAATTTACATATTAAAGTTCATCAAAAGTTAATCAAATTTAACAATTTTTTTCAGGTTCATCAATAAATTCAGGTTCATCAACTGTTCTTTCTTTTAAGAGATTTTCATCAAATTTTAGAGGTTTATCATTTTTTACATATTAAAGTTCATCAAAAGTTAATCAAATTTAACAATTTTTTTCAGGTTCATCAATAAATTCAGGTTCATCAACAAACAAGAAATAAATTCAGGTTCATCAATTTTATTTAACATAACAAAATGATAGTTCTATTAAACTAAAATAACTTTTCCATAACAACCAACCAAAAAGTAGTATTTATACTAGAACATTCCCTAATTAGATTAGGTTACTACTGCCAAAATTTTAACCATAACAAACTATTAGATCAAATTGTTTTTAGGTCTGTCGAAGAAGAGCACTAGCTTCCCGTTCTAAATATTCGCTGGCACGTTCTGCAATATTCTTTTTTGACATCTGCTGGAGCGTTCGCTTTTCCTTCAGAGGTAAACGATGATATTCTTCTACCTCGCTCTCCACTACTTGTCTGTTTTCATTGTAGTCGGACAACAGAATCTTTGACATGTACTTCTTTCTCAAGTCTTCAATCTGTTTGTCTTGTTCAACACCTTCTTTTACAAACCCAGCATCAAAGTCTTTTTTCCCTGAATAAGTTTCCATGTGTCTCATGGCAAAAATTCCACAATCAATGAAATTGTTTTTGGTTTGCCATGGCAATTTGATATGATCCACTTTGTAGTTGTTCAGTGCTTGATAATTTGGATGCCCATTGTCTTTCAAGAACTTTATAAATTGAAATCTCTGTAATAATAAATTAAAAACAACGAGATTAAATTTAACTATGTTGATGAACATACATTTAATATACCTAACATTGTTACCAAATTAACCAGCTTTTTCTGATATCTATCCCTGACTAATTGATTGTGATCCATGTTGTCAAGAATATGGATTTAAGGTTCTTTCAAGTTGAAACAGACGGCGTAGTAGTGATCGTCACCGAGCATCATCGGAAAAAGCGCCTGTTAAACATAGAGGTTCATCAATTATTTACAATTAACTATAGGTTCATCAGTTTTTTTAAGGTTCATCAGTTATTTATCTTAAAACAAATTAGTAAAATAGAAGTGCTTACCAGGTCAATGTCTCTGATAGATTGATAAACAGGAGACAAAAACAAAAGATTCTTCATGTTTTCATTAAACCTTTGTGTGAGTGCTTTCGAGTTGTGAGACATATTCGCCATTTCTTTTGTCTGAGGTTCATCAATATAAGTCAAGATTTTTGTACATGTACATGATTTCAAATATTGAATCATAATTGATAAATATTTTTGTAACTTACAATCATTGATGTGTGGCCATATAGCTTCTTCAATGATCCTACGTTCTTTTTCTCTTCTGCCATGTTATGTATATACGCCCACATATCAATCACTCCTGAACTAATTTCATTCCCTTCTTTGAAGCTCTCAAAGTGGATTCTTTGACCGTCAACAAAGTATGAATGAAATAACACATCACTGCAATTTCATTTTAAGGTAATATTTTAGAAAAATAAAGAAGCTACTTATTATAGAAATATGATTTTTTAAATTGATGAACCTAATATATATTACTTACTTGAGTTCTCCTCTTGCAGCGAATATTGTTTTAGCCACCTTTCTTTCATTGTCTTGTAATTTGTTCTTCATCACAACGACTCTTTGTAAATACGGAGATTTTAGAGATTCAGCAGGCTTTGTTTTTCTTTTTCTCTTATATTTTCCAAGTCTTCTTGACCTTCTTCACCTTCTTTGATATTCTTTTCCGTTTGAGGAACTTTAAGCTTTCGAGCAATTGTGTTGAAAGAATTAAGTGGCGTGGCTTTTAGAGGCGTGGAAAAACCTTCATCTACTGTTTCACATCTTAATTTTTCTTCTGCTGATGGGGGAGCATATGATATTGGTGTTATCATCGTTGGGGATTCTTTATATTGTGGGGAAGAGTTCTTATGTTTTTGTGATGTTTTTTTCAATGCTAAAGTTTCTGCTTAAATTCTTCTCCAAAGATTGTCATCACTAGTCTTGCTCAACATTTCTGAGGATGTGTGCAAGAACGGTGTCTTTTTTAGCAACTCATCCAAGAACTGCTCCAAGTCTTTCTTTTCTTCATACAAAACCAAAGGCAAAGACTTATTCTCAAATTGCTCCGTATTGAATATCGGGAATTCTGGCCTATGCAACTGTTTTATAAGTTCATCAGTAAGTTCATCAATAAATTATAAGTTCATCAATAAGTTCATAAAACAAATCAGTTATAAGTTCATCAATAAGTTTATTACCTGACGTTCAATCTTTTCATATTCTTTCAAAAAGGCAGGATCCATGAACATTTGAGTTAACGTTAACTCAGCCTGTTTGTCTGTCTGAGGTTCATCTGTTAACTCGGAGCCATGATTCATTTGAGGTTCATTAGTTTGCTTAGATGCAACCTTAGCGTCGGAGCCATCCTTTGTTTGAGGTTCATCAGTTTGTTTAGATGCTTCCTTTGCCTCGGAGGCATCCTTATCATCACCCATCGTTATCATCAGCATTGAGCTCTCATCTTCAGTTTGTGAGCTCTCAAAAGTTGTCCTGTTTACCAAACTGTTCATCCAGTCTCGGACTTCCAACAACGATTCATTTCCGGGGTACATCTCCAATCCAGCCCTTAGCATGTCATCAATATTAATTTTCATCTCTTGAAATAAGCATAACATGTTCCTCAGTGAGTGACTGAATTCCTGTCATTAATATAATCAATTAAGTCTTTGAACCTATATTAACTTAAAACTGATGAACCTATATTAACTGATGAACCTATAATAACTGATGAACCTATATTTGAAGAACCTATAATCAAATAACATTTTAAAGTTTATATATTTTTTACCTCAGCTGATTTGAATTGGGAATACTCCCCTTGAAACTCTAAAATCATTGCGGATAACTGTTGTTGGGTGAGCTTAATACTTGAGGATGAAGGTTCATCATTTCCATTTTCAGGTGTTTGATCAGTTCCGGTAATTGGTTCAGCAACTTCAGTGTTTTCATCAGTTCCGGTCGTTTGAATATCCTCATTTGTTCCGGTCATTTGAATATCATCATCTGCTAATTGATGAACCAATTATAAGAAATTCAAATATACACAAATTTTTTGCAGATAATATGTAAGTTATGAAACATAATAGACTTTTACCCTGTTGATCAACCCATTGATGCTCCTCAATATCATCTATATGAACATCAGCCACTTGCTCACCAACGTCATCTGTCTTTGGAGATTTTGATGTTCTTTTCCTTTTGTATCCAACAATGTTTTTGCACATGTTCATCGAATAGCGGTTTTTAGGAGATAGTGAACTCCTTTTTGCTTTCTGTTTTCTTCCTACATGTTTTACACCATTTTTCATAAGTTATAACAGGTTCATCAGATTATAAAAGTTACTCCCTCCGTCCCAAAATTATTGTCCAGTTTGAATTTTCAAAGTCAAACTGGTTCAACTTTGACCATAAATATATATTTTTTATTATATAATACTTGATGGAAAAACTATACCATTGAAAAGTACACTTAAAACCCAATACATTTATATATTTTGCATCAAATATTATATAATACCCACAAAAATATTTAAGGTCAAAGTTGAAGAAGAAAGACTAAAAAAGTCAATACTGAACAATAAATTTGGGACGGAGGGAGTATTTTTTTTTCAAGTTCATCAAATGTTCAAGTTCATCAGATTTTACATATTCAAGTTCATCAAGATTTTCATCAAATTTTTGAGGTTCATCAATTTTTACTTATAACAAAAATTTACTTATAAAACAATAATATAATATAAATAATGTCTATATACATACCTTCTTGATCATTCCCCCCCCCCCCCCCTGCTTCTTGTGGTTTGTCTTCCAGCATTAGAAGGATTGGTCCATCAACCACTAATTTTAGATACAACTTTTTTTAGGTAAATGTTTAAAATAAGAATATAATATAAGGTTCATCAGATTATATTTTGTGTACCTTCTATAGGCATCGAACCTTCCCTTTCTGAATTGTTCCCTTGAATGACTTCTGAAAAAAAAATGTCATTTTTTTTAAGATGACACATACAAAAAGTACTGATGAACATATAGTAAAATGTATACCTATATTAGAAGGTTCATCAGCGTTTGTTTTTTGTTTCTTTCTTCTAATCCTCTTTTTTTTACTGGCTCATCGCTATCTTTTATCGGCACAATGTTAGCATCTGAATTTAGACACAATGTGCAAAGATTCAATCATCCGTAAAAAAAAACATTATACGGGACAGTAAGTGATGAACCAAATAAAACAATAGATCATACCTTCAATCATGAGTAGTCCAGGCTTTACAGGAGAGTGATCCTTCAAATGAGCTCTAGTCTAATTTGATCCAGCTTCATATGCGAATTCAATCTTGTCTTCATCATCACCCCTCGGTTCTTCCTCCAATTGAATTTCTGCTCCAGCATTCTCTATCTGTTGTTCATCATCGTTCTCTGAATCATCATCATCATTATTTTCTGCAGCTTCAACATCATTATTATCTTCATCATCATCTTCCTCTGCATTATCATCTTCTTGATCTTCTTCTTCTTCTTCTTTATTTTCCTCATCATTATTTTCTTCTTCTTGATCTTCTTCCGGTTCTTCTTTTTTCTTCACTTTTTCAGCTTTAGGAGCTCTTCCTTTCTTTATTTTGCCAAACATCATCTCTTCCAATTCTTCCAAATTTTCTGTTTTCCAGTAATTAAACGCTAGGTATTTTGGTTTCTTCAGCAGCGAATTGGCAAATATCACCTGCAATTTTAAGTGTAAATCTTAAATTAAGAAAATGTAACTGATGAACCTAGAACCTAATTGATGAACCTATAAATTAACTGATGAACATAAAGTATATAGTAATTACCTCCAATAGCAAGATTGGACCATAGAATCTTGTTCCCGGTCTCCAATTTTTCCTTTCGTCCTTCAAATTATGTAGCACATACTCGCACCAGTCCAATTGTTTCACAAAATCCATATCAGTAAGAGAAGGGATGACTCTAATATTCAAAGTCCCCATTGTTCCCACATAAGACAAAATAGTACAAAACAATGATATTATGTTCTTCAAAAATATATCTCCACTATCATTTTTCCTAATTTGATTCTTAATTACCGGCATCAAATCTTTTTTTGCATAAAGTCTAGGAACACCTTTGAATTGTTTTTTCCATTCTATGTATGCTTCATTTGATCTTTCCTTAACAACATCATGCACATCAACTGCATACTGACCCATTGGGAATCCGAAGGTATGGTGGATTAACTCAGGTGTTATGTGTATAGTATCACCAAAGACGGTTAGATTTCCAGATTTAGCATCAAACCTCTCAAGCAACCAATACCCTAAACGACTTGGCATGACATTAATTTCAAAGTCTAACAATGATTTAAAACCCATACTTGATATTGCCTCTTTTTGGTCCGTTGTTATTTGCTTAATTGTATCATATAATGGACCAGGAAATTTTTTTATTTGAACCGTTGGAAATTTTTTAGGTTAGGTGGGAGAATTTGTCGAAGACTTAATCCAGGCTTAAGGTCTTCAGAGAGAACAGGTTTATTAGTTTTTGATGAACATGATGGTTTTGAAGGTTTTGAAGGTTTGGAAGGCTTGGAAGGTTTGGAAGGTTTAGCAGCGATTTCAAGATTTGATGAACCCCGTGTTCTTTTAGGAAGTGGTTGATCAGCTTTCAATGAACCCCGAGTTCTTTTATTAGTAAATGCGTGTTCAACAAAGTCGTCATCACTTGGAGAATAGGTTGTTAACGTCATAGGCTTCTTTCCTATACAATAAAAAAAACAACTGATGAACAATCTTTCAATGAAAAATAACTATAATTTTTTTTTCATATAATTTTTAACTGCTGAACCTTATTCTAAATAACAACTGATGAACCTCTTTTCAATCTATTCTAACAAGTTAGTACTAATTATACAATGATAACAAGTAATCACTGATGAACCTCTTTTTAATCTATTCTAACAAGTAATGGCAATGTATCCACAACTTCTAATCTAACCATGACTAATCTAATCACTGTTGAACCTTTTTTTAATCTATTTCTAACAAGTTATAGCAATGTATCAACAACTTCTAATCTAACCATGATAACTATTCTAATCACTGATGAACCTTTTTTTAATCTATTTCTAACAAGTTATTCTACTGATGAACCATATTCTTAATATATTTTTAACAAGTTATAAACATTTTTTCATTTATTTTAACTGCTGAACCTTATTCTTAATCTATTTCTAACAAAATTTATCCACAACTTATAATCTAACCAGATAACTATTCTAATCACTGATGAACCTCATTGTAATCTATTTTAACAATTATTCTACTGATGAACCATATTTCTAACAAGTTATAAACACTTTTTTCATCTATTTTAACAGCTGAACCTTATTCTTAATCTATTTTTAACAAAATTTATCCACAACTTCTAATCTAACCAGATAACTATTCTAATCACTGATGAACCTCATTGTAATCTATTTTAACAATTATTCTACTGATGAACCATATTTCTAACAAGTTATAAACACTTTTTTCATCTATTTTAACTGCTGAACCTTATTTTTATATACAGAAACTGCTGAACCTCATTCTTATTTATTATACACTTCTAACTAATCGGCAATCGATAATCGGCAAAATAATAATTAATGAACCAAAAACTTTTAAAAACCTGTAAAAGCTGGTCGGTCTTGGAATCGTTTCGATCTCTTTTCTGACAATGTTGGGCTCTTTTCTCTTCCAGATTCTAAATAAAAAAAAATAATAAATCAAAATCATATTATCAAAATAAATAAATAAATAAATAAACTGATAAAATAATCCTAATTCTTTATGCATGCATTTTATATTCTAAAAAATCTAAATGAAACCCTAATTTTTTCAAAATCTAAAATTAAAAATAATAATAAAATGCATATTTTTTAAAAGCAAATCCATTTGTTCATTTTTTTTCTAAAAATTACGCATGCAGTTGGATTAATTTAAAAAAAAATAATTAAAACATGAATGAAACCCTAATTTTTTCAATTTAATCTATTCCTTACCAGTTGGATTCATCATTTTGAACGGAAAATGATCGGAAAATGAAACCCTAATTTTTTCCCCAAATTTAGATCGCGATTTTTGAGAGATTTTGTGACTGCGTGAAATTGTGAGTGAGTGAGAGCGGTTTGGAGGGAAGAGAGAAGTGAGGTAAATTACCGTTTTAACCTTTTTAGGAAAGTAGCGTTTTTTTTTTTTTTTTTTTTTTTTTGAATGAGAGCGGTTGGATTGATTTTGGTCAAATATTTGACTAATTGGATGGACAAGATTCCTTTTTAGACTTTGTAAATTTACACCCCTTTGTAAGGGATCGCAACTCTTTGTAGTAAATATCATTGATACACAAGATATATACTATACATTCTTATTTTCCACATATGAATATGATGGACATGATGAGTGCACTTTGACATATATTCAAAAAAAAAATTAGACTGCTTCCCTTTTTAGCTAAACTAATCTTGTGATTAATACGTTTAGAATTAAAGATACTCTAAGGCTACCCACAACAGCAAGGTCGACCAAGAGGTCGCTGTCGGTCGGTTAAGGTCAGCCCCGCTGCAGCCTTAAGGTCCTAGTCGGTCGGTCGAGTGCAAAAGAGAGGAGATGGTCGTGGTCTCGACCTTCATTTGTGTTGTGTGTCTTTAATTAATTAAAATGTAATTTTTCTAGGGTATGTTTTTTTAGTGTAGGTTGCTTACTGTGACTAAAAGGTCGACTGTAGGTCACATGAGAAAGAAAACTGGGGTGGCAGGAAAATGAGGGTCACTGGGTCACTGCTGTGATAGCCTAAATATCTAACTCAAGAGTCAAGATGTATGTACACATAGTGTGCGTGGGTTCAGGGGCGTAGCCAGGATTTCAAGTTAGGGGGCGAATTTTTTTTTAGATCATAGTACAAAGAAATATAGCAAAACATTAAAATCTTTAGAAATAAATGAATAACCAAATACATCATACTTCATCAATCTTAATAAGATTTCGAGGTCCTCAACAACATCTTGTATTTGCTTGTAAAAATAATCAATTGTTCTCTTCTTACTCATGACTTCTGAGTCAACCTAAGATCATTAATTTTTGTTGTAACAAAAGTAAAATACAAGTTAATAATCATAACACCGAAATCTTATAAAGTTTGTTAATTTGCTAACTTAAAATTAGGAGTAAATTTGTTGTCAAATGTCAAGTAGTGAATATGAATTTAACACAACTACATAAGCAATAATAGTCATCAATTAGTTATTAGTGAATATGAATTTTACACAAACTCTCAGTTAAGATTTATACAATTAAATTTTACCCAATTAGTGAATACGAATGTAACACAAGCAATATGCATACAAGCAATTAATAGTCATCAAATGGATAAGAGATCATTAAAGTTCTACAAAAACCTCTCGGTCCAATTGATTAATTCAAAGAATACAACACATACTAAATGTGATCATCAATGAAAACTAAATATTAATAAGCATTCAATACCTTTAGATGAGAGCAAAATTATGTATTTGTGATCAGTGATTGGATGGGGAGAAATCCGAGAATTGCAAATATTCCTTAGATTTGGGCTATGTATGTTGGGCTTACTGGGCTTGTTGGGAGGGGCCTAGCACCTGCTAGCTACCCTATCCCCTCCGCCCCTGCGTGGGTTTGATTAGAACTGGGCCAACTACTAGAACAAGCCCATAAAATGAAGATACTAATCTATTAAGAAAATTGTGAATAGGCCCAGATTAAAATTATAAGCCGTTTTCAGTTGGACCTCGATGAACCCACATCAAAATAGAGTAGATCATATAATGGTTTCTATAAAACTGGATCATAATTGAAGTAGTAAAATTTTGAATTGGAAAATCCAAATCTAAAATGTTTGTCCTGGTAGATTCAGTGAAATCAACCATCTTGGCTTAGGTTCTTATGGTCACTGTTATCGCATTCAAATACGGTTAGGGACGCTTTTCAAGCCCGATATAGCTACTTTTGGCATCTTGCAACCCTAAAGTGTAATCGCATTGAGCATGCAAATGCTTTTGTTCACATACAAGGACTCAAACATGATGCTTAAACAAGATATGTAACTTAAAAGTAACATGCCTTCATGCCGTAGCATATTAGACGTGTTTAAGTACTCATTCGCTATTGACATGAAATTAGACATTGAGATGTGCATCTCCTTTTTTGTTAATTTTCATGGTACACGTCTGAGCCTTGGCTTACGATCTAGTGCTTCAACATGTAAAGAATACGGCTCATACGAGTATCATAACAGTAAATAGTTAATGTTGCCACCTTTCTGTATCAGAGTTGTTCTTATATTACTGATCATGACTTCTTATTTCCTGAATCCTGATGTCAATTCTTATTAGCTTCGCTAATATGTGTGACATATCATTGAAATATGACTTAAAGAAGGCGTGCAGCTTTATGCTGTGTCTAGCCTATAATTTGCTGCCTGCAGGTGTATCTTCACGAATTAGCAAGTGCTTTTAATACTCGAAACAATCATTAACAGATAATTAACAAAGCACAATACTTACGGATACTAGTTAATCCGTACTTTTAACATTATAGAAATCTTCTTCCAAATATTCATTCCATAAAATTTTTACTTAAACATGTTTGGGAGTGTTACATATAGCCTCTGTGAAATTTGTGTCTATAATGCTTAGTTAAAAATCTAAAATGCAAATGGCAAGTATGAAAATTAAAATTGCTAGTCATTCTTGTTATAATCATCCATGTCACATAGACACATAGCACAAGTATAAACGAAAGTGAAAATCGACAAACATATTGCCATAACTATTTTCAATTCCAAAATGCAACTAATGGTGTTATTGTTGTTTCATTTAGTTAAATATGAGAAATCTTGTTATAGTAGAATGCTAACTGGACAAACTATATATGATTCTTTTCTCTTTAAAACTTTCCTCATCATGTAACCTAGAATGGTTATAACTTATAAATACCTGAATGGTTAGTTTATAAATCGTTTCTATAAATATATCATATTTCTTTCCTGTGTTTGTGAGACAAGGAATAGCTAGCAAAGGACAAGGCAAGGTTTTAAAGACTTGAACTAACTAACTGAAAGTGTTGGAGTTGCTATATATTTTTCCTGCTAGCGCATACGATATTTTAGACCCTGGTTCCACACAAGAAGTTTGCCCAACACGCCTTCGTTATCATTTCATATATATATATATATATATATATATATATATATATATATATATGCTATCTTGGTACTATTGTCATTCAAGATAGCTGTCTTTGAAGTGCTACCCAAGTAGTTTGCAATCAATTTTACAACTGCGGCTATTTTGTGGATGATGAATGAAAACATATTTTGTTGATTATTAGCACATAATTTATGATATATCCAACATTGTTAAAAGAAGATTTTTCTAAGCCTAATTGATTTGCATATTCAAATTTATTAAGTAGTGATGCGGGCCAAAGCATTGAGGAATGGGCCATTTTGTATCTGGAGGCCCAAAATCGTGTGAGAAGCTAAAATTAGCATGGGCTACAGGGCTCCCTTTCAGGCCCATGACCAGTCAAATCGAAGCTTGCAACGAGGATGACGTCGTAGTAAATGCCTATGTAGCAGTTTACCGAACTTTCGGGTCTCAAAACGCTCTATTTTATGAGTTATTTGCATTTTTATATTTTTTTTATAGTTTGTTGGGCTTTGTTTGTGGGCTAGTGCTTGGCCCGTTTGTCTTTTAGGCCCATTTCAAGTTTCTAAGGTCTATTTAATAATTGTATTGTGATTCTAGCCGATCAGTTCCAAAATATATGAAATTTCAATTTTCTCTTGTTTCTCAAGTTTGAGTAGAAAATCCCCTGATTATCGGTATTCGTTAAATCAACGATAAGTAGAAAAATTGTTTCTGGTATATATTTGTGCATGTGACTCAACAGGTTCAATTTGTGTTTACCACGCTTTAGGCTACATCAAGTAGTGTGTTAAAATGATTTCACGAATGTCATTTCAAACAAATTTGATACTTGCATACCCTTGCTAAGTTTTGCAAAAGAGGCAATGTTAATCTTCACACCAAAATGGAAAGTTTTGCAACTTTCATGGGGTTTTGTATGATGACTGGATGAGTCAAGGTCTTCTGTTATTAGTCAACCGAACCATCAAAACTCAAAAGGGATTGCCCACTAGTTAGAAGTTAGTGGTAGGATTCATTACATGAATTATTATGTAATCTTTCATTAAGGATAACTTTTGACAGTAATCTTTTAACGTCATGACCAAGTAGTGAATTTTATAGTATTGTTTGTAGCACCTTAATTAAGTACCTTAACTAGGAGAGGGTCATTATTAACAAAATCATGCATGGATCATAGGATCATTAGAACATGTTAAGGTTGTTGCTAGCAACTTGCTAATGCAAGTGGAGGCTTTGTGCTTATAAGCATCAATAATCATTCCTTCATCACACTTTCATTCATATACTAATACTATAATAATAGCAATGAGCATATATAGACCACTTTTTCCATATTATAACCCTCCTTATATGCCTTTTCGTTATACTTTAGGACTTTCAATTTTAACCAATCACATAACTCATTGCTGGCTGTTTCATCCCTGTATGCGATTATATGAATCTTACTGCATATTGGACCAAAAATCGATCACAAGAAAATTCAACACAAATATAAAATTAAACAGGGCATAACTGAAAGGCCGCGTAGATATTGTTACCTGTAAATAGTCATAATAATCAAAGATATTTAATCCTTTCATTGAGGTTTATTTATCTGAATTAGGACCAAAGCGGCTGGGGACCAGAAAATGGTAAACACGGTGAATATCTTGAGATGCTCTTTTCTGTTCTTCTGTGCGTGGAGGAGGCAAAGAACTAATGCAGGACTTGTTATATTCTTATGTCTATTCTTATTCGGTTTGCCGGCCAATACATGTTGCATAAGCTATACATGACCGCTCATGGGTGGAGATAAAAGGGGGGCACAAGGGGCAGGTGCCCCCTAGCGAAAAAAAATGTAGTGTAAATTTTCGAAAATATTTGGCTTTTTTCCGTAATTTGCCCTACTTAGTAGTTTCTAAAATTTATTAAAGTGTGCCCCTCGACCAAAAATTTCTAGCTCCGCCCCTGTAACCGCTTCAACAACGATCACCGCTTAAAATAGGAGTTGTAGGCTTGAAGTGTTACACAGTTATATTGTGTCTACTGTCTAGTGTAGCACACTATGCTACTTTGTGCAGCTTCATGAATTAGCAACTGCTTTTATCACTCAAACTATCATCAACAAACAATCCACTAAGCAGTATAAATTACTAGCTAAGCCTTACTTACAATAAACAATATGGATTATCAGTTAACATATTCGTTCTATTAATATGTACTTAAACGACTATGGGGGTGCTACATATCTCTGTGAAATCTGTAACGTAAAACGGTTAGTTAACATGCAAAGGCCATGTATGACACTTATGAATACTTGTACTAGGACATGCATAAATGAAATATACATTTATCAAAAAAAAAAAAAAAAAAAAAAAAAGGAACTTGGCATACACAATGGCTCGTGTTGTCATGGTGGCAGGTAAATCGGTGGCAGGTATGCAATGCTACTTCCTCTGGCTTTTCGTTTTCTCGTATTTTACATCAGTAGGGTTGTGTTTGCTTATATTGTAAGCATACAATTAAGGCTTTTAAATACTTGTATCATTCTTCTTTAAAAATATTTCCGATGAATGTTAGATCATTCCTTCCGTCTACACAAAAATGGAAAGTTTTGCAACTTTCTTGGGGTTTTTGCATGAATAAAGTTCTTCTGTTATTTAGTCAACTGGATGGTCAAGCCATCAAAAGGGATTGCCCATTAGTTAAAAGTTGGTGGCAACATGCATTATTTATGTAATCTTTGAATAAGCAGGATGGCTTTGACAGCAATATAATCTTTTAATGTTTGTGACCAAGTTGTGAATCACCTTAAATACCTTAATCAAGATATGATCATTTTTAACAAAATCATGGATCATAGGATCATTAGATCATGTGAAGGTAGTTGCTAGCAACTTGCTACTGCAAGTGGATGCATTGTGCTTATAAGCATCAATAATCATTCCTTCATCACACTTGCATTCAAATATTAATACGAGTAACAATGAACTTGTACCACTTTTACTATATCACTCTGTATAACTTTAATCTAACCAATCACATAACTCATGTTGGTTGTTCCGTTCCTGTATGTGATTATATATATGAATCTTACAACATATTGCACCAAAAATCAATCATAAGAATAAAACCAAATGCCGCATAGCTGATAGGTTGCGTTGATCTGATTTGGTTTTCAGTGCTTGTATGCGATTATATGAATCTTACTGTACATTAGACCAAAAATTGATCATAAAAAAAATTAAGCACAAGAATAAAATCAAACGGGGCATAAGTGCATAACTGATAGGTTGCGTAGATCTTATTGTCATTAGTTTAGTCATAAAAGACAAAGATATCTAATCTTTTCCAAGAGGTTTATGCATCTGAACTAAACCAAATTGGGGACCAGAAAAAGGAAAACATCGCGGATATCTTGGGATGCTCTTTTCTGTTTTAAGCACGCGCACAAAGAGAGGAACTAATACTTGATGTTATGATACTTCGTCACTTTTTACATCAAGTCCACACAGGAAGCATCTTATGTTGTAATCATCTACTGCATGATTACAAGAAGCGGAGGAAAAAAAATCTTTGTTCTCAATTGTGATTGATATATACTGTAGCTACTTAAATTTTCAATTGAAGATCCTTATGCTAAGCTACCTTTTTGAAGCTGCAAATGCTCACAAACTTAAATAACAAGCAAAAGCTGAAGCAACTAGTGATTATATTAGTATGCAAAAGGGCAAAGGCTATAGTCGGGTGTGGTACCAAAGAGGCGAGTATAAGGTATTTCATTATGGGTTTTGCTAAACAGTGACCCACTGGGCAATGCTTAAGGTGCATTAAACAATACGTTCTATTCATATTTAAAATAATTATACATTTAATGCACAATAAATGAACATAAAACATAGCTTAAATATATGTCATTTTTTATTTAACAAAGTCCAAGTTTCCTTTTATATTTGTACTAGCTTAGAAGACCCGTTGACACCGGGTAATCTTTTAAAGAAATAGAGAAATGAGATGAAAAGAAAAGTAAAACGTAAACATGTTCGATTAATATATGATAGAAAGAATGAGATAATCCGTCAATATTTGAATAAGCAATTGAGTTCGTTACGATTAAAGTAATAAACATCCACGCGTTGGCGTGTCAAAATTGATTGTCTTGAATAGAAAATGATTGATGCGAGCGCTACTCGATTTAATACCCAATGCCCATGCCGTGGACAACTAAAATTGCATCCACACATGAAACAACTTTTAGGAAAACATATGATCCGGAAGATAATGGCGGCATATGTCTCATAACACCAGGTGGTTTCGCTCTCTAAATTCCATGAACACGGCTCATTCAACTAATGCCTATTTTTTGAACATAACTTTAATTGATCATAACAGTGAAGAAATGTGCCTTCAATATTTATATACTCTTCTTCATATCATGAAAATAAAAAGGTCCATGATATTTACTAATCGGTAAAAGCAAACGCCACTTTACCATGAATGACATGACATGTCAAATAATAATACTTTGACCACACATATATGGAATGACCCACGTTTAACGTATGAACCAATTTTTAATTGTTGTACCTTATATGTATTCTTCAAAAAATGAGAGCCACTAATGAACCATATTTAAATTATTGCATCCTATATGTTCTTTAAAAATGATTCCTGAAATTGTCATCATATGGACCCTTAACCATGTTTGACACATGTTGCGCAAATAAAAAATACTTACAAATGGTGTGACACCGGGTATTGTTTTAGGAAATAGCCCATGACACTGGGTATTGTTGTTATTGTTGTTGTGTAAGTGCACTCCATGGTAAGGCCTATCAAAAGCTGATCTGGTATTACATGGACTTGTTTAAGGTGAAATGGGTTGTTTCCCTTTGTCTCTCAAATGCCTTAGACGAAGACCCCTATCAGATCCATACTCATCTTGGTGTCATAAACAGAGCCGTTTAAGGCACCAATCAGTTATGAATTAAAGAAATACATACCTCAGCTGGCTCGCGTTCTTTTTATGCTATGCTACCTAAAAGATGACACCAATCAGCAAGAAAGAACATCTTAGATTAACTAACCCTACTTTATCATCAAAACATTATCTTTCATGCATGATATTAGCTTGAATTTTTCTTCAGCCTCGACCTGTTGACGCATATCAGATCTTGAAGCTCGGTCTGGGTGAAAGCTCAGTAGTGCTCGTTTATAAGCTGCGTGAACCTAAAACAGTCACAAAATAGCGAGGGTTAGTCTACTATTTCTCAGATAAAAAGGTCCAAAAAATACTAATACTTAAATGGCACTGAGTGAGTCTGCTACTTACTTCATGTGATGAGACATAACAACCATTATCAACCAACATTCCTAACTTACGCAATAAAGAAGCCATATCATGACACGTCATTTCCAATTTCCGAAGGTCATGACAGACTTCAATACGATACATTTCTTTCAAGTTCATGTTTTCCTTATCCTGTGAGAAAATCGAAAACAAAAGAATGTTAATGAAACGACTACTTAAGTGATATCATGAGCACAAGATAAGAATTCTGCAAACCTATTTCTGACTTTCCTTGATTTCTTCCACACGCTGTTGTTGTCTTCTCTCCACGTCTAATAAACGCAACCGTTCAGCTTCTTTTCTTTTCAGCAAACGTCGCTGCTGCTTAGCTTCTTCTGCAAAACAAATAACTTTCCAACTAAAACTTAATACCAAGTTTGCTTCCCAATGACATTGCAATACATACAAAGGGAGGATCAGGTAACCGGTCACAACAGGTTAGCATGGGTCAAATATGTCATTTCAGCATCTGTTGATACAGATCAGGTTGGGTTGGGTAAACCTGCAGAAACTTTTTTGTGAAAAAAATAGAATAAACATTTAAAAGTAATTATGGGGTTGATGGATTGTAGCATAATTACAAACTTGGGCAATATTATAACAATAATCTAATTCTATATAAAAAATGATTTAGTGGGTTGTATCATAAGAAATAGACTATTGGCGACTATAAAATCGTATGACCCGTTCCGTTATGGCTAAATTCGTTGATGACCCATTTTGGATAAATGCAACCAAAAGTGGATTTTTATTAAGATAGTGGCTCGATGTGAAACATAAAAAAAAAAAAAAAAAAAAAAAAAAAAAAAAAAAAAACCCAATTTTTTCTGTCATAGCAATAGCACTTGGTGTATAAACAAAAGAAATTTGGTCATACGACATACGGGATAAACATTTGTATCAAAGTAAATCAGATTTATAATTAAAGGGGTATTAATGATATGCAAGTATCAAACAACAAAAAAAGGTAGAAGTTCAAGGATCGTACATAAAAAAGATAATTAAAACCTTGCACAAAATAACACCGCAGTCCGCAGGTCAGTGTTTGCTAAATTGTACCTGAACTTTTAAGGCTTGCTCTCTGGCTAACAATTCTTCCTCAAGTGTTCGTTTGTACTCATCAGTCTCCTTAAGATTTTCCCTTTCAGTAAATATATGATCATCATCAAGATAATATCATAACATGAATTTTGGGTATTAGAATAATGGAATGGTCAAGTACGTGCAAGAAATTACATATGAAGAATTTTTGCATTACTTCAGGTGTAGCTACATAACGATCAATCTATGTCAAGGAATGGTTAGTCACGATCTCAAAACATTTTTAAGGAAAGCAATCAACACGCTTCAATTCAAAATCAAACATTAAGCACATTTTGTGTAGTAAAAAAGAAGGACATTCCTTGATTAGTCTCAAGACTCTTAACGTCAAATAAGCAGTTTTAATGAAGCTGGTTATTTCTCGAAAAATTATTTCACCATCGCATTCAAATGATCAGATAAGCGTTTTCCATAAAAAAATAAACAAATCAGAAAGACAACTTAAATGGATAGAATAAATGAAACTAATGGGAAAGAGAATGTGGTACTTTTGTATTGACTTGCTTATTGGTTGTGTTGAAGGACAAACATTCAATAATCGCTTATGGTTTTATATTTATTAGTAATTATATCATCTCAAAGTTTATGATATTCCTATAATGAGATACTCATGGACCAAATACTATCAAACCGAAGTACCTCATACCATTTACATGTGGTCAAAAGAGTAGATTAGGAGTCATCAGAAGGAAGAACCAAACAGGAAAAACTCTTCGCTATCAACTTTCACCATCTGGAACATAGCCATATTAACACAATTAAAACGTAGTTAATTGTACCAAATTAATCACCAGAAAGTATGACAATAATCTACCTGTAGCGATGGAGCCTTGGCAGCCCAATCTTGAGAAATACCACTTTCGTATTCAGATCCAACCAAAAGAACCATGTCCAGTCCGGCCTATTGGTACATCTGTGAACATTCATATCACAAAGGAATTCTTAGCTCGCAAACCAAATTGATACATGCATTGGTTTTCCTCTTACTTCGGTTTTCGTTTTCTAATCAGTAATTTGTAATATCAATAACATAAACAACTACGAAGATATTTTGGACAGAGCATGTTTCATGTCAGCCCGACTTGACCGATTTCAAACATTTTCAACATCATATAATTTGACAAAATAATTGACGAAAAATACATTGGTTTAAACATCAGTTTATACAATTCACATAATTTAGGCCTGCGTAAGGATAGGCCACAAAGTCCAGCTGCACAATTAACAATAAAACATAACTTTCTCATAACCAATGTATCAAATAAACCAATCAAAATACGACACTAAAAGATATTAAAAAGTATCTTGAAAGCATTTGAGCATCAATGAAAGATTACCGTAGATGAAGCAATAGGGTCCAAGTGAGGATGTTATGACTTGCAGCATATAGATCTCCACTGGTGATAAGATCTCCCTGACACCACAATAAACATTTAACATTTAGTTGCATAAAAATTTACAAATTTGACATTCATAATGAGCCATAATTTTCTAAAGTTCAATGTGGACAGTTTACCAATTTTCTTTGGTTGGAATATCTAAAGTAAATGCTTGTAAAGAGCTTTCGAAGGCCTCTGAATACATAGAGAAAACATTAGTTATTAGCTCCTAAATATTCATAAACTGAAATACAACGAATAATTTATCAGTATTAAAAAGCATGTACATCAAGATAAGAGAGTATTACACAATTAACTCACTTTGTGGCCTATTTGGTCCTCCCCAGACAACAATGTGTTGAATCCAGTTGCTACCATAAGTGCCCAATCAATAATATTTGTTCTGCAATAAAATCATTAAAAAAATATTTTAATGATTCATATGCGGTCACATTTATAAGAAATGAAAGGTGTAATTTCTCAATTCATACACTCTGTTACATTGTATTTTAATGAATTTTGAAAGACATTGGTCTTTTTGATTAACTACAACTTACCAATGAGCCCAAATGCATATGGAACGTCGAGGCCTACTTTTGGAGGAGTAGTGGAAATTTGGCGTCTCCCGTTACCTTCTTCACTCTGTGTTGTTAAGCCTTTTAGCGTGCAGTCTTAAGATATAATTTAGTTCCCTACATTCACAACACTAACAATTTAAAATGATAAAAGACGTCATTACATTCAACCCGGCAGACCAGATCCTTTTTGACACGTTACCCAATCACAATATTTTAATGTGTAAAATTCTTGCCTCAAACCTGGTTGGGTTTATGTATTATAATAGATTAGTCATTTGCCACATATTTAACTAAATGAACTTAAACCACATTTTCAAGGACTAACTTAAAATGATGAAAGTGTGCAGAGAACATACAATTTGATCATTACATTATGCTTTATCTATCTTATCATCTGGTTGTTTTAATATAATTTTTACAACAGCAAGTTCTTATATCCATACCCATATCACAACTTAAATAGAGCAATAACATCTTTAATTCCAGTGAAAAACATACGATACAGTTCAACTTAAAATATGAACAAAATACGTACCTCAATCCTATAATATTTCAACCTCTGATTTGTAGTTCTAAGTCTAATTACAACCTACCAAAATAATAATAATAATCGATTCAGTAACAACAAATCAAGTATCAACACATGCTAATCAAAGAAACACATAATTTAATTACTATATGAATTAGAATCCCTAAAACAAACTAAAAGTGAAAGAAACACGAACCATGGCTTGTGGTTTAACAACAATCTCAAAGTGAGTTCCCTTGACAAAAACCTTCATCTTGTAACTTATTTATCTGCAATCAATGGAAACGAAACAATACCAAATTAATTATTAAAAAAAACATCAAAATAGATCATAGATCGAAAGCGTTATTTTTATTTGATTTTGATTTTGAATCGATTGAACCTCATAGATAAAAAGTGGAGATCTGTGGTGTTTGTGAACTGGTTGAACCTCATAGATCGAAGGTGTTATTTATTTTGAATTGGTTATTCGTGTAGAGGAAGTTTCAAATCGATTTGAATGTTTCAATATTTCGAAACTTAAGGGAGGAGCGTACCATTAATGGTTTCCAAAAATAAGATTAAAGAATGATAACTGAAGATGAGCGTGTAGAGGAAGGGTTCTACCAAATTGGTGCATCAGAAGAGTTGTACAATTTACCTTAAATTTGGAAGTCCACATCACAGCATTAAACCAATTTTGATGGTAAAACCCATTCATTATTAATTAGACTTCATGGTAAAATATTTAACAAGTAGATAGTCATATTAAGTGCTTCAACCCAAAAATTAGGAGGCAAGTGAGCTTGAAGCAATAAGGTGCGTATAAGATTGTTGATGGTTTGGATAATCCTTTCAGACTTATCATTTTGATGGTGCGTGTAAGTGTGTAAAGTATCTCTCATTAATCAATCGATATGTACATATATGTACATATATAGGTTTATAATGAATGATCTAGAACGTGGGCTTGAGCCCAATACAAATGTCGATTAACAATATGTTCCGTACTATATTATCTTGTTCATTAAAAATTATGGCGTAAGTGGCCATTCGGCTCACCGCTCACGTAATGATATGTATGATATTCATATTACCATGATCACATCCAAATTTTATCTTTAACTTTAGTATACCTAACTTGAGTAGTTGAGTTCATAACTAATCATACTTAACTAATAGGACATCTGGGCCAATCAAAGGTATATCACAATGATCCGAAAACAATAATACCCTTTTGAAAATTCGTTGTGTTTTCTCTTTATTGTGATCGTATCCCATTTAAAGCTTAGGTAAAAAGCACAAAAATACGTTTTATTAACGAATATGAGTTCATAGAAAGTCATTCAAAGTTGATTCAAGATTATTGATTATGAAGAAATTATTATTATTATTATTATTATTATTATTATTATTATTATTATTATTATTATTAAAACTAAGACTAGAACATATATATTTAGGGTACCTAGTCAAAAGAATATATCCTTTTTTATAATATGACCATTTTCATCCACAACAACAAGACATTCCCTTTGCAAACCATACCTCATCAACGGAATAAATTTAGCGTATATGTGCATTTAAAGACTGAGACTTGTCTTACACGATAACCTTACCCTTTTATAGAATACTAGACAAATACCCGTGCATAGCAACGAGATTTTATATGGACAAATAGTTTATTGATCAAAAAAAGTTTATAGGTTATAAACGAAAAATAATGTTTTGAAACCCGGTTCGACCCGGGTGGTTCAACCGGTTGAACCGTTCCGGTCGAAAAATAGGTCGATTTAAACCGGGTCAACTTGCTAGGTTGGGTCAAAAACGGGTCAAATTAAACCGGGTCAATCCGCCTAGTTTGAAGCGTCCCGGGTCAACCCGGTTTGTGTTTTACTCCGTGAGTAATTGGTTATATTTAATTTGGTAGATATGTTTTTTAATTGGTTGTATAATGTGAATAAATCATTGTACTTTTAAGTAAATGATAATGTTTTGAAACTCGGTTCGACCCGGGTGGTTCAACCGGTTGAACCGTTCCGATCGAAAAATGGATCGATTTAAAACGGGTCAACTTGCTAGGTTGGGTCGAAAACGGGTCAAATTAAACTGGGTCAATCCGCCGGGTTTGAAGCATCCCAGGTCAACCCGGTTTGTGTTTTAATTGGTTGTATTTAATTTGGTAGATATGTTTTTAATTGGTTGTAAAATGTGAATAAATCATTGTACTTTTAAGTAATGGATAATGTTTTGAAACCCGGTTCGACCCGGGTAGTTCAACCGGTTGAACCGCTCCGGTCGAAAAATGGGTCGATTTAAACCGGGTCAACTTGCTAGGTTGGGTCGAAAACGCGTCAAATTACCGGGTCAACCCGGTTTGTGTTTTAATTGGTTGTATTTAATTTGATAGATATGTTTTTAATTGGTTGTACAATGTAAATAAATTATTGTATTTTTAAGTAATGGGGTGTTTTAATTAGAGTATTAATTACATTAATTTTCTCTCACATTTGACTTTCAATACTAACTTTCAAGACTCAACTTTTCAAGTTTGACCATTTTTCCATTATAGATAGTATAGATAGCGATTGATGTTTCTTGCACACGAAATAAAATCATAGCACATCGACATCACAGCTTTAAACGCACAAAAACATACAATGAATGGCCATCTAATATGCCCTAAAAAAGAAGGGCTTATAAAACAAAAACCAAAAACAATAGTGAATCAGTAGTACTGGTGCACGTAGGTTAGTACGGTGTCGTTAAATACACTTGTTTACGAGAACTTGGCATATGTTAAAGCAAAAGGAATGTGAATATATGTTAAGATAGGCAAGTTGTGATGTTACTTGTGTTGATCACTTAATGGTTTGGATACTAAAATCCCTAATGCGATCCTTTTCGGATAGTGATGGGAGAAAAGGAAGGGCACTTTTACATGCACAGGGTTCAATGGGCTTACATACATTTATTCTTGTGTTTTATATGTAGGTATGAGCCACATATTTTATGTGTAAGCATTTTTTGGGTGCACTTTATGTTCTTATTCTTCAATCATTCAGGGTTTCTTTTACAACTCAACTGTGAAACTGGGAATCTAATTTCACACTTAATCACTCCATAGGCATGAATCATCGATCGAAACATGGTAAGAAACAAAGAAGGGTAGTATATATTAGCACCCTCTTATAGCGTTAGGTATCACAGCGGTTGAATGCGCCGAATCTGATGTTGCAGGCCTTTTTGCGTTGCCGAACCCCCGCCAACTTCGCCGAATACTCGGTGTGAAAATGACTCGAAAAAAATTAATAAGATAAAATAACCATTTGAATCCAACGGCTACTACTCTAAAAATTCAAAGTTTAATTCTTTCTTTCTTTTTAATTTATCCCGTATTTTTTACACCACAACACTCGTCTTCCTCAAACCCGTCTACCCCATCGTCACAAAACAAAATTTCTTCCTCGCAACTGTTTCCTTCGTATAGCACACAAAATCATATGGCCCAAATGACATCCGAACAAATTTATCAACAACTTTTCTATCATCAAAACCAACAACTCAACAACCAATTCCGAAATTTCCGATACCAAAGAAATGCGCCACCACGATTCTTTCAACCACAACAGTCACAATCACAATTCTTTCAAGCACAACCACAATTCTTTGAATCACAACAATCACAACAAACACAACCACAATTCAAAGAACCACAACCACCACCAAAAGAAACCCGTGAACAACGACGTAAAGGAAAACGAATCACAAAACCTTAAAAAAAAAACCACACCCACGGTGGATCTGGACGCGGACGAGGATGACGTGGTGGAAAGTACACGAACGTTGCAACGTTGGACACGCGAGGAAGAAACGTTGCTATGCTAGATTTGGGTTGAAGTTTCCGAGAACAAGGGGATCGGTTCCGACCGATCCGACGAGTTTTTTTGGTAGCAGATTATGGATGAGTTCAACGAAACTGCAAAAGGTTGTCCTCGTACCAAGGATATGGTCACGGGTTAACGGCGATTGCCAAAAGTTCAACGCTATTTATAAACATTCACAACGTAAAAGCCGGGGAAATGAGGACGATCATGTCGAACGTGCAAAGATCAATTTTAATGACACGTCAAAGGGGAGAAAGTTTACTCTAGATCACGGTGGCGGGTCTTGAAAAAACGCCCCAAACGGGACGCGGCGGAGCCGCTTGATTCAGCTAATCTTACCGAACTATTCAGCCCTGATGCAAGATCTCGTCTCGTCGGCAAACCTCGACCCGCAAAAAAACCAAATCGGAAACGACGACAAGCACCAAGGGAAGTAACTCGGAGTCTTTATCTCCTGAGTTTAGATGCAAAATTGTAGCAGCCAAATCCGCGTACGAGGCAAAGAAGCGAAAGAAGTGGCAATAATGGAGTGTAAACAATTAGAGTTTCTCCTGATTAATACCAACGGGTTGCCAGAACGCAAAACCGATCTCATAAAAAAAATATTAACCAATAATGGCAAAATATAATCAAGACAGACAGGGCAATATTGTTTTTTGTTTTGCTTTTTTTTTTAAAGTTTGGTACGTTTTTTATTTTTTGTTACATATTTTATCGTAAGTTTAGGGAGAATTTCATATATATCCTTCTTTAACATTAAAATTACATATATATCCAATCTAACATAAAAATTACATATATATACAATCTAAAACTTAAAATTACATATATATTCAAGCTAACTTAAAATTTTCATATATATCCAATCTAAAACTTAAAATTATCATATATGTCTAAACACCAAATTTATATATTGATTTTTCTAACTTGTGCCCTAGGGGCACAAGTTCAGCACACTAAAAGACACCGAGACCCCACAAAAAAGGACATTGAGATTCACAGAAAAGTACAGTTTATGTGGATCCCTGTTTCCTTTTTTGTGATGTCCCGATATCTTTTAGTGTGCTTAATTTGTGCCTCTGGGGCACAAGTTAGATAAACCTTTTATATATAATTAAAACTATAAAATACATATTAAATATTACTTGATTTTAAAATGACCATTATACATTTATTTCTCTTTTCATTATAATCACATATAGGGGTATAGGGGTGTTAGTCGGGTCGTGTTGGCCGGGTTCGGGTCGAGGTATAAAAAACATATCCGAACCCGACTCTATTTAGAACCCGACCAGAATAGACATGAACCCGACTAACCAAGGTTCTAAATATAGTAGGATTCGGGTATTTTTTTAGCCTAGACCCAAATTGATTCGACATGACCAACCCGACCCGACTAACACCCCTATGTGTGACTATAATGAAAAGGGAAACAAGGGTATAATGGTTATTTTAAAATCAAACTATATTTAATATGTATTTTTAAGGTTTTAATTATTGGACATATTTGATAACTTTAAACTTTAGATTGGATATATATATATGAAAATTTTAAGTTAGGTTGGATATATATATAATTATAAGTTTTAAATTGAATATATATGTAATTTTTAAGTTAAGTTGGATATATATGTAATTTTGATACAAAAGAAATATATATATGAAATTATCCTTTTTATTTGAATGAATGAAATTTAGTTTGTTTGAAAAATAGAAAATAAAATAAAATTGTGGATGGGTGGGGCCCCAATGGTATGTTCACTATGTTGTGAGTGAATAAGTGTTTTGAGGTTTGAGTATTAAAAGTGAAAATGCTGATGTAATCAAGTGTGTTTTTTGGTTTGGACCCTTTTGTGATTCATCTTTAATACAACGATTTTTATCCCCATTAAAAAAAAAAAAAAAAAAAAAAAAAAAAAAAAAAGACCTAAATCGCATGTCGTAATACTTAATGCTCTTACCTCTTCTACTCTTTTCTCTTTACCCATTTTATAGAAGGAAAAAGATTGAGAGACTGTGTCATTATCTCATTAGATTGTGAAGAAGTGGGTCCGGTTGATACAACCAACGAATTGTTGCAACACATGTTTAGACACAAAATCTATAATACTATAAGATTAGGCCCTCTAATTTATTGTGTAGGCGTCAACATTGCATAGAGTACAAGATAGCTAATGTTCGGAATTCAATGCAGCCTCATAATAACTATAAAATCATGAAAGGAGATGAAATGCAAGGGTTGCCCGAATTGATCACACGACATTTAGTATAGAATTAAAAATCGGTTAGATGAAGTGCGAAGATTGCATAGAGTACAAGATAACTAATGCTCTGAATTCATTGCAGCCTCATAATAACTATAAAATCATGAAAGGAGATGAAGTGCAAGGGTTGCCCGAATTGATCACAAGGCATTTAGTATAGAGTTAAAAGTCGGTTAGATGAAGTATAAGAGTTGCGAAAGGTTGCAAGAAAAAATTTAATGATTTTACCTAATTCTTTCCTATATAAACCGGCCAAAATCACATTTAGTATGTGTTTGAAGATGATTCACTCATCTTTTAGATCTTTGATTGTTGGTAGCGGTATGCAAATTCTCTTTTGCAACATTTTGGAGATTATTCACACATCTTTTAGATCTTTGTAATTAAGTTGGTCTTCTTTTTTTCTTAATTTAGTTATCATATGCATGTACCATGAAAATCACACAAGATCATGCATGCTCAGATAAATGAAACCAAAGATTGGGATACCAACTATTTTCTTTGTTTCTTACATATTTAGGTAATTGTTATAAATAAGCATATATATAGATATATGTATTATGTTAATGCATTTTCATATACAAGTAATTTATGTGCGTTTTCTATTGATGTAGCTTACATGTTCGTATTGATTCAAGAAATTGTACACGAGCATGTATGTAAAACAACATTTAAATGGTTAAATGATACTTTTTTAGCATGATTAGTTTATGTAAGTAGTTGCTTTCGAATATTCTTTGAGAAATATTAGAAAGAATTTATCGTGTGTAATTGAATTATTATTGAAAAGAAGAAGGTCCGCGCATCGCAAAGTGTTTTCTTTTTCTATATGTAGAATCATTAGTGAAAAACGAATATTTACGCTCATTAAATGAGTTTGCCATAATAGCAAAATACGACATATTAAAAATATCACATTTAGTAATGAATAAAATGAAAAAAATACATAATTTTGACTTAAAGCCGTTTGTAAATTATAATATCAAATAAAAAAAGTTGAGTTCTAAACATAAGCAAAATTTCAAACTTTTATCGAAAAACAAAGCCGGTGCATTTAATATAAAGTATATACAACATCGAGATGGAAGTACAAGGCTTGCCGGAATTTATCACATGATATTTAGTAATTAGTATAGAATTAAAAGTCGGTTATGGATTGAGATGAAGTTGAAAAGGTTGCAAGAATAATTGATGATTTAACCTAATGTAATATATATAGATATATGTATTATGTTAATGCATTTTAATATACAAGTAATTTATGTGTGTTTTCTATTGATGTAGCTCACATGTGTGAATCGATTCATGAAAATGTGCACGAGCATGTATGTAAAGCAACATTTAAATGGTTAAATGATACTTTTTAGCGTGATTAGTTTATGTAAGCATGCAACTTGAATAATGAATATAAAAGAAAAAGTACATAATTTTTGCTCAAACCCATTTGAAAAAAATAAAATAAAATAAGTTTAAGACATAATAGTGGAGTCCAAAAGTATTAGGAATTATTAATAGTGTGTTAATTAATATTCATTTAGTTAACTATTTAGAATTGAGTTTATTGATAAAATTTATTAATATTAGTTAGAGACTTCAATATTAATTTTTAATAAAATTAGTTGTACAATAATGAGATGAAGTTAAAAAGGTTTGTAACGATTTTTATACAGTTTATATGACATTATTATATATACATTATAACACAAACTTTAACTTACATACTTAATAAAGAAAATATATAACACACATTAAACTATGACCAATTAGATATACCTCGTGTGCTTTATATTACCATGCAAAAATCATCTAATGAACAAGTATTGTAGGGCTAAGTAATAGACCAAAAGAAACAAAACCATTTTTTTATCTTGCAAATAAGTAATAGGCCAAAAGAAACAAAGCAATCACAACTTAATAACCAAAAGCCCATTTATAAAATACAACACCACAAAACCAAAACAAAATCAAACATTTTTAAATTTTTATACAAGAAAGTCAAAATGTTTCATACGACATACTAAACAATAATTAAATATACAGTCGTCAATACACAGAAAGAATACGCGATTAACAATTAGATTCGAAGCTTGTGCGTAACACGGGTTCTTCATTCCTCGTTAGGCATAAGTTTTAGGTATGTCAATCATTTCTCTTTATAAAAATGACAAAATAGTTTTTAATGATATATTTTTTTGTCTTTTACTACTTTTAACTTGTCAAAGTTTATATTCTATATTCCATATTTTTTTAGCAATTTTACTCACTATATTAACAGGAAAAGATAGTTTATTTTTATGATTTTCTGTTGCGTATTTTGTGTTTTACTACTTTTGACTTATCAAACTTTATATTTTCTGTTTCGTACTTTTATTGTTTCGCAATTTTATAATAAAAGAAAATTAATAAAAAAAATTAAAAAAGATATGAAAATCATTTTAGATGTTCCAATACAATAACCTACCCTTCAACTCAAACAACATAGAGCTTTGACGCGTAAAACGAATAAACGTAAGGGTACTAGCAAGTAGCAATCATAAGTTTTGAGTTCGTTTTTGTGCATTTAACCAGTTTATCGATCTAGTTAGAGTTATGATTAGAACAAGTTTCTCAGTTATTACATGCTTGGTAACAACATTGCGAAAATAATCTATAGACAAACTGAAAAGGGAAAACGTGCTACATTCATAATATTTAGTGCATAGTTTGAAACATTGCAATGTCACAAAGAAAAAGCCCATTACAGAGAACCAAATGTTTCCCTAACTTCTTTCAAATCACAAAACTACCATCCTTCCTACTAGCATAATAATAATAATATATAATAAGATTATCTAATATACTTCATTTTCTTGGAAAGTCCCATCATGCCCTTGCCACAGCCTTGCACACCAAAGGGTTCTTCATCTCCAAAGACAGCTTCAAACACTCGGACAAATCAACCTGACCATCAGCAACCCAATCGAAATTCTGCAAAAGCTGGGCTAGCCACAAATGAACTGTGGCTAAGCCCATTGCCTTACCAGGGCACACCCTCCTCCCGGCACCAAATGGGGCCAACCTCAAGTCCGAGCCCATAATCGCAACCTCCTCGGTCATGAACCGATCAGGCTTGTAGCTTTTAGCATCAGACCAAACACCCTCGTCATGAGTAATGGCCCACATGTTCACCATAGCAGTTGTTCCAGCAGGAACAACGTGTGGGCCAACTTGAGTATCATGGATAGCAAGCCGGGCCCAAGACAAAAGAGGGCCCGGAGGGTGAACACGCAAAGTTTCTTTGATAATTGCAAGGAGGTAAGGAAGTTTATCAAGATCCGAATCAGAAACGGGTCGGGCTCGCCCGACAACCCTTTCAATTTCGGATTGGGCTTTTGCTTGTATGTCCGGGTGTAACACCATTCGTGCAAGAATCCACTCCAACAATATTGCCACTGTGTCAGTACCCCTGAATATCATCTCCTGGAGTAACAAACAACATAAATATTACTACTGTTATTAACTAAGCAAATCAACTAAAAGTAACACAAAAGAGAAATATTTAGATATTATTCTTATTCGCTTATTCCATACTTAAAAAAAACAAATAAAATAAAAATGACATACCCAAAGAACTGCAATCATGTCAGAATCAGTAAACTTATTCTCAGATTCCAAATCAAGCAAAACATCAACAAAATCACCATCATAAACCACCTTATCATCACCATCACCGGACCGTTTCACACGATGCTCCTTAATGATCTCCCCGACAAAAACATTAACCTTGGAAACCAAACCTTTGCACCTCTTCCTAACACCTTGGAAGTCGAACCAGCTTATAACAGGAAAATGGTCACTCCAGTTAAATATGCCCAACAACTCATACCCTTCACTCACAAGCTCCTCAAGCTCAACACCATCTTTAACAACATCAGCACCAAAATCATATGACTTACCAAACACAGACATCATGACATTATTTAAGGAAGCAAAGTGTAACATCTTCTTAACTTCAACACAACCTTTGTTCTCCATTGATGAACATATTTCACCAACCATTTTTAAGCCTATGTTTTGTCTGAAAACACCAAAAGCAGACACTCTCCATGGACTAAACAAATGTGTAGCCGAGATACGTCTTAGGTTACGCCAGTACTCACCGTACGGAGCAAACCCCATTGCACGGTGAAACAGTAGCTCATAAGCTGACTCTTTCACAGGCCTGTCAGCAAAAGCTGAACTACTCAAGATTTCCTTAGCAGTATCAGGAGAACTGGATATAATAAACCTGGTTAACCCAACTGAAAAAGCCATCAAGGGCTTTGCATTAAAAGCAACAGAAAGTTTTGCTAGGGTTCTGTGAGTTAAAGATGAGGTGAAAGCAAACACAAGTCCGGCAAAGGGTATGCCGGATGGACCAGGGATAGCTGTTTTGCGGCGTGGTTTTGCTAGAGCCCATGCTAAACCACCGGGTGCCAAGATGAAAGCGAAAACTGAGATGAAAAGTATGATGGAAACAAAGATGTTGAAGGTGACAACTGATGAGGTCGCAGTAGGGTTTGGGATATCAAGAGTAGTTGTGGTGGAAGTCATAGTTGATCGGAAAAAAATGGAGGTAGTTATGGTGGTGAATGAATGAGTAAGTGTGTGAGTGGACGTTGGAGTGTGTTGAGGAGGTTTAAATAGAGGAGAAAACTTAAGCTACAATAGGGTAGTCTATCCACTATAAATTAAAACACAATAAAAACATAATTAATGATTTGTTGGAGGAAAGAGGAGAATATTATTCATTCTCTCTAAATGAATCAGTGTCATCTCATCCGGGTAAACTACCCGGTGGATAGATGTATCCATGCCCTTAAATAGAGGGTTTTCAAGACAAAGCTGGTTTAATTTGATTTGCATGATCTTTTTTTGTTAATATAAAATCGTTTAGTATATTTCTGTTCAAGTACTTTTAAGTCAAATATTATATTTTTGTAAAAATGTAAACTTGAAAGAAAGCATATATTTGATTCATTTAAGTTGGTCATTGGTCATTTCATTTGATTACTTAAATATTGGTGAAGAAATTATTCTTTTACTTGAAATATCTTTGAAAAAAATAATAATAAAAAATAACCTCTAAATCACAATCAATCACACTAAATATTGAAAGCAGTTGTTATATGCGGGAAATGCCCCACACACACACACAAATTCACAAAACAATCTACAAAATAATCAGAAAGAATAGAAAGAAATTATAAAAAAAAAAGAAGATAAATAGTTAAATAGTCCGGTTGTCCTAGGTCTAGGCATATTTAGCCCGATTTTAAAATATTTTCGTTTTAGGCCGGGTTGCCCTGGGAAATAAACATATAGCCACCCGAATGATGACAAGTATACAATATGATGCTAAAGCTAATGATTAAATGGTATGATTTTTCCCTTGGAAAGTGATTGAAAGTAGCAGAGATTCGTCCTTGATGAAGCCCCAAATTTGTCCTTCAAAGTTGTGGTAGAAAGTGGTATCTTAAAATGCAGATTTAGGGTTTGTATATATAATTTTGATCTAACTACGTCGTAACCTTAAGTAACGGGTTATGCCATAACCTTCATATCCTTTACGATCTTATCTTTATAATAATGTCTACGGTGTGTGAAGAATCGTTTAAGCCCTATCTAGGATATAGTAACAATGATAAGCACAACGGAATAATAATAAGAACAATCAAAGTTACTTCAAGGTTTTCTTTATTAAACATAAAACAAACTACTAATAAACTACTACTACTACACACGCTCTATGCGTTTTCTAGACTCTCATTGAAGAGACTAGCTATGAATGGATAATCTGTAACTTAGACGCCTACCCTCTTTATATAATAGAGGGAGGTTACAAACCCTAAACCCTAGCTTACTAATCAAGCTAAGTAACTATTACATATTATGCCCTTATTGTTTCTTCTTTCTTCATTCTTACTTGTAGGTTTTGTAATCTTCAAATCTGTAATTCCCAACAATCTTCCCCTATTTGATATTACAAAACAATCTGCATGAAGAAACAATGCTAAAACATGTCATCACAATAATAAGCTGCACACCATAAATCTTCTTCCCCTTTTTGTAATCATCCAATAGGAGTCTTGTGCATCTCATAAACGCTTCCCCTCAAGTGATGCATGTAGATGGATAAGTATTTTTGAAAAATAAGCTTCCTCTTAAAAATATACTAACCATCTGCTTGAATCATGAACTCAGTAGCATAGATCATCTCGTCCTTCAGTGAAAAAGACATCACAAAATATCTTTGGATAATTCTTGTAGTCAATATATGCATGGCAATTACATGCAATGGCCGATAGTCTCAGTGAGCGCAGACGGATCAACCAGAAACCACTCAATGCTTATGATTATCGAATTTTGTGTAATCATATCATGAACTGTATGGTATCATATGCCCCCCAAAATATTTGTGAAGTGCGTGTAACTGTTCCAGTCAAGAATTATACCCCGAACTGAATCTCCAAAACGAACCATACACATCTTCATTATTCAAGATCCAAGGGCGTCTTTGGACCTTTAATCAAATATCAACCAACAAAAACAAAATAATAACCTCATTTTTTTTAACAGCAGTAACGAGCAGCAGGAACCGATCAGCAGTAACCGAGAACAGCAGAAACAAAATATTGCAGCAACAGAAACCAATAAGCGTAGCATCCAATCATCAAACAATATCCACGTGAACCAATAACCAATCAATATACTGTTGACCCATGTGCTTGTACTTAGAAATCGAATCTGCTCCAATCGTATCTCAACTGCTTGTTCCTTCGAATACAGTAAACTTTTTAAATCTGCTACTCTTCGACAATGAAAACTTTGATAAACCCTAGATATCACGAGCCCCTGTTCTCTAATACCAATTGTGAAGAATCGTTTAAGCCCTATCTAGGATATAGTAACAATGATAAGCACAGCGGAATAATAATAAGAACAATCAAAGTTACTTCAAGGTTTTCTTTATTAAACATAAAATAAACTACTAATAAACTACTACTATTACACACGCTCTATGCGTTTTCTAGACTCTCATTGAAGAGACTAGCTATGAATGGATAATCTGTAACCTAGACGCCTACCCTCTTTATATGATAGAGGGAGGTTACAAACCCTAAACCTTAGCTTACTAATCAAGCTAAGTAACTATTACATATTAGGCCCTCATTGTTTCTTCTTTCTTCATTCTTACTTGTAGGTTTTGTAATCATCAAATCTGTAATTCCCAACACTGTGTAACCCTAAGAAGAGGTTACGAGCGTAGAATGCTCGTCAACATTTATGTCGTTTCTACACCGTAACCTTATGCATGATGTTACGGCGTAACCTTCTTGATTGTTGAATTTAACTAAGTCATTGGATATCTACGGCGTAACCATATTGATGGAGTTACGCCGTAACATTCAAAATCATTGACTTCAGTCTTCAAGTTATAAAATATGTTACGACGTAGGTTATAAACCCCTACTACGCCATAACCTTCGTAAGGTCAGCAAGCTTTTCTTAGTGCAGATACAAAAGATGTTAACCACTCGATATGCACCACCATCTACATCGATATCTTAACTTCCATGTACTCATACTTACGCATATAATCCTTAACAAAGATTGAATCAAGAACGTTCAAGACAAAGAAATCAAGATAAAGACAAAAGTGTTTTATTAAAGTCAAGATCTAATCAAAGAAAGTCAGGAACAAAGTCAAGATCTAATAAAAGAAAGTCAGGAACAAGTTCATATATCAAGTGAGGAAAGCTTAAGTATGAAGATCAAAACCATACAAGATGTGTGAGTATGATGGAAATAACGTGACAAAGACAAGATGAAAATATAGGATTAAAGGCAAGAAAAGATAACAAATTCATATCACAAGATCACATAGCATGAAAGAAGAGAGGATCAAAACTCATCTACTTCAACATTCAAGGTTTAAAGATCAAGATTAAAGAAGACAAACTCAAAATAATGCATCAAAATAACTAAGGAATGGAATCCCTTAGGAGAGATTGTTAGAGTGGAAAACTAGACAATAAGTAAAGTGCAAGATACCATAAATTGTAACACCCCAACCCGACAAGGGTAAAGGTATCACAATATGGTTTCACATCAGAACATACATAACCAAACAAAAGCGAAAGTCTTACAAAACAACCAAAAGAAAACAATGAATGAAACAAAATTCTGGATATCTACAATACATAAACAACATGTGACAACCGGCAAATTAGGGAGTTATTTTGAAAACCCGCATTACGTTAAAGTTCGTTTATAATTTTTATTTGGAATTTTTATTCACAACGAACTTGTAAGACCTATTTTATGGATAATTATATTTGATGACGTTATGAAATTCGTGAATTATTTTAATAATTCATTTTAATATTATGCTCGGTGATGTATTCTTAAAATTCTCACTTGGTACTATGTTGACTCCGGCACTAGGAAACTTAAAAGTTTAAAAACTTACGAGTTTTAATACGTTGGACTTTTAATAACGTATTTATTATAAATTTCGGTGGAATATATATATATATATATATATATATATATATATATATATATATATATATATATATATATATATATATATATATATATATATATATATATAGAGTCCGTCAAATGGTGAAAATAACGAGTTTCGAGGACGTATAATATTTTAATCGTAAGTTTTCACTTACGTGAGGGGACGTTTTTATTAATTAAACTTGGAGGTAAAAAGGTTTGGTGTGCAAATAATAAGAAAATTTAGTTGAGGGACCTAAAGTGAAAAATACCTTATTTAAACCCTAACCCTAACCTAATATTATCATTTTCACTCAAACCACACCCACTCCCTCTCCTTTTCTTCCTCACCGCCGGCCACACCAAAAACCGGCCACCACCGCCGCACACCGCCGTACACCGCCACTCCCAAAACACTCCCCACCTCTTCCTTATTACTTTGTGGTGATTCACGCGCCCAAAAACCATCCTCCCCACCTCGATCTAACACCACCGATGCCACCCACCTCACCACCATCATCTTTCTTGGTTAATTTTTGTAGATCCACGGGTAAGTGTGCACGAGGTGCATCGATTTTGTTGAAAAACGAACCCAAACCCACGAATTTATATTAACTTGGGTCGGATTTGGAAGAAATGGATAAAAATAATAATGGGTTTTGTTAAAAACTTGTTAAATCTTGGTTTGGTATCCGGGTTTTGAAGTTCGGTTGGGTTTTGTTGCGTGGTCGACCCCTAGCCGAGGCCTCCCCCTCGACTTTTATTGATTCCGGGTCGTAGTGGTCATTTTTGACCCGTTTTCTTGATTGTTGACCACTTTTGGTCATGGTGATTATTTGTTTGATTTGGTTTGATTGATTAGTTGGAGTTGGTTTGGTTATGGGTGTTGGTCGATTCATGTTGGAGCCGAAGACCCCATATGGGTCGATTTGGGTTAGTTGGGTCGAGCTCTTGTGAGCTAGCCGCGACCATGGTGGTCTCGGGTGGGACCCACGTGGCTCTTGGTATATGAATTTGACTTTAGTTGACTTGATATTTGACCCGAATACGGTTAATTTTTGAGAACCGTTGTTGATGTCGAAACATATATATTTCGGCTAAATTTATTTGTTATGGTTATTATTTGTATAAATTGTTGGTTATCATTATTATTGCGGCTTATTGGATTTAGAAGCGGTTGACGAGTTATTTTGGACTCGTGGTATTATTTGAAGAAGTGTTGACGAAAAATGGTTTTGGGGACCGATTGTGAGACGGTCACTTAGATTGACGGAGATAGGTTAGTCGGGTGCCGTAGTCGGACCCTATTGTTGTAGCACGTAGATTGGGATTGTGTTGGACGGAGATGCATTTGTTTTTATGACTATTGCTTATTACTTTGGACTTGGACAATGAGCCGAGAGTCATGACTCGGACATGTGACCATTTCGTATGACTCGATAACTATTTACAAATAAAACATAAATAATAAAACTCGTAATAATAATTATTAGTAATATAAACGTTTATATGAATATGTAGACGTGAATAACAGATATATAATTATATAAGCGCGTATATTAATAATAATAATAATCACGAGTCATATTATAAATAATACGACTAGATATATATTAGGCTACGAGAGTAGCGTAATATTATTGAACGTATTATTATTATAAAAATGTGTTATAAAATGAGAAACTCTCGACAATTACTAAATATTAAATAAAATGTCATTTTATATAAATAACGAGTAAACTTATCGAGTTGTGCGGAGTCGTAGTCACTCGAGTTCAGGTAAGTTTTATTTGTGACTTTCGTGTTGTCACGGATATATAACGATTAATATAAACGTTTTCTATAACTAAATAACCACTTAACCAAAGGGTTGAACCGGGTTATTTGGCTACATGAAATGAATATATTAATGGGCATCGTATCCTACGACGCCCATAGGTTGTGGTATATGTAAAGGGTAATAAATTGCGAATATATATATCGGGGAATCTGGCCAATTTGACGATGTATATAAGAAATTTATTAAACTACGATATATACCATATAGTATTTATGTGCTATGTGCTTTAGGATTGGGTGTAATCTTGGAACGGTATGTTACGTAAATAAATATGAGGATTATCAAATCGACGGATTTGGTAAACTTCGGCGATTTATTTAAATAATATATTGGGCTAATATTAGATCTATAGTTTATTTTATTATTATTTGTGTGACCTTTTTGTTTGTTTTGTGTCGACCCACCACCCGTATGGATACCAAACGTAAATACACCAAACTCTTACGAAATGGATTTTCAGAAAATAAAATGGATTACGTCCGGGTTTGGGAATATTTTGAATTTGAGGAAATGATTTCTGAACGAGTTGATATTGTTAGGTCGTGCCGAGTCCGTAGTTGTTGTTTTGTGAGTTACTATACATCTTATTTCTACCGACTTCTTCTTGCTGTTTTCTGGACTTGAGGTGAGTCATAGCCCCACTTTTTACTCTTGAACTATGTTTTCAATACTTGGGGTGAGAAACGTGCAAATTATTTTATGTGGACTATTATCGCTCTTATATTTTCTCTAAAACTTGCTATGCGTATGGACTAGGATGTGTTGTCAGCTTTAGTCACATAGTTTTGTGTGTACTATTCAAGGTTGGCTTATTTGGTTATTGGTGGATTGTCAGCTTTAGTCACATATATGTTGTGTGTACTATTCAAGGTTGGCTTATTTGGTTATTGGTGGATTGTCAGCTTTAGTCACATATATGTTGTGTGTACTATTCAAGGTTGGCTTATTTGGATATTGGTGAACTGTCAGCTTTAGTCACATAGTTTCGTGTGTACTATTCAAGGTTGGCTTATTTAGATACTGTAGTGTGCACCTATAGGTTATTAATACTTCGGAGGTTATCCGAGTATTTATGATATTGCGGGGGTTACCCGAATATCTATGTTGGAGCGGAGGGTATCCGCAGGCTTTTAGCGAATCCTTAGTCTAGCTAGCAAGCGTTTTGCGTATATGTCCACTATATTGTTAGATGAATCTAAACCTATGATCTCACCAGCGAAAGCTGACTTTTAGCACGTTTTCTCAGGTAATTAAGTGATGATATGGATGCTTGGAATGGAAGGCTCGGCTAAGGCTCTTGGCATATGGATCTATTTTTCTAAACTCTGATAATTAATTATGGACCTACAGTTATTTTATTTTGGGCCTGACGCTGAATGATGTTGGGATAAATGTAAACTTTAAAACCCCATTTTGGTTGCGTTTTTATTATGTTTACTTTATCTCGTTCTATTATGTCTTGTGTTGGATACCAATCCTCGTAGCACCCCGAAAGCTTGTTGAGTCTTCCGCTGTATCAAATTTTGGGGGTGTTACACAACATCAATCTAAGATGACTATGGTCAAATCTGCACTCAGCTCTACTCTCAATTCCCAGAAAGCTATCCTGAATACCTGCCGCGGAGAAAAGAAATGCGGTTAAGCTTAAAAAGCCAAGTGAACGGATATAACAATAATGAACTGAAATACAAATACAAAAGTACAAATGATATAGTATGGGGAAACATAATTAGGCATAATGGATAGTACGGAAATGTAATGTGTAGGTTAATTAAGGAATCTATACAGTCACCTGTATAAACAGAATCAGAATACCATGATCTCAGACAAAACATATTGAAATCATATCATCACATAAGGCAACATAATTAGAGGGGAGAACTCCCTGAGTTGTGAAGGACGTGTATTGCACACATAGCCACATCCACCAAACAAATATCATATCATAACTTTACATAAACAGATCTATGATGCATCCGTATGCCCCTTAAAATAACCCATCATCGTAGTGCACATTTATATATATAACAGAAGGGACGTGGCAGAACATCACTCTACTGACCTAGATTCATGTCAGAGGTGCATCACTGACACGGACATGGAACCCCCATGCCTAGTGAAGCTCAGGTAACTTAAGGTTCATAAACAAGGCTCAAAACATAGTTGTCATATCAAAAGAACGAATAACACCATTCTCTAGGGTTTATTATGATCATATGTTGCCAAGTTCTAGATTTCTAGGGTTTATTTGGTATTGTATAAATGTTATTTCAAAATTTTGAACTTAAGGGCATTTTGGTAATTTTGCATGTTTTATAATTTTCAGGTATTACATGGTCATTTTACACGTTTTAGAAATTTAGGTTTTAAAACTGCTTCCCCTCTAACAAAAACTTTCGTCCTCGAAAATTGAGTAGGCAGAGCAGACGGAAATGCATCGAATTACAGAAATTATGAGAATGAAACAAACGCAAAATCTTTCAATTACCGAAGTAGCCTGATGCGTGGAATTGCACCCTTGCAAAAGGTTTTACTTCTCAAGGGATCTTGAGAAGCTTGCAATCCCCACCACGCAGTGCACCTGACCGTTGTAGTATAATATAGTGACAAGTACCGGGGGATTGATCGTTCAACTCAAACAATAGTGTTCGTTAGGGTTAAAACTCAACTAAACTAGGTCTAGAGATGAGGGATGATTCTTTTTGTATTTTTATATTTTAAATGAAAGCAAGTAAAATCTTTGGTTTTGGAAGGAGTGGGCGGAATTACTTGCTAATCAACTAACCCAAATAACTAAAGATGCAATCAAAATAAAATAAACTAAACTAAAACTAACTTATGGCGAAAAAAATAATGAGAAAAAATGTGGTTTCTTAGATTTCACTACTCCCTAGCTATCTGATGAAGCAAAAAGTGTACCGCTTTTGGGGGTCATTTAAGGCCAAATTCGAGATTATTTGATCAAATATTGCCCTAAATCATTCCTTTTGTCATTTTAGGTACTTTTGAGAGGAATTTTACAAAATGAAGCATTTTTGACGTTTTTGGAGCGAAAAAGTGTAGAAAACGACAAAGTCTCAAAAGCATGCTGGAAATTGCCTTTGAGCGTCACAAGGTGTTAGTGACGACGTCATGAGTTGAAAAAAGGGTGAATAAATCAAATATACGTGACGTGTCAGAATGTTTTGTGAAGGGGGTCTGACGGCGTCATGTACAAAAATTCCAAGGCCATCAAGAGTTATCATAAAGAGTGACGGCCTAGAACCCATATAGAGTGACGGCGTCAGAAGTGGATCTAGGCAATACGAGTTTAATTTGGTGGGGAGTTGACGGCGTCAGACTTAACTCTTGACGCCGTCAGATTACAAAATCTATATATAGTTTTCTAGTTTTCATTCATTGTGTGCAACTTTGAGGGAATAAAACCCTAGACGAATTGTCCAGCTATTTGAAGGGTTTCAACCCTTTGTTTCTTCCATTTTCAATTGAAGATAAGTACTTTATGAAATCATTCAATATGTCTATGTGTTGGTTGATTATATCTTACGTTTGTCTTCTTTTTAACATGCTAGGCTAGGTTTTCTTCGTGTTTGCTTAGATGTAATGAAACCTAGATGTTAAATATTGGTTGATGGTTTGTTTATAATTGTTATGCATGAATGAATTCGATGTTAGACTTAAGAAAACTGGCAGACTTCCAATTGGTAACTTGCTTGAAAGTCTTAAGAAACATGATCAGATGTGTACTATGATTTTTGGTTATATTTAATGCATAGGTAACTTCCAGGGATACCATGTTAGGAGCTTTTAATCGGATCGACATAGGATTGAGGTTGAAGCCTATATAGTTAGGGAAGATCGTACACGGCCCTACGACTAGTATTAAGGAATATAACCCGTCATTCATGCAATTGCAACAAGCTAATCAACCAGTAAAAGATATCTAGGGAGTAATGAAATCTAAGTAAACACACTTTCTCTCATTATTGTTTACACCACAAATTTAGTTTAGTTAATTGGGTTAGTTGATTAGCAACTAATTCCGCCCACTCCTTCAAAAACCCGAGATTTTTACTTGCTTTCCTTAAAATATAAAAATACAAAAAGAATCATCCCTCACCCCTAGACCTAGTTTAGTAGAATTTTAACCCTAGCGAACACTATTCCTAGAGTTGAACGATCAATCCCCCGGAACTTGTCACTATACTATACTATAACGAAAAGGTACACTACCTGGTGGGGATTACAAGCTTCTCAAGATCCCTTGAGAGGTAAAACCTTTTGCGAGGGTGCAATTCCACGCATCACTATCTTTTACAGGTTGATTAGTTTGTTACAATTGCATGGATGACAGGTTATATTCCTTAATACCATTCGTAGGGCCGTGTACGATCTTCCCTAACTCTATAAGCTTCTACCTCTTCCTATGTCGAGCCGACTACTAGCTCCTAACATGGCCTCATTAGTAGTTACCTACGCATTAAATACAACCAATATATCGTAGTACACCTCCGATCATGTTTCTTAAGACGTTCAAGCAAGTTATCAAATGGAAGTCTGCCAGTTTTCTTAAGCCTAACATCGAATTCATTCATCCACAACAATTATAAATAAACAACCAACCAACCCATAATCAATATCTAAGTTCCATTACATCTAAGCAAACACAAAGAAAACCTAGCCTAGCATGTTAAAGAGAAGACAAGCGTAAGATATAATCAAACAACACATAGACATATTGGATGATTTGATGAAGACTTATCTTCAATTAAGCATGGATGGAACAAAGGGTCGAAACCCTTAAAATATCTGTAAAAATCGTCTAAGGTTTACTCCCTTCAAAGTTGCACACAATGAATTAAAACTAGAAAACTATATGTAGATTTTGTATCCTGACGACGTCAAGAGATAGGTGTGACGCCGTCAACTCGCCGCCAAAATAATACTCGTATTGCCTAGATCCACTTCTGATGCCGTCACTCTTTATTTTCTCTTGGCCGTCTCTCTTTGCATTTACACGTGATGGCCTTGGCAAATTATAACGTGACGCAGTCACGAACTTCTTTAGAAAACCTTCTGGCTCGTCACGTGTATTTGATTTATCCACCTCTTTGTCAAGTCATGATGCCGTCACTAGCAACCTGTGACGCCGTCAAGTGTAATTTCCAGCATGATTTTGAGACTTTGTCGTTTTCTTCACTTTTTCACTCCAAAAACGTTCAAAATGCTTCCTTTTGTAAAATTCCTCTCAAAAGTACCTAAAATGACAAAAGAAACGATTTAGGGCAATATTTGATCAAATAATCTCGACTTTGGCCTTAAATTACCCCCAAAAGCGGTACATTTTTCGCTTCATCAAATACCCTTACACTTGAGATTTGCTTGTCCTCAAGCAAATATGCTTTTATTCTAATCAAAATACAAGTTAGGGGACACTTAACACTAATATAAAAGTAATTGCAACTAATAATCGTTCCCCTTCAACCAAAAACAAGCACGGAAATTATACACTAGCATCACAAATAGTGTTTAGATACTCACATCTCTCGGGTGTAATAAAGTATATATCACAATATGAAAATGGAAAACATCTCTCACTACCTGTCATAGCAAATAGATTACCATAGGCTTGGGAAAGGATCAAACCTCCACCACCTGGTTTAAACACCTAGGATAAACTATCAAAGAAGTCTTTTAAAAGGGTTATAACGTGAGGTGTAGGAATATGGTAAACACGATTTTGTTGGATAAAGGCAATATTTACTGGTGGCGAGTTAATCATCTTGGCCAATTACATGTACAGTGTGGCGTTGCTAAGCCAAGACTCAACTCTACTTAAGCTAATAAAAAACTAACAAAACATAAAATAAATATAAAAGGAAACGGGATGGTAGTCCGTACGTTTTTCTTCTTTTTTTTCTTTTCAAATTTTTTTTTTCTTGATTTTTCGATTTATTTATTTATTATTTTTTTTTGCATACACTCTTACCATACCATCCAAAATAATACATCATAGGGAATTTGCATTCCCATTACACTTGAACTTTTACATACTTTACAATCAACTATTCTAATGACTCGAATCAAGATAATCAAAACACTTGGAGTACTTTTTAAGATTAACGCACATATGGGGGTAATATAATGATGTTCTTCCCCATTACTCCATAACAACAGTACTTTACCCATGAGTCCCAATCGTCTCAAAACAATATGTACAAGATATGACTCGACTTAGCAACCATGTAATCAATTAGACAATTAACTAAGGGTTTAAACATGTAACAATAATGCACTAAAGATGAGTGCATACACGGAAGGCTAACACGATTTGGGTGTACATTTGGGGTGGATTGTAAACAAATTCTTCCTTTAAGTAAAATGCTTAAAGTTAGAAAAAGATAGGCTCGGAGGGGTGTACTAGGGGTATCGTGTACTAAAAATGAGTACAACGCAAAGGTGTGGGAAAAATTAATTGACTTTACTAGTCAAGTAATTATGACTTTATTGGTCAAGTAATTATGATATGGGTTTAACACAAGGGTGATCCTAATGCCTCTTATCATGTAGTAAATCTAACTACATGAATGTAGTCTCACTAGCGGTCTCGAAATGCATCACTAATGCAAGTTCTAGAATCTAAGTACTACCGGTACACTCATAAGCACTAATAATAAATGATTTTCCTAAGAAATCGAAAGGCAAACCTCACATATTTGGGTGGAAATTTTTTTTGAGTGGTACGGTTTTTGTGCTAGTCATACAACTCCTATAAATGAAACGCTCATTAAGGCTAAATCTTCACTCCTAAATGTTGTAAAAAAAATTAAATTTGGTGTTAAAATTGCCCTAACAAGTATTTCTCTTAGTTTTATTACACACCTACTATTGAATAAACAAACTCAAGTGCAATTGCATTCTCTAAGGTATCATCATTTACCCTCCCCTTACACTTAGGCTGAACATTGTCCCCAATGTTCAATAAAAAGGATGTAAAAGTAATGAAGGTAAAAGAATGTAACAAATACTCCCCTGATTCGTTCGGTGTGGATAAATGGATAACATGGTTAAATCCTCCTCAAACAAAATGAATGTAGAAAGCTTCCCTCCAGAAATATAAATCATTTTCTTGTCCAATATAACCTGTTAAACCTGAGAAAACAAACACAAAAACCCAAAGCATCAAACCGAACAAAGAAAACTCACAACTAGATGTAATTCCAGACTTAGAAATAAAAACAAAACAATTAAAGATATAATGCTTGTGGAATGAATATCTGGAAAACTAGAAGGGGGGGTTGAATAGTTTTACGTCTTTTTAATTCGTTGTAAAAATAGTTTTGGTGTTTTCTTAGTTTTTAAAATTTAGATTCGATAATATATGATCTCAATACTTGCACAATATAAACAACTATCAATAAGTAAGATATAGCAATGATAAGTAAGGAAATAAATGAGAGATGGAAAGATCGAACTGCGAGGCACGAGATTTATAGTGGTTCGGCTACAAGGACACCTTCCTTGCCCTACTCCACTCCCCGAGCACCTAACTCGAGAGTTTTCTTCACTATATCAACAAGCTCCCTTATGGCGGAGAAAACCTTACACACCAATTTACACACCACAACTTCTTCACAACTAAGTCACAACTCCTACACAACTTCTCCAAACCAATCTACTTCACAACTAACTACTCCACGCCTATCTTCTTCACACCAATTTTCTTCACAACTAGCAACTTCACACCTAGCTCCTTCACTACAATCTAATTCCTAACTTTTCTTCTTCACACCATACAACTAACTAATCACACAATCAATATACCTAGCACAACTATCTACAATCAAATATTCACAACAATCTTCACAAAGAATAATGTAAATAATCTTGATGATGCACCAACAACTTGTATGTGGAGGTCACAACAAGTTGTAATACTTCTTGTCTTGGGGGATAGAAGTATTCTTCTCTTGCACTTGAGAGGATGATGTTTGAATCACTTTGAAACAAAGAATTATGTACTTATGATCAAAGGATTAAGAGAATAGAAATGTGGATCTAGAACAGAAAGTTTAGGAGTGCAAAAGGTGAGAAAATTCTGTGGGATGAACCAGTATTTATAGGGGAGAAAATTACTGTTCTGGAGCATGGCCGGTCCCCTTAATTAATGGCCGGTCCCCTTAATGATTAAGGGGGCCGCCTAAGGAATTAAGGGGGCCGCCCATTCAGAATGTTGGATTTTCTTGTCTTTTAGTGGGGAATATTTTTCTGGATAAAATTTGCCATTTTTGGTTGGAAATTTGAAATTATATATTTATAATGAATTAAACATATTCTTTTAATTCCAAAAGTAATTTTGTAAAAGATATAGAATGTTTAATACATTTTATAAAAATTCTAGTGATTAGAAAAAATTCCTTTGATCATGAAATACAATAAACACTTTGTTTATTCATACCTTAAGTGATATGGATGCAAAGACAAATATTAAGCACTAAAAACTTGTTTATGGCATAAGTTTTAGATTAATGAGTTTATGCTTTGTAATTATCAAAACATAGAGACATTGTTAATATGCTGACAATGTTTTTAGACATTATTTATGTCAACAATCTCCCCCTTTTTGATGATTACAAAACCTTAAACTCATTAGGTCTAAAAAATAATTTTAGACAAGTATTATTAGAGTTTAACATTCTCTTCTCCCCTTTTTTGTAAAATCAAAAAGGTTAATGCTCCCCCTTGATGTATGCTCCCTCTCATTTGAGAGCACCAAGGGAATGAGCTATGGAAATCTTGGCTACACAAAATATTAGAAGAGAACAAGACACATATACGTGCAAAGCAATAATTATATAAATAAAATAGATTCATTCAAGCATCATATAAGTAATTAGCATTACAACATTCAATATGCTTAAACCATATTGATTACAATAAAACAAAAGAAAAGACATAGTCCTATATTGCCTAAGAGAGCACTTGGACCTGCTTGCAACCCATGGTTGATTGTTTTATTTGCTTGAAGGAGAACATAAGCATAAAGCTTAGTTGTTAGATGGAGAGGGATATGGAGTGGGGTATGGAGCGGAGGAGGTGGATCTTACGATATTGTATCGTGTTAAGGGTGGTATGGGATATGGACGAGTGAGGAGATATTCAATCCAAGAAATATCTTCACTCAAGTATAGGATTTGTTTTTGAATGAAGATGCAACAAGGGCAATAGTGAGTGTGGTTTGTAACTTGATCCAAGTCGAGAGAGTGAGGAAGGCAATTGTTGTAGGGTGATGATGGAGGTTGCCCTTTGTTGCGTTGTGCAAGATGCATGGCATTGAGATCACAAAGATCATGGATTTGTGATATTTCATCACAAAACTTTTGCTTTTCCGTGGCAATGCGGAGAAAGTCATTGTGTGGATATGGATGAATTGGGTTTGTGTAGTTGGAATTGTAGTGTGATGGTTGATCAAACTTGTATGGATCATTACAAATGGTTAGAGGATGAGATGAGTGGTTTGGCATGAAGGAAGATGTTTGGCCAATATTGTATGGTTTGTAGAGAGGATCAAATGAATGTCCTTGTGAATTTGGTGTAAAGTTTGGGAAGTAAGTGGTTGGAAGTGTTGAGTGATTTCCAACTTCATTGGTTATGATGGATTTGTTTCGAGGGCTTTTTCTTCGCCAAACGGGTTTTTCCGTCATTCTTGCAAGCCTTGGGGCTTTTGGTTTTGGTTTGTTTGGAGAAGTCATGAAGGGATGAATAGAGAGTGTGGAAGATTTGGGGTATTTATAGTGTAAGATTTGTGTGTTTAAGGATGGATAAGGTTTGTTTGGGAGACTAGGACAAAATATGTTGGTGAAAAATGGGAAATGTAGGTTGAAATGGGCTAAAAAGCAGAAAAGATTCTGTAAACCCGACCATCAGATGGCCGGTCCCCTTAATTAGGGGGCGGTCCCTTTAATGATTAAGGGGGCCGCCTTACAAAATTAAGGGGGCCGCCCATCTGGTGATTTCCAGGTTGCCAGAATTGGGTTTTTGGCTGAAAATTTGCATAAAGGTTGTGTGTTTGGATTAGAATTCAAGCAAGTTCAATCCCTTTAGGCAATATAGCATCTAATCTAATCAAGATATAGCATGCATGCAAAAACACATAAGCAAAAGAGCAATTAAGCAACACATAATAAGCAAGAGGAGATAAGTAAAGGCAAGAGCACTTAAACTTCCTAAGGCACCTATCTTAGATCAAAGGCAAAGGTAACTAGTGAGTGGAGAACTAGTGATGGAACAAGATGACAACATTATTAGTGAATTTGTCCTAGTGTGTGTCTATATGCAACAAATGTGGAGTTGTGATTGTTTTGACTCCTAAATGCAAAGAGAAATAACGATCCTAAGAAACAATCCAAAAGATCTCCTTGATTCAATTTTTGCTCAATCATGAATGTCAAAGATATATATTAGATTATGTACCTTGACAATTTATGTGAGAGTTTATGCATGATTTTGAAAGACAATGTTTTTAGTATTAGTCAACAATGCAAGGAAAATGATGTTCATGTGATTCCTAGTTGTGAGAATAATTTTTAAAGAAAATTGATTGGGTTTTACAAAAGAGTTTATACAAAGAAAATAAACTTTCCCAATCTTTAATTTTGTGCGAAATAAATTCCTAGACTCAGAAATGAAGAAGTGGACGAAAAGTAAATTTTATGCAAGTATAAATTTGTATTAGTTCAATATAATTTGGTCAACTTGTTCCATCATTCCTAATCCTAAACGCAAGTGGTTGAATAATTCACGCTTAAGGGGTTTTGTGAATATATCCGCAATGTTATCTTCCGATTCAACTTTTTCTATAGATATGTTTCCTTTTTGTATATTATCCCTAAGAAAGTGGTGGCGTATTTCTATATGTTTAGTCCTAGAGTGTTGCACCGGATTTTTACTTAAATCTATCGCACCTTTGTTATCGCACATAATGGGGACATTTTCTAACCTAATGCCATAGTCTACGAGAGCTTGTTTCATCCATAGTGCTTGTTGACATGCCTTTCCAGTGCTTACATATTCAGCTTCGGTGGTAGAAATAGCAAGAGCGCTTTGCTTCTTCGAAAACCAAGATGCTAGACAACATCCCATAAACGTGCAGATGCCGCTAGTGCTTTTTCTATCTACGTAGTCTCCCGCATGATCCGAATCCGCATAGACGATGGTTTCTATGTCGGATCCCTTAGGATACCATAATCCTATATATAGTGCCTTTAATGTATCGGAAGATACGCTTAACCGCTTCTAGGTGAGAGGTTTTGGGATCCTCTTGAAAACGGGCACAAAGGCAAACACTAAACATGATATCGGGTCTACTTGCCATCAAGTATAGTAAACTACCTATCATTCCTCTATACTTGGTGTTATCTACGGACTCACCTTCATCATCCTTTGTGAGTTTTACTTCTGTAGACATGGGAGTTTTCATGGGTTTTGAGTCTTCTAGGCCAAATTTCTTAAGCATTTCCTTAATGTACTTAGATTGGTTAAAAAATATTCCATCTTCTAATTATTTTATTTGTAATCCTAGGAAGAAGTTAAGTTCACCCATCATACTCATCTCAAACTCATCATGCATGATTTTGGCAAATTCATCACACATGTCTTGACAAGTCGATCCAAATATAATGTCATCAACATATATTTGGACAATGATGAGATTTGGGTCTTTCCTTTTAGTGAAAAGAGTGTTATCTACCATTCCCATGGAATAATCATGTTTAATAAGAAAAGCTTTTAATCGATCATACCAAGCTTTGGGAGCTTGTTTGAGTCCATACAAAGCTTTCTTTAACTTATAAACATAATCAGGTTTTGCGAAGTCAATGAATCCTGGAGGTTATGCCACATATACCTCCTCATTGATAAAGCCGTTAAGGAATGCACTTTTCACGTCCATTTGAAATAACTTAAAATCCAAGGCGCATGCACAGGTAAGTAATATCCTAATCGATTCTAGTCTAGCTACGGGGGCATAAGTTTCGTCATAATCAATTCCTTCTTGTTGATTATAACCTTGGGCAACTAACCTAGCTTTATTCCTAATAACTATTCCATTCTCATCTAACTTATTTCTATATACCCATTTAGTTCCTATGATGGTCATATTCATTGGATTTGGGACTAATTCCCAAACATCATTTGCCTTAAATTGATTTAATTCTTCTTGCATACCTATAACCCAACTTTCATCTTTTAAAGCCTCATTAATATTCTTAGGTTCTATTTCTGAGAGGAAACAAAAGAAATTGTTTTTATCTTGGGCTTGTGACCTAAGGGTTCTTTGGTTAAGATGTCATATTATGTTATTTAATGGATGTGATCTAGATTCTTTAACATTAACAATTTCATTGTTTCCTAATTGAATGTCTTCATTATCATTTCCTATGGGTTTTGTTTTACTAACCTTGATTGAGCCCGAACCACCTGGCTTATATTGACCAAATATTGGTCAACAAAGTCAAACAGCCTAGAACCAATGCTCCGCGGAAGTATAAGGTTTCCCCGGGTCGTATGTCCCGACGAGGTGTGAATTGTAAACAAACGGTTATTTGATCGGGTGAATTTGGATGAGAAAAAGGTTTGTGTGTGATTGAACTATAGAATCTACAAGAGAATAGCTTAAACAAGCTGTATAAACAAGACGGGAAAGTTTAAAAACCCAGAAACGTTTAAAACTTAAAACGTGCACGTTCACGTTTAAATAAAACGTAAACGTACGAAATAAAACGCGAGTTTTAGTAAAATAAAATACTTACCAAAGTGAAAATCACATTTTTACAATCCTAATAGTAAAAGAAACTTTTTAGAAAATTAAAATTACTTTTTACACTATTTAATTATTTAATATTAATTAAAAACTAATTATTACTTATTAATAATATTTAAGTAATTTAAATATAATACAATATTATTTAAATACTAAAAAGGTGAAAATAAAATTTCTAAAATTATAAAATGACTAAAAATAAGTTTTAAAAATAAAAATAAGTGTTTTTGTCTTTTTGTGGATTTTCTTTTAATTAATTACTATTTAATTACTAATTACCTAATTAAACTATTTAAAATTAAGAAAAATACTAAATGAACAGTGAAAATTCTAATAAAATTTCTAAAATTATTTTACAACATATAAAAGCTATAAAAAATATAAAAACTTGATTTTACTTAATAAAAACTAATTATGCTATTTTAAACTTAATATTAATTAATAATTAATAAAACTAATATTAATTCTAATAAATACTAAATGAAAAGATAAAAATCTGAAAAAATTATTATAACTACTTAAATATATGAGGAATTTAATAAAAATATAAAAAAGCTAAGTACTTAATTAAAATTTAAAAATGAAAATTAAAATTAAATTACATTAAATAGAAACTATCACTTAATTTTAAATTGATCTTTCTTGGTTTTTCTTTTACAAAACTACTAAAATACTTAAAATATGAACTTTTTGTAAAAACAACTAGCTTGGAACCCAAAAATAAGCCAGAATAAGCCAATAAGTGGTGACAGTTGACTTTTGTTGACCCAAAGGGAAAATAAGCTAAAATGGCTTTGAGTGGGACCCACAATGGTGAAATCTGATCTAAGTAAGATAAGTGAACATGTTTAAGCCATAAAATTCAAGTGAGGTCCACAGATTTAGCAAATAAGCTAAAAATAAGCACTTGCTTATTATTTCTGGACTGAAAAGTGGGACAGGGATTTGTGACCAAATCAGGTGGGACCCAGGGAGTGTGAGGTCAACCCAAGGGTCAAAATATGGAGCCTGGTAGGGGGAGGGTTGAATGGTGCAAATAGTGAAGGTGGTGGACCACCATGGTGGCCAGAACACCACCACAAAGGTGGTGGTGTGGGTGCAGACCTGCTGATGCAGGGGCAAACCTTGCCCTGCAAGTCACTTTGTGGCTTTGTGGGGCCCAGTGTAAAATTCACAAAAATATGCAGACCATGGAAACTGGTAGATGAGGTGGGAGGGTATCTAATGAAACAAGTTTTGTAATCCAAATCAACATACAAAAATCAAAACAATTACATGAACTTTTGGAAAAATCTAATGTTGTGCACTTTGACTTTTTAAGCAAAACTACTTATGTTGACTTATTTGAGTTTCTAGAGAGCCTAACTGATTAAATAAGTTATACCTAGATGGAATGAGTCTAAATTAAGCTAGATAAACAGGTTTTAAACCAAAATGATAAGTTTGACAGCCTATAATCTACACAGATTACCACAGTCAATGCTAAATTGATTCTTTGACTTTTTCACTAATGAGACTTCAATTTTACACTACTTACTACTCTAATGTTACCCTAGGAGTGTGAACAAACTAAATTTGGCCCATGATAATCATTACAGCTCAGTATAGCAGACTGATCCAAACACTCCCTTAAGTGGAACTGTTATGGCTTTAGTGAAGCAAATGGTAATCTGAGACAAACTTGTTAATTCAAACCCATGAAATAAGCTATAATGACAATATGTAAGCTATGTGGAACAGAAATTTGGCACAATCTCAGGTACAAACAAAGATTAGTAATCAAAACTACTAGGTAACCACAATGTTGAATTGAAAGAGAAATCAAAGAAGTATACCTCAACTCTTGATCAAAAAGCTAATGGAAGCTTGTTAACAAGCTTTTTAACCAGAAACCACAAACAAACCACCCCTGAATCAGCAAGTGCTTATTTCCTTTTACCCTTTGACTTTTGTTGACCACTTAAGCTTTTTGAACCTAAACACTTTTCTGTGGAACCAATTGCATTCCTTTACTTATATTAAGCTACAAAGAAGCTTATATGAGCTTAAAAGTTCAAAATAACAACAGTAGGCAACTATAAAGCTTATTGAAATTTTTGAATTTAAATCAAACTTTCACAAACTGAGATTGAACATGAACTTTAAATTAAACTTGAACAGAGTTTTGTTACAACATAATTAAAATAGTACAATGCTTAAAAGCTTGATGGAAACTGAAGTACAAGTTAAAAATATTTATTCTAAAACTAAACTAAGACTAAAAATACTCTAACACACTTCCTCCTTGCTTCTCTGTTGATTTATAGGGTCTAGGTAGGGTTCCTGAGCATTTCCCACACCTCCTATGGACCCTTGGATGACTGCAACTTGATCTTGATCCTTCAACAATTTTGGCGGCAAAATCCTTCTTTTGGCAGTTAATGGTAACTTGGAGCAATTTGTGGGAATTCATTAAAGTTTTGGAGGGTTGTGGTTTGGAAGGGGAACAAAGTATAGGTAGGCTGATGTGGAGGAGGGGGGAGGTGACTTGTGCAGGGGAGTAGCAGGGCAAGTGGTGAGTGAGGTGGAGATGGTTTGACCTGGTTTGACTTGGGGTGTTATTCAAAAACGGGGGAGTGATAATTTAGGGGGTGGGCTGTGTTAGTGGTTGGGCTTAGGGGGGAATGGGCTTGGGTAGGCTAGGTGGTGGACTGTGGATCAGGTTAGGTTTTTGGGTTAAAGTAATAAAAAGGGTGCATTGGTTTATAATTTTAATTCACAAGGATCAATTTTGTAATTACCAAAAACTGAGGGGCTGATCCTGCCAAGTTACCAATCTCATAATAAGGACTATTCTTGCCAAGTACCAAAAACACAAGGGCCAAATTCCATTTTTAAAATTTCCGGGGACCAAATGTGTCAATTTGCAAAGTTTAGGGACCAAAACTGTAATTTTTCCAAACTTCACACCAAGGACCAAAAATGATTTTTGTAACTTCCCAAGGACCCAAAATGATTTTTCATTCAAAATTATCCCACCAGGGACCTTTTCTGCCAATATTTGAAATTCCAGGGACCATTTATGTCAATTTTGGATTTTTGAGGGGTAAAAGTGTAATTTTCTCAAACTTTTTCACCCAAGGACTTATTTTAACTTTTCTTTGCCTTGGGTTGACTTTTCTTTCGTTTTAAAACTTCCAGGGACTAGTTTTGTCAAATTTTGAAACTTGAGGGACTGAAACTGCCAATTGTGCAAACTTTGTTCGTTTTTTATTTGTTTTTAAACATTTTGCATCTAAGACATATAAAACACACTTTTGGGATAAATTGTGCATTTTGATGCGTATTTGTGTGTTTTTGGATGTTTTGGCAGTTCATATAAGACAAAAATGATGAGTATTTACACACTCATCAAACCTCAATAGCTTCATCTTCGACTAAGTCATCATCTTCTAAAGGTAATGTTTTAGGAGGTGGTGGTGTTTCATCAAATGTTACATTTAGTGATTCTTCTACCTTCATGGAGTGTTTGTTAAGTATTATATATGCTTTACTATTTTGTGAATATCCTAAAAATATTCCTTCATGTGATTTTGGATCAAACTTAGTGAGGTAATCCTTAGTGTTTAGAATATAACATTTACTTCTAAATACCCTAAAGTAGCTTAAGTTTGGTTTTCTACCTCTTAGTAACTCATATGGAGTTTTTCCTAGAATTCTCCAAATTGATATCCTATTTAAAATATAAGTCGATGTATCTACGGCGTGACACCAAAATTTTTGTGGGATGGATTGTTCATTTAACATTGTTCTACTCATTTCTTGTAGTGACCTATTTTTTCTTTCTACTACGCCATTTGATTGAGGAGTACGAGGAGCGGAAAAATTGTGAGATATTCCATTTAACTCACAATATTTTCCGAATTGTACTTCGTTATCAAATTCCCTACCATGGTCCGTCCTAATGGCAACTATTGAGCATCCTAATTTATTTTGAATCATTTTACTAAATATTTTGAATTTTTCAAAGGCTTGGGTTTTGTCACTTAAAAACCTAGTCCACATGTATCGTGAGTAGTCATCTACTATTACTAAGGTATATTTGTTTCCCCCATAGCTCCGTACAGCGGATGGACCGAAAAGATCCATATGTAATAATTCTAGGCACCTAGTAGTGGATACTATATTCTTAGCTTTGTGACTAGCATGAGCTTGTTTTCCAATTTTACATGCATCACAAAAATGCTTGTTATATTTTAGATTAGGCAAATTTCTAACTAATTCCTTAGATGCCAAAGATTGTATTTGTTGCATGTTAGCATGTCCTAATCTCCTATGCCACAATGTAGAGTTTTCATCTAGGGTCGTAAGGCATATCCTATCCTCAGGCTTGTTTCCTAGTTTCATAACATATATGCCACCTTTTCCTAATTCCTCTACCTATGATTTTTCCATTCTTAACTATTTCGCTATCCTCTTCGATAAAAGTGACTCTACATTTATTATCACATATTTGTCCTATACTAAGCAAGTTATATGTTAAATTATCTACATGCTCTACATTTTCAATAGTAAGCGAGTCTTGAGAAATCGTACCTTTGCCAATGATTTTTCCACGTAAGTCACTACCGAAAATAATGTTACCTCCATTGTATGCCTTGTATGTAGAGAATAGCTTGCGGTTCCCCGTCATGTGCCTCAAACATCCGCTATCTTTGATCCATTCATCAGGCTCCAAGTCAATTCCTAAACCTATTTCGTCGGTTTCTTTTGCCATAAAACACTTTTCATCTCTTGGCTTTTCAACTTCTTCTTTGTCACTATGTTCCACTAACAAATGCGCCTTGATTTTCATAACCCGGTGGCTTTAGACATTCGCCAATGAGATGATTTGGACTTCCACATCCAAAGCACTTTCTTTTCCCGTAGTTGTCACTTCTATTTCTTTGGAATGGTTTTCTTTTGTCTCGTGATGATCTAGTGAATCTTCCTCGTCTCTTGAAGAATTTCTTGAATTCTCTTACGGCCATTGCATATTCTTCGTCTTCACTTTCGTCACTTGAATCATCATCATCACTAGGTTCCTTATTCGCTTTTAGAACAATGGATTTGGTTTGTTCTTTCTTGACTTTGACCGTTTCCGAATCTCTTCTTATAATTTCTTCATGAACCTTCAAGTTGCCAATTAGTTCATCTAGTGATAACGTCATCAAGTTCTTTGATTCTTCAAGTGCCGTGACCTTAGCTCGCCATTTCGGATGCAATGCCCTTAGAAATTTCCTAACACAATTTTTACTAGAAAATGTCTCATCAAGTGCTTTTAAACTTGTGATAATAGTGTTAAATTTAGCAAAAGCATTATCAATTGATTCCTCTTTCGGAATCGTAAATTGTTCATATTGTTGTACAAGAAGATCTATTTTATTATCTTTGACTTGGCTATTACCTTGGTGAGTAATTAGTAAAGAATCCCAAATTTCTTTGGCGGTTTTACACATAAAAATTCTTTCATATTCTTTGCGTGGTAACGCATTATAAATGACCATTTTAGCCTCATTATTTTTTGCTAGTTTCTTTTTCAAATCATCATTTTGTTTTTCGAAAGTTACAATTTCATCCATTTTAGTTTCAACATTATATTGAATATGAGAAAAATCACCAAAGGTAATAATATGCCAAAGATCAAGATCTTTTGATTTCACATACGTTTCGAATCTATTTTTCCAATATAAAAATCCATCACTTTCAAATAGTGGTGGTCTTTGCATAGATTGCCCTTCTAAATATTTTTCAGATTCCATAGATCGTTACAAGTTTTAAAATACAATATATTTTAAAAATCTTGCTTGACCTGGCTCTTGATAGCAATTGTGGAAAACTAGAAGGGGGGGGGGGGGGGTTGAATAGTTTTACGTCTTTTTAATTCGTTGTAAAAATAGTTTTGGTGTTTTCTTAGTTTTTAAAATTTAGATTCGATAATATATGATCTCAATACTTGCACAATGTAAACAACTATCAATAAGTAAGATATAGCAATGATAAGTAAGGAAATAAATGAGAGATGGAAAGATCGAACTGCGAGACATGAGATTTATAGTGGTTCAGCTACAAGGACACCTTCCTTTCCCTACTCCACTCCCCGAGCACCTAACTCGAGAGTTTTCTTCACTATATCAACAAGCTCCCTTATGGCGGAGAAAACCTTACACACCAATTTACACACTACTTTACACACCACAACTTCTTCACAACTAAGTCACAACTCCTACACAACTTCTCCAAACCAATCTACTTCACAACTAACTACTCCACGCCTATCTTCTTCACACCAATTTTCTTCACAACTAGCAACTTCACACCTAGCTTCTTCACTACAATCTAATTCCTAACTTTTCTTCTTCACACGATACAACTAACTAATCACACAATCAATATACCTAGCACAACTATCTACAATCAAATATTCACAACAATCTTCACAAAGAATAATGTAAATAATCTTGATGATGCACCAACAACTTGTATGTGGAGGTCACAACAAGTTGTAATACTTCTTGTCTTGGGGGATAGAAGTATTCTTCTCTTGCACTTGAGAGGATGATGTTTGAATCACTTTGAAACAAAGAATTATGTACTTATGATCAAAGGATTAAGAGAATAGAAATGTGGATCTAGAACAGAAAGTTTAGGAGTGCAAAAGGTGAGAAAATTCTGTGGGATGAACCAGTATTTATAGGGGAGAAAATTACTGTTCTGGAGCGTGGCCGGTCCCCTTAATTAATGGCCGGTCCCCTTAATGATTAAGGGGGCCGCCTAAGGAATTAAGGGGGCCGCCCATTCAGAACGTTAGATTTTCTTGTCTTTTAGTGGGGAATATTTTTCTGGATAAAATTTGGCATTTTTTGTTGGAAATTTGAAATTATATATTTATAATGAAATAAACATATTCTTTTAATTCCAAAAGTAATTTTGTAAAAGATATAGAATGTTTAATACATTTTATAAAAATTCTAGTGATTAGAAAAATTTCCTTTGATCATGAAATACAATAAACACTTTGTTTATTCATACCTTAAGTGATATGGATGCAAAGACAAATATTAAGCACTAAAAACTTGTTTATGGCATAAGTTTTAGATTAATGAGTTTATGCTTTGTAATTATCAAAACATAAAGACATTGTTAATATGCTAACAATGTTTTTAGACATTATTTATGTCAACAGAATATTTGCAGATTTCCTGGAGTTTATAAAACTAAAGATTTAACAAAAACTTTTACGACTTCGGCAGAGAAACAAAACTTGCAAAATTTCCAGAATTTTACACATGACGCCGTCAGAAATGACCTGCATAAATTCTTTGGTTAGTTTCCAGAAAATTTCTGGAAAAACTTATGCCTTAACTCCTGGAAATCCTGCAAAATAATCATTATGACTCGATACAAGCATTTGACTCAAACAAATACTAATATGCATATTCATTTAATATTGTTGTGATTCATCTTCAATCCCGTTCTTAGAAACAATTTTAGATTTCCCTTACACTTATCTTTTGTGAAATACCTTTATATGTAATCAAGACAAAGTTAAAGACAAAATAAAGCATTTTCACAATTTATTTTGAAACATGAACCAAAAACAATAAAAATAAAACATGCATACGGAAACAAATAAAATCAAACAAACAAACAAACAAATAAAGCTTGGGTTACCTCCCAATAAGCGCTTGTTTTTGTTCGAGTCACGAGCCTGACTCTACCCTTATTTAATGGAAATAGGGGAGGTTTTCCCTACACTTTGGATTAAGTACGGGTGGATGTAGCGATACACACCCTTAGGGTGGAAATATGCCACGTGAGGTGAAGGCGGTGAGTGAATGGTTTCCTTCATCCTAAAACTACCCGGATAGTATTGGTTGATGGGTAAGTCGGTTCCTCTTTTGCCTCCTAGATGTATATCTAAGGATAGAAAGTTGTGTAAGGATTGAGGTTCCGGTTCATCAACACTAGGAAATTCCCTAGAACTAAGAGTAAGGTTATCACTACAAGTATTCAAACCTATATCCTCTAGTTGTGTTTGGTTCAAAGGTTCTACCTCCATTGGGATTCCTAAAGTCTCTTCTACTTCTTCTAGGTAAGTCACGGGCGGTGTGTGTGCCTCAAATGATGGTAGGACTTGTGGGATACTTTGTGGGCTTGGATTATCCACCTCATCCTCCATTGTATCTAGATTACCTATGTGTTTGTTTTGTACTATGATATTAGGAGACATCCACTTAGGCATCCCTGAGTAATCATCCCTAGACAAACTTCCTGTTTGCTCCTTCAAACTTGTTATTAATTGATTTGTGATGTTTTTTGTTGGGTTGTCTACTCTATAATAATATTGGGCACAATTTTCTATGGCATCCCATGCTTCTTCAGCATTTAATTCCCTAAGGTCCGCATTGGCAAAATCGTCAATGTACCTTTGATCATATCGGTTGACATGATCGTAAAAGCTTTTAGCTAGGGACCATAAATCGAAACTATGATGAGGGACTATTCGGAGTAAAATTTTGAAACGAGTCCATGCTTAATAGATAGGTTCATCTCGATATTGGTTGAACATCAAGATGTTATTAGGAGTGAATAGGTTTCGTGGTCGGTAGTATGGTGGATTCGAGTTCTCCATAATGGTGAACGGAAGAGTCAATGAAAAAGTTTTTACGAACAAAGAGACAAAGAAAAGATAGACTAAAGAAAGATAATAAAATGAAAATAAAAATCTCACTAAAAAAGAATCTAATGAGTAGACCTAATCAAAATAAAATTCAACCTAAACAATAACTATTTCCCAAGCTGCGGCGCCAAAAACTTGATGCGTGAAATTGCGCCCTCGCAAAAGGTTTTACTTCTCAAGCGATCTTTAGAAGCTTGCAATCCCCACCAGGCAGTTAGCTGACCGTTGAAGTATAGTATAGTGACAAGTACCGGGGGATTGATCGTTCATTGATCGTTCAACTCAAAGAATAGTGTTTGCTAGAGTTAAAACTCAACTAAACTAGGTCTAGAGATGAGGGATGATTCTTTTTGTATTTTTATATTTTAAATGAAAGCAAGTAAAATCTCGGTTTTGGAAGGAGTGGGCAGAATTAGTTGCTAATCAACTAACCCAAATAACTAAAGATGCAATCAAAATAAAATAAACTAAACTTAAACTAAATTATGGCGAAAACAATAATGAGAGAAATGTGTTTACTTGGATTTCACTACTCCCTAGCTATCTTTTACAGGTTGGTTAGTTTGTTACAATTGCATGGATGATGGGTTATATTCCTTAATACCATTCGTAGGGCCGTGTACGATCTTGCCTAACTCTATAAGCTTCTACCTCTTCTTATGTCGAGCCGACTACTAGCTCCTAACATAGCCTCATTAGTAGTTACATACGCATTAAATACAACCAATATATCGTAGTACACCTCCGATCATGTTCCTTAAGACGTTCAAGCAGGTTACCAAATGGAAGTCTGCCAGTTTTCTTAAGTCTAACATCGAATTCATTCATCCACAACAATTATAAACAAAAAACCAACCCATAATCAATATCTAAGTTTCATTACATCTAAGCAAACACAAAGAAAACCTAGCCTAGCATGTTAAAGAGAAGACAAGCGTAAGATATAATCAAACAACACATAGAAATATTGGATGATTTGATGAAAGACTTATCTTCAATTAAGTATGGATGAAACAAAGGGTTGAAACCCTTAAAATATCTGTAAAATTCGTCTAGGGTTTACTCCCTTCAAAGTTGCACATAATGAATTAAATCTAGAAAGCTATATATAGATTTTGTATCCTGACGACGTCAAGAGATATGTATGATTCCGTCAACTCGCCGCCAAAATAATACTCGTATTGCCTAGATCCACTTCTGACGCCATCACTCTTTATTTTCTATGGGCCGTCTCTCTTTGCATTTACACGTGATGGCCTTGGCAAATTATAATGTGACGCCGTCACGAACTTCTTTAGAAAACCTTCTTACGCGTCACGTGTATTTGATTTATCCACCTCTTTGTCAAGTCATGACGCCGTCACTAGCAACCTGTGATGCCGTCAAGTGCAATTTCCAGCATGATTTTGTGACTTTGTCATTTTCTTCACTTTTTCGCTCCAAAAACGTCCAAAATGCCTCCTTTTGTAAAATTCCTCTCAAAAGTACCTAAAATGACAAAAGGAATGATTTAGGGCAATATTTGATCAAATAATCTCGACTTTAGCCTTAAATGACCTCCTAAAAGCCGTACACTTTTCGCTTCATCATAGCCTCAATTCAGAACAACCTTTCTAACAGATTTCAACAAACAGACAGCTCTATCTTATGAGAACTTCATAACCTCATATCTTATCCAGAGCAGATCATAAATCAGTTCAACGATTGCATACATGTAGCAGATAACCAATATACTTCTCAAAAGTAATAGCAGAAAACAGATTGAGTGCGGAAAATCGAACGATAGGAAGCTCTAAGATGAGTTCTAAACTTCTGTGAGTATCCCTAATGATGTGAGCCACCATTTCTTTAGGGTTTTCATCGGATGGACTAGAACGGCGAGTGTTAACCATCTGAACGATTGTCAAACGATTAACAAGATCCAAATATGATATGGTACGGAAAGGAAAGTACGCAGAAGGAAACCTAATGTCTACCCAATCCTCACAGGTCATATCCTAAGCTCTAAGGGTCCTAACCTGGCTCTGATACCATAAATTGTAACACCCCAACCCGACAAGGGTAAAGGTATCACAATATGGTTTCACATCAGAACATACATAACCAAACCAAAGCGGAATTCTTACAAAACAACCAAAAGAAAACAATGAATGAAATAAAATTCTGAATCTCTACAATACATAAACAACATCAATCTAAGATGACTATAGTCAAGTCTGCACTCAGCTCTACTCTCAATTCCCAGAAAGCTATCCCAGAAGCTATCTTGAATACCTGCTACGGAGAAAAGAAATGTGGCTGAGCTTAAAAAGCCTAGTGAACAGATATAACAATAATGAACTGAAATATAAATACTAAAGTACAAATGATATAGTATGGGGAAACATAATTAGGCATAATGGATAGTACAGAAATGTAATGTGTAGGTTAATTAAGGAATCTATACAGTCACTTGTATAAACATAATTAGAATACCATGAGCTTAGACAAAAAAATATTCAAATCATATCATCACATAAGGCAACATAATTGGAGGGGAGACCTCCCTGATTTGTGAAGGATGTGTATTGCACACACAGCCACATTCACCAGACAAATATCATATCATAACTTTACATAAACAGATCTAGGATGCATCCATACGCCCCTGAAAATAACCCATCATGATAGTGCACATTTATATATACAACAGAAGGGACGTGGTAGAACATCACTCTACTGACCTAGAGTCATGTCAGAGGTGCATCACTGACACGGATATGGAACCCCCATGCCTAGTGAAACTCAAGTAACTTAAGGTTCATAAACAAGGCTCAAAACATAGTTGTCATATTAGAAGGTTCCAATAACTAGGTTTATCATAGCAAAGGTCCAAATCAGAAGGTTCAAATCAAAGGTTGTAATCACAAAGGAAACCTTAAAAGTAAGGTCAGAATATCCATACCTTGGAAAAAATGCAAAGCTGACAGAAAAAGAAAGGATCAAAAGTACGAATAACACCCTTATCTAGAAATCTACACATATAGTATTCGTTATGAATAGCTTGCTCATTCATTTACTTATTCATATTCTACATTAGGTCTTCTTTCCATTTTTGTAACTTTCCATTTTTAGCAGGTTTCCAAAATTAGTAAGTTTCTATAATTAGAAAGTTTCCATAATTAGCAGTTTTACTTATTTAGCAAGATTTGACATTAATATTAAATTAAGCATTTAAATAAATTCATTGATATAATTTTAGGGTTTAATTATGATAATTAATAATAGTTTAGGGTTTAAAGTGTAATTATATCAAAGTGTAAGGTTTTAAATATAATTATCATAAGTTTTACATATTATCCAAGTTAGTCCCTTAACTTTCATATTTTACAATTTAAACTATATACTTTAGTAATTTACAACTTAAGTCCCTCAAGTTATACAAATTCTAATTCAAACAATTAATTATGTAATTAACCAATTAAACCTTTTAAATATCAAATATTACACATTATACCCCTCTACTTATTTTATACGAATTACCCTTTTTAAATTAAAGTTTACAAAATTAACCCTCATGTTTCAATATTTACAAATTACACCCTACAATTTCTACAAACCAATCGGTCCCTTTTTAATTCACTAAACCCTAACCTTAGTTTCTTCTTTACTTTCCTAATCATTATTAACCTATTTATTTACCAAATCTAATCTTAACCCTAACCAAACCAAACCTTAATCTTTCTTTTGTTTTTCTTTTCTTCTAGTTTTTCCTTGTCGCGACAACAAACCAAACGATATCCTTGTTTCCCTTTTTCTTCTTTTTCGACATATATAAACCAAAAGCAAACCCTTATTAGTTCGTCACTATTGTTTAGGTAAATTAACATGTACGTATATCTCGTATAAAAATCCCATTTGAATTAAAACAAAAAGTGTAGGTCGACTTTGGGTTTGTAGTTTATGATTTTTACGCGTTATCATATCATACGTATATATATATATATATATATATATATATATATATATATATATATATATATATATATATATATATATATATATATATATATATATATATATATATATATATATATATATATATATATATATATAGTTTCTTAGATTCATGTTAGGTCGAATGGAAGCTAGAAACAAAACTCCAAACTCCTTAAAAACTTTTGGTCAATCGAATAGTGCCCAAGAAATAGATGACGTAAGTTTTTGTAGTGTTAGGGTTTTAATATTTTGTGAAAAGTTAATATTGGATACATGGTAATCGAATATATGGAGATGGGAGGGGGGAGGGGGTCGGCCGAATTTATCATGGGCCAAGGGAAGTCCAAATCAAACTCAAAGTCTCCAAATTTTATTTATATTTATCTTTTATTATGTTATGTTCAAGTTTATATTGTATTCAGACCCTTAAATAATTTTTAACGTGTCATAAAATTCTTAGAATCATGAAAGTATAATTTGTTAATTTCCTTAAGTGATTTTGATCATATTTAGTGAATTACAAAGTTCCTGTAGCTTGTTTGGTATTATATAAGTAATTATTAAGATTTTTAGTTTTAGGGGTATTTTGGTCATTTTACACATTTTAGAAATTTGAGTTTTACGAATTCTTCTCCTCTAACAAAAATTTTCATCCTCGAAAATTGAGTAGGCAGAGCAGACGGAAATGCATCGAATTACAGAAATTATGAGAAAGAAACAAACGTAGAATCTTTTAGTTACCAAAGTAGCCTCAATTTAGAACAACCTTTCTAACAGATTTCAACAAACATACAGCTCTTTCTTATCAGAACTTCATAACGTCATATCTTATCCAGAGCTGATCATAAATCAGTTCAACGATTGCATACATGTAGCAGATAACCAACGTACTTCTCAAAAGTAATAGCAGAAAACAGATTGAGTGCAAAAAATCAAACGATAGGAAGCTCTATGATGAGTTCTAAAATTCTTAACAGATGAACAACGATTAATAAACATACGATGAGAATTCAAACGCGTGTGTATATATATATATATATATATATATATATATATATATATATATATATATATATATATATATATATATATATACATATGTATATATACATATATATATACATATGTATATACATATATATATAATATATATATATATATATAATATATACATATATATATACATATGTATATATACATATATATATACATACATACATATATATATATATATATATATATATATATATATATATATATATATATATATATATATATATATATATATATATATATATATATATATACACAAATTGTGAAAGATGGACTTGTCAGAGGTCTACCAGAGAAAAGATTTGAAAATGACCAAGGCATTCAATTCAATCAATCATCCACTTTTTATGCTGCATATGGACTTGTTTGGTCCTACCTCTGTGAGCAGCATCAATTTGAAGAAGTATTGTCTAGTTGTAACTGATGATTTCAGTAGATTCACATGGGTTTTCTTTTTAAGTACTAAGGATGAAACAACAGGCATTCTTAAGACATTCATCACTCAAGTTGAAAAGAAAATCAAGATCATCAGGTGTGACAATGGGACAGAGTTCAAGAATAAAGTTATGGATGATTTCTGCAAAGACAAAGGTATTAAAAGAGAATTTAGTGTTGCAAGAACTCCTCAATAAAATGGAGTTGCAGAAAGAAGAAACAGAACACTAATTGAGGCTGCTAGAACCATGTTAGTTGACTCCAAGCTTCCAGTGACTTTTTGGGCTGAAGCAGTTAACACTGCTTGTTACATTCAGAATAGAGTTTTAGTGGTCAAAACAAAGAACAAGACACCTTATGAGTTGTTCAGAGGAAGACCTCCTACTTTGGAGTTTATGAGACCATTTGGGTGTCATGTTACTATTCTCAATACCATTGATCATCTGGGCAAATTTGAAGAAAAGTCAGATGAAGGCTTCTTTGTTGGATACTCTATGGTTAGCAAGGCTTTTAGAGTTTATAACTTAAGAACAAAGAAGATTGAAGAGAACTTGCATGTTCAGTTTCTTGAAAATAAAGCAAACATGGCAGGTTCAGGACCAGATTGGCTATTTGATCTTGAAACATTATCAAATACAATGAATTATGTTCCTCTCACTTCAAGTACTGGAGACAAAGATCTTGAAGATTCAGAAGAATTCATTGATGAAGATGAAGCTTGAAAAGATGATGAAGATCAAATTGTTATGCCACTTTGGGACTTTGGTGATAATTCTGAAAAACTAAGTGATGCAGATGGTGTGAATAAAGAAATTCCTACTAACAGTGGTAACTCAATTCCCACTGCTACACCAGAAGTTTCCACTGTAAGCCCAAATGTGGAACATACTTCTCAGGAATCACCAAGTGATGATGTAGAGATCTCAAACATGCCTACAACATATGATATTCCTAGCACATCACAGTCTACCATTCACAAAGTGCATCCACTTGATAATGTTATTGGTGAACTTCAATCAGGTGTGAAGACTAGAAGACAGACAAAGAAAGATGATATTCATGGGTTCATAAGTGAAGTATATGAGTCCAAGAAACATAGTAAGAAGAATGAGTGTTTGTTTTTCTGTTTTCTCTCACAGGTGGAGCCTAAGAATGTGTATATGGCTCTAGGAGAATCTAGCTGGGTTGAAGCTATGCAAGAAGAGTTGTTGCAGTTTAAACTTCAAAAGGTTTGGGTTCTTTGTGACTTGCCTGATGGTATGAAGGTCATTGGTACTAAATGGGTTTTAAGAAACAAGAAAGATGAAAGAGGCATTGTAATCAGGAACAAAGCTAGATTGGTTGCTCAAGGATACACTCAAGAGGAGGGTATTGATTATGAAGAAGTGTTTGCTCCTGTTGCGAAGATTGAGGCTATTAGATTGTTCTTAGCCTATGCATCATTTATGGGCTTTACAGTCTATCAAATGGATGTTAAGAGTGCCTTTCTGTATGGAACTATTGATGAGGAGGTTTATGTCTCTCAACCTCCAGGCTTTGAAGATCCTCAACACCCAAATAAAGTTTACAAAGTGGTTAAGGCTCTTTATGGCTTACATCAGGCTCCAAGGAAGTGGTATGAAACCTTAGCTAATTATTTGTTGAATAATGGGTTTCATAGAGGTAAAATTGATCAAACTTTGTTCATCAAGAAAGACAAGGGTGATATCCTACTTGTGCAAGTATATGTTGATGATATTATCTTTGGGTCTACTAAACAAGAGATGTGCAAAGAGTTTAAGAAGCTGATGAAAGATGAATTTCAAATGAGTTCTATGGGAGAACTTACATTCTTTTTGGGGCTGCAAGTACAACAGAGTAAGGAAGGCATATTTATCAGCCAAGACAAGTATGTGGCTGAGATTATTAAGAAGTTCAAGTTTACTGATGCAAAATCTTCTAATACCCCTGCTGACAAAACCACTCACTTATTGTTGAAGAATGCTAGTGGTGCTGATGTTGATGTTCACACTTACAGATCTATGATTGGTTCTTTGATGTATCTTACTTCATCAAGGCCAGACATTATGTTTGCTGTATGTGCTTGTGCAAGATTTCAAGTGACTCCAAAGACATCACATATGACAGCAGTGGAAAAGATTTTTAGGTAATTGAAGACTTATCCTAATCTTGGATTATGGTATCCAAAAGACTCTCCAATAGAATTGATCACATACTCAGATAGTGACTATGCTGGTGCAAGTTTGGATAGAAGATCAACTACTGGAGGATGTCAATTTCTTGGATGTAGATTGGTGTTATGGCAGTGCAAGAAGCAAACTATGGTGGCTACTTCAACCACTGAAGCAGAATATGTTGCAGCTGCTAGTTGTTGTGCTCAGATCCTTTGGCTTCAGAATCAATTATTGGACTATGGGTACAATTTCATGAACACCATTATCTATATAGACAATAGTAGTACCATATGTATTATTAAAAATCCTGTTCAACACACTAAAACTAAACATATTGAAATTAGACATCACTTTATTAGAGATTGTTTTGAGAAAAAGCTTATTAATGTTGTCAAGATTCATACTGATGACAATTATGCTGATTTATTAACAAAAGGGCTTGATGTGGGTAGGTTTCAATACTTGGTAACAGGTATTGGAATGCTCAATCCATAAATTTTTGATGTCTAAATATTTTTCAGTGTTGCAGGATACTTTTTAGGTACTCATATTGTTTGTATTGTATGTATGGTTTTCTACTAACTTGTATGCAGAGTTATCAAGAGCACAGTGGTAATTAACATACAACAGTGGAAAGATTGGTGATAATAGTAAGCAGAAAATAGTACTTTTATTGATTATTTAGAAGAAGTACATCACATCCATCAACAAAAGATTGTCACCAAATAAGAACACCATTACATCTGACATGAACCTACAACCTAACACCTACTCCATTGGTTTCTTTCCTTTTCTCTCATACTGATGCTTGCCTTTGGAAATTTTCTTTCTCTTGTCATCAAAAGAGAGTTGTTTCTATGGACAAGCAAGTCCCAGAACTTGCTTGGGAGGCCTTGGTGCTTGAATAGGCTTGTCAACAGCTGGCCACTTCATGTTGTTTATTGCAGTTGTCAGTGCTGTGGTGAGAGCCTTTGGGAGTTCCTTGGAAAGATCAAAGGTTGGATCATTGTCATCATCTGATGAAGAGCTTGAATAAAACTCTAGAGATGGAGCAGGATCAGCTGATATCTTCTTATTGGGATTCATGCTTGAAGATGTAGCAGTTGCAGTATTTGGTGGAAAATTTCCACTCCATCCAGAAGAGAGTTCTTCAGAGTCTGAGTAGTAACTGATTTCCTCATCTGAAGAGTCATCAGAGGAGATGTAGATTATTGGAAACCAACTCATGATGATGTATAAGGTTTGTGTTTATTGAAGAAGATTGTTGATGAAAGATAAAAGATGTTGAGCCCCTTTTATATGCAAAGTCAAGGTCGAATTCTAATTAATGAAGGATATTTACTCCTACTTGTTTTGGTAGGTTGGAGGAGTAAATTTGGTTATTATCGGGTTGACTTTTGGAAGATATTTTTGTGAATAGTAACTTGGTTAAAAAGTTACTTTGGGTTAATTCTTATGGGTTAAGTTGAAAATTACTTTGGTTTGCTGCATACAACCCATATTATTGGAGTCATTGGAGTAATAAGGTGTGTACCACAGACACACAACAAATGGTTATTGATTCACCATGTCTAATCCACATAAGAATCAACTAGTCCAGAGCAAACGGCTACTGATAAAGACTTATCAAATCCGTTTATGGTTGATAGTTTACCAAAAACTAGGTTATCAACTCACCATACATCCATGTGATCAAGAGTTGGCTAGTCCATAAGCAAATGGCTCATGGTAAAGACATATCAAATCCGTTGATAGCTGGTAGTTTTCTAAAAACTATAAAAAGAGCATAAAATTTTCATGTTTTATTTACCACTGCTCTTTGATATGTTGTGAAAATTTTACCACTGCTAGTTCATTAGTTACCACTGCAAGAGTAATTTTTCCACTGATGAACTAGCCGTTACAACTGTTGTGTCAGTAATCCATTTTTTACTAGCCGTTGTAAATATAACCGTCATTCCTTATTAATAGGGTAAAATCTTTTGTGAATTATCTACTTACTTATTATAAATTATTCTTTTTCCAAAGATAATTCTTTCTAAAGATAATTCACATTGCGTATCTCCTCAAACCCTATTAGTATAAATTGATCATCATACGGCTTGCTTTTTATCTTGATTACTAACACTTTCATTCTCTTTTTCACAAACATCATGGCGATTCTAAAATTTGTCGAGGAGCACAACCAAGTGGCCTACTTACAAAAGTCAAACGAGAAGAGTGGCCCTGTTTTTCATCAGATTGTGGATTTTCTAAACACAACTCACATAAGGTATGCCTTAACTATTAATCCCACAATCTATGTCTCTCATATCAAACAGTTCTGGAACACTGTGGAGTCCATAACACTTGAACAGGGAGACACACAAGAATCTGTGGATGCTCTAAGAGCCACAGTTGATGGGGTAACTATTGATGTTACTGAGTCATCTTTGAGGAGAATTCTCCAATTGGATGATCTCAATGGTATCATCACATTACCTAATTCAGATATTTTTGCTAATATTGCTTTAATGGGGTATGATACATCAGAACAAAAAGTCACTTTTAGAAAAGGATGTTTTTGTCCCCATTGGAGATTTTTCATTCATACTCTTTTACATTGCCTAAGTCCTAAGAAAACATCTTATGAACAATTTGCATCAACCATGGCTTATCCTTTGGTTTGTTTGGCAACAGATAGGACTTTCAATTTTTCAAAGTTTATTTTCAATAATATGAAAGGCAATGTAAAGAGTCCATATAAATTTTTGATGTATCCAAGGTTTGTGCAAGCAGTGTTAAATGAGTTTCAACTGCACCCTCACAAAAGAATTTATGAATCTTCCACTCTTAAGCCAAAAGTTTTTCAAAATATGTCTACGGCTTCAGAACTTTGGAATGGGGCGGTTCATCCATTTTTCCCTCAAATGCTTGCTAAAATTTCTCAAGTACAGGGTGAGGATGCACCAATCCCAGCTGCATCTCAAAACACACCCACTATTGTTGTTCCACCAATTCAACATACCCCTGCAATCACTCACACTTATGAGAGAAGGTCTAAACAGCCAACTTCTCTCATCTCAACATTGCATGTTGCTGAGCCTTTTGGTTTAGGAACAATCAGTGGTGGTTCAAGGCTTAATCCTAGTCCAACTAGGGAAGAGCCTGAATCAATGCCTCATGATTCACCTCTCCCAGCAGGTTACACAGTTGGAAGTGATGAAGGCAGTGTGCAATATAATGAATTGATGGACATTTGTACCAAGTTAGTCAAGCAGGTTCAAGCTCTGGAGAAAGATCTGGCACAGACCAAAGAACAACATGCCACAGAGCTGAATAAATTGAAGGATGAGATTCAAAGATTGCAGACTGAAGTTGAGAATCTCAAGAAGAAAAGATCTCAGGTTGTGTTATCATCATCATCTTCACATCAGGATGAGTTTTCTGCAAGTTCTACTAAAGTTTTGGGAGATTCTTCCAAACAGGGGAGGAAAACTGATGCAGAGCTTAAGGGGAGGAGTAAAAATTTTGATAAAGATTTTGCTGAGCTCAATGATTCTGATAATGCTCAGGCAAAAGATGATGTAGCTGAGACTGAGGGGAGGAAATTGGATTTTGAAGATATGGATGCTGATGCAGGTTTTAACTTTGATGATTTAGTTGGAACTGCTCAACCAATTTCCACTGAAGCAGAACAAGTTCCCACTGATCAACCAATTACCACTGCAAGTGAAAAAGTTCCCACTGCTACTCAAGAAGTTACCACTGCAGAGGAAGAAGCTGCCAGAATAAGATCAGTTAAAGGAAAGGCTATTGTAGATGCTTCAGATCAAGAGACAAGAAAGATTTCTAAGTATGAACAAGCTCAGATTGATTTTGATGCAAGATTAGCAGAGCAACAACAAGCTGAAGAGTATGAAAGAAAGAAAAAGCTTAAAGAAGATGAAGTTGCTAGCTTTATGGAAGCAACTAGGTTGGATAAACTTGAAGCTGTAATGGCAGAACCTATTTCAAGTGTCTCACCAACTGTCATACATGAGAAACCTCCATTGTTCACTTATGTGCCTACAGAAGAGGAGATTGACTATTTGGTTAATAATGATCAGATTATCAGGAAGAAGGCTATTGAGTTAATTGCTAATACAACCTTGAATGAAGAACAATGGTCTGCTCAACTTAAAGATTTCATTCAGATGAAGAATCAGCAGGCTCTTGATGAAATCATTGGGGATGTAAGAAAAGGTCAAAAGAAGCCAAGAAAGCTTACAAAGGCACAGATCATTGCTGAGATGAAGACTTTTTGTTGCCATGTTGGTAATATGAAGATGGCTCAATTCAAAGGAATGTCACATGATCAGATTGAAGGAATTTATTACAAGATCAAAAGACAAGATAGTAAATTCATTCCAATGGATCAAGAACCAATAACATTTAAGGCAAAAAAGACTGGAGTGAGTCTTGAATCAAATGAAGCAAAGAAGTTGAAGACTTAGAAATCATCTCAAGCAACAGAGGGTCCTAGCAAGTTGACAGAAGAGCAAGTTACAAACATGTTATTCATAGAGACTGATGTTCTTAATATTGAACCTCTACAAGCAAGATATCCAGTAGTTGGTTAGGAAATCTTTTCTGATAGTTTTGGTGTTGCATGGAAGATCATCAGAACTGGAAGTGTCACAAACATTTGCAGAGACTTTGAAGATATTGTTAGATGTTGTGATAGAGAAGATTTGGATACCTTGTGGAAAATTGTTCAAGATCAGTTTAAGAAGGATGAACTTGTTGATGTCAAAGCTAAGGAGTTATGGGTTCACTTCAGAAGACTATATGAACCTGACCCAAGTGATAGGTACTGGAGATTTGAAGCTCATAGTACAAGAACTTTGTGGAAATTCTATGATTCAAGTTCTGTACATCATATTTCTACTCAAGATGGAGTTGATGTCTTTATGCTGGCTGAGAAAGAATATCCATTGAGAGCTGGAGTATTAACAGTGATGTTGTCAAAGAAGCTTAGGTGCTGGGAAAGAACTGAAGTCATAGATGATTTGCTACAAAGGATTTATGATCAAAGTGTGAGAGCTGATAGAGAGTTAAGAAGAAAAAGATAAGTGTTTGGAAGAATTCCCATATCCTCATGTTTACTGAATACTTGAAGAAACTTATTGATTTATGTATTAATCATAAGTTAGGGGAGGATTGTTGGGAATTACACTAACAGTTACCACGGTTAAGAGAAGATGTTACAACTGCAGAAGATTGTACTTGCAGTGGAAACTCATTACCACTGCAAAAACAATATATTACCACTGCTTATCAGATAACTGTTAAGAAACGCGTCTAGATAAATATAGAATAGATCTTGTGTATATCTTATTCTATTAGCTTTATACTTATCTTGTAGAAGAGGATTCCTTGTGCTATAAAAGGAGATCCTAGGTTAAAGGTTTGATATACGTTTTTCTAGAGCTTCAAGGTGTAACCCTAGTGATATCAAGATCACTCGTATTATTATTAATAATATTGGAGCTAATAGTTTGTTTACATACATTGTTCATATACAACTGTCTTACTCACAATCAAACTTCTAAGTGTTACTAAGTAGATTCCGCATACTTAGTGATATAATTCAAAGTATCAATCTAACATAAGTTCAAGGTGTTTAGATCCATCATATATATATATATATATATATATATATATATATATATATATATATATATATATATATATATATATATATGTATCTATATATATGTATCTATATATATATATATATATATATATATATATATATATATATATATATATACACACACACACACACACACATACACACACACACACACATATATATATATACCATGTTGGGTAGCCCGCGCGTTGCGGCGGGGTGAATTGACATCAGTTTTTTGCTACCATGTTGTCAAAAACAATTTAGCAATATAGTGTGTGTGTGTGTGTGTATATATATATATATATATATATATATATATATATATATATATATATATATATATATATATATATATATATATATATATATATACGAGTTGGGTAGCCCGCACGTTGCGGCGGGGTGAATTGACATCAGTTTTTTGCTACCATGTTGTCAAAAACAATTTAGCAATATAGTGTATTCATTTAAAAAAAATGATACCATGACATATAATAGCAGCCAAAATACATTAGAAAATTTATCAATATTCAAACATCTCTAACCCCATTCAAAGCAACCTTACTAAGCAAACGTAGGCTTGAATAATCCCTGTACAATCTCGGTCGATTATAGTACCTATTTATGGGTAATGGTTCCGTGTCGAAGGATCTATGTATATAGTCCTTTACTATGTGAGTTAGAATTTACGTTCTTCTAATACATTAATAAGGTGCTGCTCCTGTTGGCATCTCGAAACTCCTCACAAACTACAACAAAAGAAATCAGGACAGTAAAAACATAATTACCCAACCAAATGAATAAGTAAGCTCTTAGCTTTTTCTCTTCCCTAAAATGTATCAAAATGTTAGTCTTACTCACAACTACTAAAATTAAACCTTATATATCAATATTGGAAATTGTTTACGTAGTTCACTTGCTTACTTGTATACCTTATTTTCCTACATAAACATATAATAAGCACAGAACTATTAAGATATATCAACGTTAGATGTCTAACTTATGTTTAACATCCAATAGCTAGTAGTGTAATGATATTGCACTTACTACCAAGGGTGTCGCCAGTAGTGTAATGATATTGCACTTACTACTAAGGGTGTCTAGATATTTGGAACAACTTAAACTAAAAACTAAACTATACTAAGAAAAGATGGGTCCAATAACTTATCCTCTTAAACATCTAACTTTCAAAATAGAGTCAACATTCCAAACAATAATATATGTGTTAAGCATTTGATTGAACAGCTGGTATGATGCATATACAAAGATGTGTCTGCATTTTTGTCAAAAAACAATAGGTCACTAATAGGTACCGTTATCTTCCTACATGTATCTAACTAATCTCAAAATCCGTCCCATCATGTAGCTTCTAATTTTCATATTAAGATACTAAATTTTCATGACGCTAAAAAGGTCGTAAACGAAATAAAATAAACGGAGTACCTGTCAATAGATGTGTGTACCCTTTGGTGCAACATATTGTGCTGGAAAAGTTGTAGTCTTCTTAGTTGTTTGAGGACTAATTCTGATAAGTCTAGTAGAGCAATACATTCGATTCATGTCACTCATAGCATGGTTTGTTTCCATCTCGTTTGCAAATTTAACAAACTCATATCCTTTTGACCGACTCGTATCAGGATCAGTCACAACTTTAGCTTTTGTAACAGATGGATATTGCAAATTATCAGTAACATCATGGCCTAAATCATCTGACGATGCCCAATTTGACGTAAACGTTACGTAAGTTCCTGAAACTTGTGTTTGGTTGTATGATTAAAGAACGGTTTCGGCGCTGCAACCACAGTTCTGTTCTCCCTCTAATTCATGTCAGCTACAACAATCGTTTGATCAGCTATACGCCTTGCTCCCTGAAAAAAACAAATCATTACAATACATATTAATCAGTCCTCCCTCTCATTCATGTCAGCTACAAAGCTACAAAATCTGGATATTACATAAGATTTAACAGCATATAATATAAACGAAAACTATATCACACTAAATTAAAACTCACCCATATTTAAGTTGGATACTATGACGCTGTTGCATGGATATATAATTCTTTACAAAAGGGTGCATGTCCGCTGTTGGTATGTACGTTTTAGGGGCCGCGTTGCAGTACATTATCCGTTGTTGCAGTACGTGCGATCAAATTATGGTCACCTAAAACGATAATAGCATGAGGTGTTTACTAAGGGTATAACAGAGAACGTATGAGTTTCTTTAAATGTATGCTTATTAACATGAAAAACTACCTGCGCACAACTGGTCAATACGCTTTTTGCGAGCAACGTGTGCGCTCTGGTCGTGGCTGTCACCCAAAAAATATTAGAATTACGTATGTATATAGGTAAGTCAATGAAAAATGATAACGGGGTCCTCTGACAAAGGTTTACTTACCCTAAAGTGAGGTGAATGCTGCCCTCATGTTCATACATGGGGTTTGGAAGCAAGCTACCAGATGGTGTATCTGCAGGAGTAAAACAAATAACAGACCGTACACGGAAGTCATTTACACATCCTCTAGATTCACATATTAAACATGAGAATGTGACTGTAAACAACAACATTAAGTGCCTTTTACGTGACCATAAGCTAAAAATAGCTTTTAAATGTTGTATAAGCAAAATCTATAACTACCAACAACTCTAATGAAAGATCGTCCAAATATGCAAACCCTAATGAGAAACGAAAAACAACAAAAGAGCTTGAACAGAAAAAGATCGAATTTTTGGTAAGACATTTTATCAACCACATTATGGTAATAACTTAAGATAAGGATATTTGTAATAACATAATGCGTTAAATGCAGTGACACCGACCTCACAATGTCTTGGAGCATCAACAGGTTATACACAGTCAACAAATGCAAACCATCTTCATTACCTGCACAAATAATTGTACAAAAGAAGATCCGCATGAGTATCCGAATATACCTGCAAATGTAATAATCTCAAGCCTTATATACATTTGTGATTTATATTTTTTTTGAAAATATCCAAAGTCCAAACATTGAAGCACAATAGTTGACTGCAAAAGGTAAATCCAAACAACCCTAAATCGTATAATAAGTAATTTTATCTATTGATATTTGTTTCCAACAAAATTACCTGATCACTAAAACAACGGTTCTTTAGCAGTCCACCTTTCGTCATCAACTTCAGACCTTGACTTCATTTCAGAAGTAGCTCAGCTCAACGTCTGCGAATTGTTAAAATAAACAGTAACCATTCAAGCAAGACCGCTCACAAAGGTAAACAACTAAACTAAATTTCTGGATTATTTGGATTACCTGAGTCTCGGAGTATAGCGGGGCTATGAGTAGACCATAACGGAGTCAGAAAAATGAGGCTCAGATCTGCCTAAGTGCATTCGATAAAGCCAAAGCTGATGAACCTCCTTTTCCACTACCCATCATATCTTCTCCTAAAAGCAACCTCACAAAACTTTTCTTCTTCTGTTCCATACAAAATAAAATAAAAAAACAGAATATTAAAATATGTTCGTCACCTTTGTTATTCCAGAAAAAAACATAAAACCATAGAAAATATACCGGACTTAGGAATCAGAATCAAATTATTCTAGTCTTTTGAGATAAAAAATGGACAAACCTCTTTTGAATCTTCAGCATGCTATGGCCCTGAGGACTCCCTCTAGTCGCCTAAAAAGGCCATCATATTAAATCCTTTATACTCGTATTTGCTTTGACAGAATCACTATTGTCCATATCCCTTGGGCGCTACATATCCCACTTGCGTTTCATATCCGACTTGTGTTCCATATCCATCTTGTGGTTAATTCACACCTTAGAATTTTATCCCACTTTTCTGAGTCCATAATATTCATCTTTGAAATGCAAGCAACCTGAGACACCGGCATGTGATGCATTGCATCAGTTTTCGGTTGCCCACCACCTAATGGCCACATTTTCACGTGCTTATCACAACTGCCACTGTGATATGGAACCTGACCAGAAATACAAAACATGTAAATGCCAAGCCGCACATAATATGACAATTACTCAAATATAGGTAACTAAGTATTCGATGTCTGTGTATACTCAATTGGTACCATTAAATTGTGGGATAATGAGTTGTCGTGCAAGTCGGGTAATATTACAGAATGGGTAGAGCTTTATATTATGGGTCGAAACAACACTAAACTGATAAACTTTTTATACAATAAGAGTAAACTGAAAGCTTATATTTACTGAATCAAATCGATCTTTGGTTCAGAATCAAAAAATGTAATCGACATAACTAAACTACAAAATTTCATAAAAAAAAAAATAAAATAAAAAAAAAATAAAAAATAAAAAAAAGTCTACCAGCACTAAAAACCTACTTCTGGTGTCATATAAGCTAAAATCAACCAAATGTAAACCAACTTACAGTAAACATCTAAAATAATAGCCTTTTTATTTTCGCTAAATTAGGTTCCCAAAACATAGTAAATATAAAGATATCACTAATTTTAGATGTTTTATTGATCAGGTAATTTCGTTGGAAACAAATATCAACAGATAAAATTACTTATTATAAGATTTAGGGCTATTTGGATTTACCTTTTTCAGTCAACTATTATCACTCATCTCCTGTAAATAAAAGATATCACTAATTTTATAACCAATTCATCCAATAGTCACTCATCTCATGTAAAAACATAAAGCATACACAATCAAAAATATAAATAATTATAGCTTAAGTATATAAGCTAAATGAAAGCAACATATGTAAAAACAAAGAAAAAAAATCTTTAGAAGGTAGATGCAAAAATAATCAGTAAAGCAACCGGCAAAACAAACCAAGAAAACCCCCAAATTAAGAAAACCCTAATTTGAAATAAAGATTAAAATAAAACAAATATCTAAATTAAATCATCAATTAACCAAAAATAAATCATAGTGAACCATAAAGAGTAAAAAAAAAAAAAAACTTACATATGACCTTCTGGTGATTAGAATTATCAGCTCTTGAATTTGCAGTGGGTTGGGAATTTGGGTGTTGTTTGGATTTTGATTGTGTTTTATAAAATGATACCTGATTTTGTGTGTGGAAAAATGGCTGGAAGATTCTAGCAAATGGTAGATATTAGATATGTAGCAAGGACCGTAGAGATCACTGTACTGAACGGAGCATCTACAGTGCAAAACAGTGGACAAAACAGTTGTCCTACTGTTGCTACAGTGCTACCAACAGTTGTATAACGGGTTTTTTAACCACTGTTTGGAACCCCGTGCACTTCCCCCTTTTAGTGTATAGTATAATATGTATGTATGTATGTATAAAGTTTAGAGTGTATTTATTAAAGTTATAAAGTTATTAGAAAAACATAGACTCATAAATATACTTTTTTTGAAAATTACTAACTAAAGCCCTCATTTTTATTTTATTTTATTTTTTTTAACAAAATTGATACATATACTTTTTCAGCACATCTTAAAAATTAGACGAAAATTTAATAGTTTGACAAAATTAAATTTCAATTTTAACTTTTATTTGCTAATAAAAATGCTCAATTTTGTCAAGCAGCCAAAATGATGCTTTTCCAATGATCAATTGCAAAATGTTAAGTTCTTTTTACAATATGTGATATTGCTTATTATATACGATATTTTTCTTTTAAAACATCAAACTCTTATAAGCATCAATAAACTTGTCTCCACACTCACCCCAAGTCTCGTGGGCTCGTGGCATTGGAGTGTTGGTATTGAATGAGTTAAATAGTTTTATTTAATGTTTCATTTATGGGTTTCTTAAAGTTTGAGCTATGTATTCAAACAAGTAAGTTCGTTAAGGTCCCGTCTGCCTCTTTCTAACTTGTTACCATCTTGATCGAACTTTTCCGTTATTAAACGGTTTATACTGTGTTCTCGAGTTGAGTAAAAAGGAGAAAGCAAAGTGAAAGTGAGAAAGTTTGTGTTCTCCAACTTTTTTTAAAAAGTAAAGTGAGGTAAAATGAAGTAAAATGGTTATATTTTAGTAATATATAAAACTTTCACTCCACTTTTGAGGTGAAAGTTACTTTACTTCATCTCTCTTACTTTACTTTCTTTTTCTTTAACTTTCATTCATTTTTATTCTCTAGAACGCAGCATAAGTCTGCTTTGATGCGTTCGAGCAGAGGTAGAGTTAAAGTTACAAAGATACAAGCTTTGCAAGCATGTGCAAGACATGAGATAATGCACCTAGTCAACTTTCAAGTCTAAAAGTACAATTTCAAGTTTGTTCAAAATTACAAGAAGGCAGCTAGCTCAAGGGAAAATCAAAGTTGACGAGTTTATGTGATTCATTGTTTTGCATGAAAATTATGTTTCAATAATTCCTGGTATAACAATCTTGACTGTATAATTATTGGGTTTTTCTTAATTTTAACATATCTATTACTAAAGGAAAAGTATGTATAGTTAACTAGTTATAATACCTGTGCACGCACAGGGTTTTTAAAATTTCGGTTTGATTATGTATTATTATCAATTAAGAAATGAATCACTTAACATGTTTCAATTAGTTTTACTTGGTGGACTAAAAATATAAAATCATATGTATATATGTTATAATCTACCTATTATTTTAGAAGAATGCTTTTGGATTAAAAATTATATTTTATTATTCAAGCAAAATCACACGATGATACTTGACTTGCATGAGATGTTAGTGATATATGCTTTTAGTTTTGCAAACCCATGCAATCAATTTACGATGTGTTCTGGTATTTCTTTTACTTATATTTTTGTTAAAATATGTAGCATATTTAGATAGCTTTAAATATTGATTCATTTTCTTAATTATGAATAACCATCATACCGTGTTTATTAATGTACCTTTTGTTTGAAAAATTGTATTTTCATAAGTTTGTGTTATTTACTTCTCATGTTTGTTCATAAAATTACCAAATTAGCATAGATGCTTAAACTATAGCTTCTTTATTACATAAAGAGAAACAAAAAAAGATGTAATGGGTAGAACTCAAATTTAATCTTACGTTTATGTATAGTGTATAAAAATAATTTTTCTCTTAGACCAAACTATATAAGGAAATTATAATTACTTGTATTTTAACAAGTCTTTTAGGATTGTTCGAATTCTTATAATTACTTGTATTTTAACAAGTCTTTTAACAAGTCTTTTAGGATTGTTCGAATTCTTATATTTATGGTAGAAAGTCTAAAATCTAATATTAATACTCATCTAATTTTAAACAAAGTTAATATTATAAAGCATAAGGGGTATAAAGTGTAAGGGGTTATTTGTGTTTTTTCTAAAGTTATTAAAAAATATGAAAACTTGTAGTTTTACACTTAGGTCTACATAATTTATTTAAAATTCAACCACTAAAGTTTTATTAATTACTTCATCTTTTTTTAAGTTTTTGTTTTCATAAATTTGACTACTTATATTTTTATGCATTTTTTTCTTAACCAAATTTCTCCATCAAATTTATTAAGTTTGACCAAAATCAATTTAATTTTGATTTTCTATTGACCAATCATATTGCTTGATTTCGCCTACGTGACAAAATCGAGCTTTCCTATTGACCAAATTTTTTTTCAATAAGAAGGGTTTTACAAAATAACTTCGAAATGATGTAATTCTTTTATTATATAAAAGATAAATGTAACGCTTATTGTATGAGTAGCAGTGTGATTTGGTGATTTTGACCAATACACAAGTTTAAATGGTATGTGTGGAATTAAGGGTCTATGAAGTATGGATGCATGACAACGTTGGACAGTGTGTCGAGTTTTATTGGACATTGGGAAATGGCTGTTATATAGTTGGTCTCCTCTTGAAAATTCAGTGGTAGTTTTTGCATGCAAAATATTTGGCGCAATTCTTCATGAGGTGATTATGTTCCAATTGCGTGTAATAAAATGAATGGTTATTTAATGGATAAGTAATGGGACGCGATATTTTGAAGGAGCCTTTTAATTTGTACACAGAACTTTAATAAATGTTGACAATTATGCCCTCAACAATATTTTACTGAAAGTCTGAAATAGAACCCATCTTCGCGCCGATGAATATATGTTGACCCTGAAAAGTAAAAACATCAAACTTCTTATGCAACATACATGAAGCAATCGCTATCTATCAACCCATCTGATATCAACGAGTCACTGATGCCTTTGAGCGCCTACAAATTCGTGCAGATGGTTATTTCATGTCGGAATTTATTAATCGGACTAATTTCACGTCGATGTCCAATAAAGTGTAACACAAGTTTCGAATTCACTCCAAATGAAATGTAGAAACTAGAAGTGGGTTGAATAGTTTCACCGTTTATTTGTTACGTTTTAGAAAATTCTTTCCGTTTTATAAATTGTTTTTCGATTCTACTTCTTATGTAAGATCAACACAACAACTATTATAAGTATGCAAGTAAATAAAGAGAAGGGAAGAAACGATCAAACCGGGGATACTGAGATTTATAGTGGTTCGGCTACGAAGCTCACTCTTCGCCCTACTCCACTACTCGAGTCTCACACTCGAGAGTTTCACAAACACTATATCAACACGCTCCCTTATGGCGGAACAAACTGTACACCAAAGCTTACACAATATTTAACGACACTAAGCGGAATATCGAGTCCTGATCCTAGCTAGAACCAATCTACTCCTAAGCCCACGTGGCCACACAACTCGTACCAACACGATTGAACGAATCAACACAATCAACAATTCCAAGCTTGCACTTAAGTCGGATTAAATACAAGAATTAATGTAAAGAATGGAGGTTGAGAGGGGATCGGTAACACCAAATGGAAGACTTTTTTTCAACACTTCGTTTCTTGATGAATACAAAAGTTCTTCTCTTGCACTTGGAGGATGGATAGATGTGATCACTTATAAACAATCTTAGAACCCGATAATGTGATCAAAGAATGAGATTAAGAAAGAGTTTGGAATACAGAAAGTTTTTGTGTGGAAAGAGGTGGTTTTTCAGAAAGGAACAATTCTGTATTTATAGGCGCCAGGAGGAGCGGGGGACGGTCCCATAAAGGTGGACGGTCCTTTATTGCTAAAGGACCGTCTCCCTGTTTACGGGACCGTCCCGACATACGCTCCTCTTTTTGTCCTTATGTGGTGAAAATTTATCTGGTGAAAATTTTTGTCGGGTTTAGGCGGGAAAAATGGCTATTACACATTTGAATTTTGAATCCATTTTCTTAATAAAACATTTCTTTTAATGTTACAAAAATACTTTTGTAAAAACATTTTGTCACATAAAAATGTGAAGTTTTGATGAAAAATAAATCATTTGATCACATATACAAGTTGGTAGATGTTTATACATACCTTAAGTGGTGTTGTAGCCGAAAACGAGTTTTCTCAATTAAGAACTTATTAGATGTAGTTTTACGTAACGTGTATTTATATTTTGTGATTATCAAAACGTGTAGAGACGAATAATACAAATAACATTTTTGACATTATTTGTATTAACAATTTTCCCCTTTTTGATGATTACAAAATATAAACTTATTTTAGATAAAACTATGTATTAACAAGTTTTTAATGAGTTACGTTTTCTTCTCCCCCTTTTTGTAGAATCAAAAAGGCTTCATCGATGTAACGAGAGGAAAGAATCGATGGTATGAAGACTCCCCCTTGCTAAATGCTCAGGGCACCTAGGAATCGATCGATGGTATTTTGCTACAAAACCAAGTTAGTGCATAGATACAAGAGTATATGGATAAGCAACACACAACATAAGGGAGAATAAAGAAGAGAAAGATCACAGAAGCATACTGGGGACGGTCGCTTAAATGCATGGACGGTCCTTTAATTATAAGGGACCGTCGAGTCACTTGGGGACCGCCGGCCGAATGTTAGACAGAACACATTTTAACTAAGCATGCATAAAAGTTTTGATTCATAAGTTATAAGAAGGTCATAATAAAGAGTGACCATTACAACAAAGTCCTACAAAACTAGTCCTATTTCTAGTCTAGTCATCAAGAGTAGGCCCGATTTGATTGTAAAGCATGCATACTTTGTCTAAGACTTGCGGGGATAAGGTGGTGGATGAGTGTTGCTTGAAGGGTGTGAATGCCCGGGTGATAAGAGAAGAGATATGATAAAGTCAAGATTATTTTTCATATTTTGAAAGTGGTTGTAGTTATACATGCAACAAGTACAATAACCCCCATGGGCTTCCACTTGGTCAAGAGAGGGATGAGACATGGTTGAAGGATGAAGCTTTTTAGAGAGGATGATATTTAGGAGATTCAAGTCAAAAAGATGAGCAAATTCTTGAGCCTTGATTGAGTGCAAAGAATTGGGATTTGTCATTTGAGGTGTATATGATGGTGGTATTGAATGATCTTGAGGGGAAAGGTTTGGAGACTCATTGTGAATGGATGGAGACTCATTTTGAGGTTGAGAAGCAAAGAAGGAAAAGGATAAGGAAGATGCTTCTTTGTGGGAGCTAGGTGGTGGATTATAATTTGGATTATGATTGTTTGAAGTGTTTGAGTTGTTCATGAAGTTGCCTAAGGTTTGTTTCTTCCTCCAAATTGGTTTGACTGACATTCTAGGTTTTCTAGGGGATGAAATTTTGAGAGGGTAAGAAGATGAAGTTATGCCATGAGTTTTGAGGAGGAAGATGATGGTTTAAATAAGAAGGAGATGTGCTATCTTAGGCAAAGCATGCATTTTATGGTTTTCTAAGTCAAATTATGTTTAATTATTAAAGGAACTAAAGGTTAGACTAGCAGGTAAGTAATTAGAGCAGCAAAATAAAGAAAGTAGAAAAGATAAAGAAGACAAGCAAAACATGCTGGATGGTCCCGTAAATAGGGTGACGCTCCTTTAATTATAAGGGGCCATCGAGAGGTAAGGGACCGCCGCCAGTAGGTGTCAAAATTTTTCAGAAGAAAGAAAATACTAGTGTGTGCCTACATGAAATAAACATTTCACCACATTAATTAAATTTTCGCAAAATAAACATTTCACCACATCAGGACAAAAACATGAGCGTCTTATGGGACGGTCCCTTATAGGTGGACGGTCCCTTATTGGACAAAAACAGGAGCGTCCTATGGGATGGTCCCTTACAGGTGGATGGTCCCTTATATACAAGGGACCGTCCCACGCTCCTCCTGATGCTTATAAATACCGCACTATTCTCAGCAGTAAACAAGACATCTTTGCACAAAAACCTTCTGTCTTCCCAACCTCCTTTATTTGATCACAATAACTTGTTGATATTTGTTTGTAAGTGACCTCCTTACCTTCTACCTCAAAGTGCAAGAGAAGAACGCTCATATTCGCCAAGAAACAAAGTGTTATAGAGTAGGCATCACACACACGTAACTTGTGTTACGATTCTCTTATTCATCTAAACTCTCTTAATCCTCCTTCTTGTATAGTTGTATATCCGACTTGTGTATGAGTCGAGATTAGTTGTGTTAGTGTAAATTTGGATGGGTGTAAGTCCGTGTAATGTTTTAAAAATCGCGCCTAAGGCGCGCCTAGCCGCTAAGGCACACGAGGCTCTAGCCTTTGGGATTTTTTTTAGATTGAGGCTCACGACATGCATGAATCCTGTTGGGATCAAAGTTTTACTATTTTATCAAGTCTTGGTCATTTGTAATAAATGTTAGGTTGCTTTATTATTAGTTACTTATATTTGGTTATCATTTATGTATTTAAGGCTTATGAAAGCCCACAAGGCCTTCAAGGCCCACGAATTCAAGGATGTTGGGAGCTAGGAGTGTTGCCCTAGCTTCCCTCCTATAAATAGAACCTCTAGGTCTCATTTGTATTTGGTTGGTTATTTGATATTATAAAGAAACTCTTGCACTTATATTTCTCTCATTCTCTTAATCACCCAAATCCTTATATCTATCTCATTCTTGCTAGTGTGATATCAATATGGGTACCTAACAAGTGGTATCATTCGCCGGAAGAAGGTGTAGTTCTTGTTTTTAAGTTGAATCCCATCCAAAACCTCTTTTTCTACTCGATTTTTTATGAAATTTTTGTACTTTCATGTTTGTTTCTTGGTTTTTATCACATCTTTGCTTACAAACTTGTGCCACAAATCATAACAAACAAAAAAGTGTCAAACTTTCTTTCAGAAAAAGTGATTTGAGCTTGTGTGTTTCAAATTTTTTAAGCTCCTACACGTTTTATAAGAAAAAATCCTTACTTTTCTTGTTTTTCTTGGGTTTTAACACTTTTTTGATTACAAACTAGTGTTATAAACTTTTCCCAACAAGAAAGTTTCAATCTTTTTGAAAGTTTCAAGCTTAAAAAATTCGATTTTGGTTATTGTACTTGTTTTCTAGAACACAAAAATTTTTCATAAAAATCATCAAGTTTGCAACTTTCTTCAAGTTTTGGTGTTTTTATAACTAGAAGTACAAGAATCTTGGAATACAAACTTCATTTTGGTGAGCTTTTAGCAAATTCAAAATTTTGGCAAACTTTCTAGAACACAAAAATTTTTCATAAAAATCATCAAGTTTGCAACTTTCTTCAAGTTTTGGTGTTTCTATAACTAGAAGTACAAGAATCTTGAAATACAAACTTCATTTGGATGAGCTTTTTGCAAAATCAAAATTCTAGCAATCTTTCTAAATCACAAAGTTTCGAGAACACACTTGCTCCCGTTGCTTACTCGGTGTTTCCCTTGCTTGTATATGTGAGAAAACACTTCGATTCGTGGTATACTCTCTAAATTGTATAATTTAGAAAGTTTTGGTGCTAAGTTTCTAGAACACCGAAAAGTTTCTAAAACACTGAAAAGTTTCTAGAACACTGAAAAGTTTCTAAAATACTGAAAAGTTTCTAGAACACTGAAAACTTTCTAAAACACTTAAAAGTTTCTAAAACACTGAAAAGTTTCTAGAACACTGAAAAGTTTCTAAAACACTGAAAAGTTTCTAGAACACTGAAAAGTTTCTAGAACACTGAAAAGTTTCTAAAACACTGAAAAGTTTCTAAAACACTGAAAAATTTATAAAACACAAAAGTTTCGAAAACACTCAAATTTTTTTCGAGAACACAGTTTCGAAATTACCAAAGTTTCGAGAATTGGCATTACATCTATACCTTCTATAAGATCCATCTATCACACAAGTTTCTTTCTAACATCTTCTTACTATCTTCTTTCTATTTCTTATATAAAAAAAAAAAAAAAAAAAAAAAAAAAAAAAAAAAAATCATTTTTTAGGGCAAAATTCAAATTTTTTCGGTAAAATTTGGCGGTAAAATTTTTTAAACTCAATTTTTTCCTGTGACCTTAGTATAACATTTTATAGTGATTTTCAAAATTTTGGAACATAATTTTTTTTTTCAAATTATTTTTTGAGGGATAATCTGAAATCACTATTTCGACCTTGTGTGACATTTTTGTTTGATTATTCCAATTACATTGCAACAATCACGGGGGAGAGAAAATGTATCAATCAAGGTCGCTGATGCATGAGTTAGAGACATATTTAGTGAAGAGATGCATGGAACTGTGTAGATCACTTAATTCACACCTTAAGGTCCTCTCAAACAAAGACTTAGCAGGAACTCGTTCCGAGTATGGATTCAAACGGGCATTTCCATCACTCTTTGGAGAAGACTTTGACATTTTCACGAATATGATGTTCGAAAACGTGAATCAACTTGAAAAGCAACTTGCATCAGAAGAAGTTCACGAGAATGAATCTAAGGCCACCTTCAGAGTGATCAAGGAACAGTTTCAGCAGTTCATCAAATCCCGGTTTTCTATGGCATGCTTGTGTTTTTTTGAATACACTCGAATCGAGGTTGAAACTTTCCAAGACATATTGATCCGAGATTTGGATTCAATTGAGAAGGCGATTCTTCACCGAAGAAATAATGTCCAAAGAGTGAATGAACAGAAGTTGCAGATTCAAGAAGAGCAATCTAATATGGTTGATGCATTGGAAGCTAATTTGGGTGTCATGGAAAGCAATGGGACAGACTTAGAAGAGCAGAATGACAGCAGTAGATTAGGGAATGATACAGATGCAGACTGTGCAGAGATCAGACCCTCCTATGACTCAGAGCCCAACTTTGACAAAGGATAGATGGATGAGGAAGATGTCATACCCATCTATGACACAGAAGCTAACTTTGACAAAGAGCAAATGGTTGAGGTACAATCTTCTGTTGATCATATTATGCCTGCAAATGAGAAACAACAATCTGAGCAACCTAACTTCAGTAATGAAGGAGAGGTTGACCAGAATGTTGTACAATGTCTTAACAAACATTCTGAGTCTGAATCCTTACCTGATAATCCAATAACTGAAACATCATACCAAACTCTTGAGTCTAAAAACATTCTTCTCAAAAAGACCATTGCCCAGTTTCATAAAGATTTTTCAAAACTAGAGGCACATTGTATCTCGCTTGAACTTAAATTGCAAAACGAATCTTTAACTTCGGGCAATAATGGTCAAGTTTCGAATGAACTAAGTAAACGTGTGGATACATTAGTTAAAGAAAATGAGCTTTTAAAAGGTCAAATTCAAGCAAAGGTGTTTGCACATGCTGCATTGCAAAAGAATTTAAGAAGACTGACTGGCAAGAGTGTGGATACTAAGTTTGCAAAACCATCAATCTTGGGGAAACCGCCTTCTCAAACAAACAAAAAACAATCAGTGGTTAGACAACCAACTGCTTTGAAATCTGAACGACCTAAATTTTCAAAACCTCGGTTTACCTCCCAAGTTGTTGAGAAAAACAATTTGACAAAACCAGTCACTCCACATTCTTGGCCTAAGGAAAATGCATCTGTGTCTGCCAAATCTCAACACGTGATTATACCTGGCTCATCTAGGATTAGTTCGAAAACAGTGTCTAAAACGAGCATTAAAAGTAAAAAGTGTTATGGCACATATGACATGTACAAGAACTATGATCTAGAAAAGGCTAGGAAAAAGGCGCTACTTCAAAAGGATGGAATTTTAGGTTCAAAACCTCATGTGATGCCTTCCACTGTAGTACAGAACACTGCTAGTAGTAGCAAACCAAAACCTAGGAGTACTCTACAAACTAATAGGAATTGGCTAGCTTCTAAGAGTAGTTGCGTAAATAATCATGATGTTTGTGCTTTAGAAAATCTTCAAAAAGGAAATTCACTTGAAAAGGCTCAATCGACTAAGAAAAACAAACCCATTGAACCAAAAGTCATAAGTCAGAAACCTAAGAAGTGGATCAATATAGGACGTAGGTTTTCACAACCAAGTGATGCTCCCACTGCATCTAAAAGGAAAACATCTCCTAGATCTAACATTAGGTGGGTACCCACGGGCAGAATTTTCAAATCAATTGGTCTTAAGTGGATTCCTACAGGAAAGATTTTAGACATTTGCTCCAAAACTAATGTGAAATCCACAACATCTATCCCTGAAGCGAGAAAGGAAATCATTGATATAGTGTGTCCGAGTGTCAAGAAGATAATTGACACTACATCTTTATGCTTCTAACATCCGGAACCCAATTACACTTGGGGATCCATGTTCTCTGTTTTGTCTATTCTTTCTTCTTTTCAGACATAATAGCAATGGCTTCGGAACAAATCAGTTTCGGACCCGAGCTTAATGTAATGGCTTCTAAGCACGACAGCTTAGGACCTGCAATCAACTGTTTTAAAGATACTTCAGCAATGGCTTCTAAGCACGACATCTTAGGACCCGCAATCAACCGTTTTAAAGATACTTCAGCAATGGCTTCTGAGCACAACAACTTAGGACCAGCAATCAACCATTTTAAAGATACTTTAGCAATGGCTTCTGAGCAAAACAGCTTAGGACCCGCAACCAACCGTCTAAACTTTCCGGAATCTTCGGCTGAACCATTGTCACTCTCCCGTAAAGAAGTGGAAACCTTGTTTGTTCCATTATTCGATGATACGATTGAAAACCGTCCTTCTGAGGTCTCACCAATTTCCGCTGCACACCCTGAGAATATTCAACAACCACTGTTGAAAAAGACGGTCCTCCAAGTGAATCTCCAACAACAGCAAGACAAAATGCTTCCAACTCCAGACAATTAGCTGAAGATCCATAACAACAATCAGTACCACAACTTGCAGATTATGATGGAAATACTTTCTTCAATCCATTTGCACCGACTCCAACCGTTCTTGATATAATAGAGTCGTCTTCTCGCAATTTGGATCCGTCTAATATGCATACGTTCTACCAACATCACCCTTCGACACATTATTGGACTTAAATGGATTTGGAAAACAAGCTAGACGCATAAGGCACAGTGATTCGCAACAAATCTTGTTTAGTTACAAAGGGATACAGTCAATGAAGCAGGATTGTACATCACTGTCATCAACAAAAGCTTAGTATGTAGCCATGACTGCTTTCGGTGCTTAAGTCATTTATGAGAACTTAGCTCACGGACTACGGCTATGTATTTGACTAGATCTCAAAGTACTGCGGCTCAAAGTGTGCTATTGCTATCTCGTGCAACACCATTCATCATTCCAAAGCCCAACAAGTTGCTCTCCACTACCATTTCTTCTAAGAGTATGTCGAAAAGGGTACAATTGAATTAGAGTTTGTGGGTACTGAATACCAATTGGCGGACTTGTTTACAAAGGCTTTACCTCCATCAAGGTTTGTTGATTTAGTTCACCAAAATGGTATGTGATGTTTGACTCCAGATGATTTGCAAAATTTTCTTAAAACCTAAGAAGAGTCAAACATCAAACTCTTTCTGTAAATACTTTTATCAAAAATAAATAAATAAAAAAATAAAAAATAAAAAAGAATCTTCTTTCTTTGTGTACAAACTTCTAATCTTCAAAACTATGTTCCTCCATTAAAACAAATTTTGCTTCACATTGTCATAATGGAACATGTTTTGAGGGGGAGAAAATTTTTCACAAAAACATGAAGTTTGCACACCTAATCGTTATTCTTCAAGGATAAAATGTTTCTTCATCATTCGGATTAAAAACTCATTTTTCAAAAAGTTCTATGATCTCTCAAATTAAAATGTGCAAAAAAAAAAAAAAAAAATGACTCACAAACTTAATGATGATTCGAGGGGGAGAAAAGAAATGTTTTTGGCGAGGATTCCAAGTTAACCATGTTTAGACTTCAAATGGAAAAGTAATTAACCTTTAATGAGTAAAGTTCACAAAAGTCTTAAACTTAGGTAAAAGGACCTTGCATGGAAAATAAAACAGGCTCTAATAAATATTTCCACAAATGTTCTCAAATATTTCACACATAATTAAAAACCTCAACGAATCAGACTAATGATTTTTTATCCTCGGTTTCTTTTCAATTGTGAGTTTCTAATTTCTTCATTGTTGTTGTCTTATCGTTCCCTAAATGTTGAAAAACACAAAAAGGCATAATCAGAAACTAGGGTTCATGTAATTATCGATCGGGGCGTTTTTTTTTTATGTGTTTAGTCTATTTAATTATTTCATATAACTTTAGAGAACACTAAAGAATGCTCGATTGATGTGTTTGCACGATTAGATACAACATAGGTTTGAAATCATGTGAAATCATGTGATTTAGGGTTTAAGATGTCGATGTCTTTGCTGCTACTACTACGGCGTTTGTTTGTACAATATTCTTGCATTTTGATGCTAACATGCGTGCAAAGTCTCTAATCATAACCCATAACCATCATCATAATTGGAAAATCTCGAGTGATAGAATGAATTAATCTGTGATCCTGTGTGTTTATTTGAGAATTCTGAGCATTTTGGTAGATTTAGAATGAGTTTCTTGATTCATTTATATTCTTGTTTGTGCCTGATGCATTTTCTCTGTGAGCGTGTACATGTCATCCCATTGAAAGTCAAAACTTCAACAATTATCAAAATGTTTCTTATGGAACATATTTTGAGGACAAAAGGCTAAATGTGTCAAAAGGCTAAACTTGGAAAAGGATTCAAAATGGTGAGAAACAAATTTTTTCCAAACTCTACACTCTTGTTTTAGACTGGTAAAGCAAGTGTGAAGATCAAAGCAAAGTCGTTCAAAACCTTTCAAAATTTTCATAATCTAGAATGCTTTGGCTACAATAAAAGAATGACTCTGATTTGAACATCCCAAATACCGGAAGTTTTCCATTCAACACAAAAACAAATCTTCAAAAAAAAACCCATGAGGTTCAACTTTAGATGGAAATCTTCTTCTTCAGATTTTAAAACTCAAAAGAGAGACTCCGGGTCTCAAACAACTTTCAATAGTAAAAGAGTTTTGAACTTCCATTGATTCAATGAGTGTTATTTCAAAATGTAACAAAGATTTTTCAATCCTCGTTGGAATTCAACATCTTTTAATCGGATTGTCACAACCTACAAATGGATTTCAAATTTTGGTAAACAAAGATTTTTAGTCTCGAGGTTGTTGTCTAATCTGATATTCATGCATTCTTTGTGGTATAATACTTGATTATGTTTTCTAAACCTTGAGCAGAATCATCTCACGAATTTTCAAAAAGTATTCTAAAATACAATTCAAAATTCTGCTCAAGAAGACTATCTCTTGAATAAACTTCATCATTTGAGGGGGAGTATTTTGTTTAAAAGAAAACTAATTTTGTATGAAAACAACGACTTGTGCACTCGTTTCAGTGTAGAACTCGGGTTTAAGAGAAAGGAGAATACCTTGCTAAAACATTCTTTAAAACCAAAATGTGCACTTTTCCTTGAAAACGAGAAGAAGTTCTCATGCTAAGCTTAACTAAAACTTCTTAATCTTGAGCAAAATTTATTCAAAATTTTTGAAAAGGTTTTTTCAAAACTTTTCAAAATTTTGCTCAAGATTTTTTCAAATCTTTACTCCCCAATTCTCTTCAAAAGTTTAAAATTCTCAAAAATATGTGAATTTTGCAGGGGAGTATTTCCAAAACAAAATGTTCTGTCAAAATCGTGCTTAATGGCTTGTGCACACATAACAGTGTACAACCCGTTCTTGTAAAGAAAGGACCCTGAGGTACGCCTCAGTGCCTCAATCCTAATATAAGGAGCGAGGGCTTCTTACTTTTGAGTAGAGTTAATTAAACATTTTCTGATTTTCATAACTCTGCTCAAAAGACAAGTATTTCACCTCAATAAGAATTCACTTGTTGAGGGGGAGCACTTGAAACAAAATCATCGTTCTTAAAATCAAAAGTTGTTGAATTCTCCCCATAAGACTCAAAAGACATATTTTAATCAAAAGATTGTCAAAAATATCATCTTATATGCTATTTTTGTGGGGGAGAAAAAGTGAATGTGATTAAAATATGAAAATTCTAAGTTGCTTAAAAGTCAATTCTCATGCGAGCTAGACTCAGATTCACCCAAGAATTGACGAAACATAAAAGTTAGTAATCTCGAAAAGACTTATCCTCGACGGGTAATAACATCAAGTTAGTTACTAGAGCTAGTTGTCACCTAAAAGCTGACAATGGAACTCCTTAACTAGCCACGTAAGCGTGTCTCGAAAAGGATCTGCCTTAGTAGAAATGTACCATTTCGAGAAACTTTCTGTGGACTTGACCAGGCCGGGTAATAACTTCAAGCTAGTCTAACTAGTGATGTAAAGGTGTCTCGAATCGGTCGGGTTCACTGAAAGTGGATCAATTCAAAAAGTGCTTGTTCCTCCCGCATGTGCAAATTTATTAAATACTTATGAGCACATGTGAAGGGGGAGCCCTTCAAAAGTAAACACAAAACTCTCAAAGTGTTAAACAAAATGTTTGATAATCACAAACACTTTGAGAGATTTTCAAAGGTTTCAATGGCAATTATAGGATAGTCATGGAGATATAAGGTGACTAAGGTTAGGAAAAACCGTCCTATGATCCGCCAGAGCCAGAGGGATCTACCCAAGGACATCACCAATAGTTAGAATTAGAAGTCCTTAGGCATGATACGATAAAAGGAGAAAAGAATGAAAGGGGAAAGAAGGAGTTGAAGAATTAAAAAGAAAAGTAAAGAAAAGGGTGAAAAGAAATAGCCCTCCATATGTTCAAACTTAAGGCAGACACTGGGTTCAATTCGTATGCTACTGGTTGTTGCTGAGGCAACGCCTGTATTGAAGATAAAGTCGTCATGGACCCAGTGACGCAATAGACTAAACCTTCTAGCCACTCAAGTTCTCTTAAAAGAGCTTGTTTCATTCTCACGGGGAACTGATGCGTGGGAATCGCAACAGGCTTTACCTCTCGAGGGATCTCGAGAAGCTTACAACCCCCACCAGGCAGTGTACCTGATCGTTGTAGTATAGTATAGTGACAAGTACCGAGGGATTGATCGTTCAGCTTAGGAATAGTGTCGCTAGGATTAGAAAGCCTAAATACTAGTTCTAAAGGTGAGGGATGATTATTTTTGTGTTTTAATATTTTATGGAAAGCAAGTAAAAATCTCGGGTTTTGGAAGAGTGGGCGGAATTAGTTGCTATTCAACTAACCCAATACTAAGATGCAATCAAAATAAAATACTAGAAATGAAAATAAGCTAATTTATACTAAACTTTTAAGCAGTAATTGGAGAAAATGTGTTTACTTAGATTTCACTACTCCCTAAATATCTTTTACACGTTAATTACTTGTTATAATTGCATGGATGATGGATCGTATTCCTTAATACCATTCATGGGGTGGCACACATAACTCCCCAATTCTATGAGCTCTTATCTCCTCCTACACCATGCCCAGCACAACTATAGGGATTGTAAACAGTGGCTCATGCATTAAATACAACCAATAAAGACCTAGTGCGCGTTGGTTCATGTTTCTTAAGACGTTCAAGCATGTTACCAATTGGAGATCTGCCAGTTTTCTTAAGCCTAACATATAAATCATTCATCCAAGACAAGAATAAACAAGTAATCAACACATAATCAATATCTAGGTTTCATTAGATCTAAGCAAACACAAAAGAGATCTAGCCTAGCATGATAGAATTAAGACAAGAACATGATATAGACAACCAACACATAGACATATTGATTGAATTAGAAGAACACTTATCTTGATTAATCATGCAAGGTATCAAGGGGTTGGAACCCTTGAAAAACCTGTAAAGTTACACCAAAATCGTACTTAGGGTTTCTCCCAAAACTTCTCTCCTTTATGTGAAAAATTAGAAAACTATATATAGAAAAAGGGGTCTGACGGCGTCAAGACCAAATAGGTGATGCCGTCACCTCGCCGCCAAAACAATCCTCGGACTGCCTAGATCTACTTCTGACGCCGTCAATACTTATACACTTCCAGGCCGTCATGACTCTTTTACTCTTGACGCCCTTCCTACGTGACGCCGTCAAAACTCTTCTGGGTCGTCATGGACTTTAGTCTTGACGCCGTCAGGAAACTCCTCTTGACGCCGTCATGCACTGTTCCCAGCATGGAAAATTAAGACTTTGGCGTTTTCTTCACTTTTATGCTCCAAAAACGTCCGAATTGCTTCCTTTTCCAGATTTCACTCCCAAAGTACCTAAAATCACAAAAGGAACGATTTAGGGCAATATTTGATCAAATAAATTCGGATTCGGGCTTAAATGACCCCCTAAAAACGGATCATTTTTCGTCTCATCATATACCCTTACACTTGAGATTTGCTTGTCCTCAAGCAAATGCGCTTTTATTCTACTCAAAAGACAAGTTAGGGGTCATTTAACACTAATATAAAAGTAATTACAACAAATAATTGTTCCACTAAAGACTAATAGACAAGCACGGAGGTCATACACAAGCACCTCACAAATAGTGTTTAGATACTCATATCTCTCGGGTGTAATAAAGTGTAAATTACAATATGGAAATGGAAGATATCTCTCACTACCTGTCATAGAAAAATAGATTACCATAGGCTTGGGAAAGGATCAAACCTCCACCACATGGCGTAAGCACCTAGGATAAACTATCAAAGAGGTCTTTTAAAGGGTTGTAACGTTAGGTGTAGGGATATGAAATACACGGTTTTGTTGGATAAAGGAAGTTTTTACTAGTGGCGAGTTAACAATCTTGGTTAATTACATGTACAATGTGGCGTTGCTAAGCCAAGACTAGACTCGACTTAAGCTAATAAATGAAAAATAACAAAAACATAAAATAAACATAGAATGAAACGGGATGGTAGTCCGTATGTTTTTTCTCTTTTTCCTTTTTATATATTTTTTTTCTTTTTCTTGATTTTTCGATTTTTTTTTTTTTTTCATATACTCTTACCCTACCATCCAAAATAATACATCATAGGGAATGGAAATTCCCCTTACACTTGAATTTTTACATATTTACAATAAACTAATCTAATGACTCGAATTAAGAAAATCAAAACACTTGGAGCACTTTTAAGATTAACGTACATATGGGGGTAATAAGTGATGTTCTTCCCCATTACTTCAAAAAATAAGTACTTTACCCATGAGTCCCAATCGTCCCAAAACAATATGTACAAGGATATGACTCGACTTAGCAACCATGTAATCAATTAGAAAGTTAACTTAGGGTTTAACAAATAACAATAATGCACTAAAAATGAGCGCATACATGGAAGGCTAAGGCGATTTGGGTGTACATTTAAGTGGGGTGTAACAAATTCTTCCTTTAAGTAAAATGCTTAAAGTTAGAAATGAAAAGATAGGCTCGGAGGGGTGTACTATGGGTTTCGTGTACTAAAAATGAGTACAACGCTAAGGGTGTGGGAAAAATTAGTTGACTTAACTAGCCAAGTAATATGACTTAAATGGTCAAGTAATTATGATACGGGTTTAACACAAGGGTGATCCTAATGCCTCTTATCATGTAGTAAATCCTACCACACGAATGTAGTCTCACTAGCGGTCTCGGGATGCATCACTAACGCAAGTTCTAGAATCTAAATGCTACCGGTACACTCATAAGCACTAATAGTAAATGCTTTTCCTATCAAATCTAAAGGCGAACCTCACATTTTTGGGTGGAAAATTTTTCTGAATATACGGTTATGTGCTAGTCATACAATCTCCTATCCATGAGACGCTTGCTATGGCTAAAGTTTCACTCCTAAATGTTGTAAAAAATTTTAAATTTGGCGCTAAAATTGCACTAACAAGTATTTCTCATAGTTTTATTACACATCTACTATCAAACAAAACAAACTCAAGCGAAAGTGCATATGTAAGGTATCATCTTTTTACCCTCCCCTTACACTTAAGATGAACATTGTCCCCAATGTTCAAGTAAAGAATGTAAAAGTGAAAAAGTAAAGAGAATGAAATCAAATACTCCCCTGATTCGCTCGGTATGGATAATAGGATGGCCAGGTTAAATCTTCCTCCAAGAAAATGAACAATCAAAGCTTCCCTTCCAGAATATAAATCATCTTCTTGTCACACATAACCTGTAAATCCTGAGAAAATAGACAAGACAACCTCGCGTAAAATCGGCGGCATCCTATATAAGTTACTAAATCCTAGAAAACAAAATAAGATATAATGCTTTTGGAATGAAGTTTGCAGATCTCCTGGAGATTATGAAACTTAATAATTCACAAAAACCATAAGACTCCGTTAGAAAAACAAAACCGGTAAAATTTCCAGATTTTTACACCTAACGCCATCAAGAGTAACCTCCTGACGCCGTCAGAATTGACCTGCATAAATTCTTATGTTAAGTTTTCGGAAAATTTCTGGAAAAACTTGGTCCTACTTCCTGGAAAATCCTGCAAAACTTCATCATGACTCAATACAAGCATTTGACTCTAACAAGTACTAATACACATGTCCATTTATTATTGTTGTGGTTCATGCTCAATTTCGTTCTTATAAACAAATTTGGATCTCCCTTACACTTATCTTTTGCAAAATACCTTTATATGCAATTAAGACGAAGTTAAAAACAAAATAAAGCATTTTCACAATTTACTTTGAAACATGAGCCACAAACAATAAAAATAAAACATGCATACGGAAACAAATAAAATCAAACAAACAAATAAAAACACACAAAACATGGGTTGCCTCCCAAGAAGCGCTTGTTTTTATTCGAGTCACGAGCCTGACTCTACCCTTATTTAACGGAAATAGGGGAGGTTCTCCCTACACTTAGGATTAAGTGTGGGTGAAAGTAGCGATACACACCCTTAGGGTGTGAATATGCCACGTGAGGTGAAGGGGGTGAGTGAATGGCTTCCTTCATCCTAAAACTACCCGGATAATATTGGTTGATGGGTGGGTCGGTTCCTCTTTTGTCTCCAAGAAATATATCTAAGGATGGAAAGGTGTGTAAAGATTGAGGTTCCGGTTCATCAAAACTAGGAAATTCCCTAGAACTAGGAGTAAGGTTATCACTACAAGTGTTCAAACCTATATCCTCAAGTGGTGCCTGGTCCAAGGGTTCTACCTCCATCGGAATTCCTAAAGTTTCTTCTACTTCTTCCGGGTAAGTCACGGGCGGTGTGTGTGCCTCAAATGATGCTAGAACTTGTGGGGTACTTAGTGGGCTTGGGTTTTCTACTATCTCTTCCATCACATCAATATCACCTATGTGTTCATCTTGTATTATGGTAGTGCCTAACCATGACATGCAACTAGGTGGCTCAACTCTAACCTCATGTGTGTCGTATGTTTTGGTGAAATCTATCCTGCTCATGCAACTAGGTAGTTCAACACTAACCATCTCATAATCTTGGTTTGATTCTAAGTTCATGTTCTTAGAAACTAGGTCATCTCGCTCATACGAATCCACCAATTCGTTGAACTTATGGGTAATGGTTAGGAAGCTTTTCTCAAAATTCATCCAAAGGGTCTCACTAAAAGGAATTGATCCTAAAAATGATCGTCTAATAGAAAACACACATGCATAAAATTCATCAAACCCATCTAACTTTACACCCATCTCCTCTTGTATATACGTAAGATCACTTAAAAATTCATTGGAACAACAGGAGGCAAATCTATCCGAGTAAACTAATTGTTCCTCTATAGTTAATGATCTAAATGGAATTTCATCCGCCATGGAGACAAATGAAAATGGTTTCACAAACAAAGGGCACAAAGAAAAAGATAGACTACAAGAAAGCTAATAAAAAGAAAATAAAAATCTCACTAAAAAGGAATCTAATGAGTAGACCTAATAAAAAGAAATTCTAACGTAGACAATAACTATTCCCCGGGCTGCGGCGCCAAAAACTTGATGCGTGGGAATCGCAACAGGCTTTACCTCTCGAGGGATCTCGAGAAGCTTACAACCCCCACCAGGCAGTGTACCTGATCGTTGTAGTATAGTATAGTGACAAGTACCGGGGGATTGATCGTTCAGCTTAGGAATAGTGTCGCTAGGATTAGAAAGCCTAAATACTAGTTCTAAAGGTGAGGGATGATTATTTTTGTGTTTTTATATTTTATGGAAAGCAAGTAAAAATCTCGGGTTTTGGAAGAGTGGGCGGAATTAGTTGCTATTCAACTAACCTAATACTAAGATGCAATCAAAATAAAATACTAGAAATGAAAATAAGCTAATTTATACTAAAGTTGTGAGCAGTAATTGGAGAAAATGTGTTTACTTAGATTTCACTACTCCCTAGATATCTTTTACACGTTAATTACTTGTTATAATTGCATGGATGACGGATCGTATTCCTTAATACCATTCATGGGGTGGCACACATAACTCCCCAATTCTATGAGCTCTTATCTCCTCCTACACCATGCCCAGCACAACTATAGGGATTGTAAACAGTGGCTCATGCATTAAATACAACCAATAAAGACCTAGTGCGCGTTGGTTCATGTTTCTTAAGACGTTCAAGCATGTTACCAATTGGAGATCTGCCAGTTTTCTTAAGCCTAACATATAAATCATTCATCCAAGACAAGAATAAACAAGTAATCAATACATAATCAATATCTAGGTTTCATTAGATCTAAGCAAACACAAAAGAGATCTAGCCTAGCATGATAGAATTAAGACAAGAACATGATATAGACAACCAACACATAGACATATTGATTGAATTAGAAGAACACTTATCTTGATTAATCATGCAAGGTATCAAGGGGTTGGAACCCTTGAAAAACCTGTAAAGTTACACCAAAATCGTACTTAGGGTTTCTCCCAAAACTTCTCTCCTTTATGTGAAAAATTAGAAAACTATATATAGAAAAATGGGTCTGACGGCGTCAAGACCAAATAGGTGACGTCGTCACCTCGCCGCCAAAACAATCCTCAGACTGCCTAGATCTACTTCTGAGGCCGTCAAGACTTATACACTTCCAGGCCGTCATGACTCTTTTACTCTTGACGCCCTTCCTACGTGACGCCGTCAAAACTCTTCTGGGTCGTCATGGACTTTAGTCTTGACGCCGTCATGCACTGTTCCCAGCATGGAAAATTAAGACTTTGGCGTTTTCTTCACTTTTATGCTCCAAAAACGTCCGAATTGCTTCCTTTTCCAGATTTCTCTCCCAAAGTACCTAAAATCACAAAAGGAACGATTTAGGGCAATATTTGATCAAATAAATTCGGATTCGGGCTTAAATGACCCCCTAAAAACGGATCATTTTTTGCCTCATCAGGAACCGGTGTAATCTATTGACTTATCTCTTAGAGATGGTTGGTATTGAAGCAGGAGACCCCTCCCTAGTCTTCGCATAGGAAACCTAAGTGTGCACTTTTCGAGTCTAGAGCCATGAGATACATCAAAGATCTCTTAGGAACACTTAGTATTTCTGCAACTGGTGTTCTACATCAATGGACACCAGCTGTAAATTATCGAGTCCTTCGCAGATCTTAGCAATCTTTCGAGAACGTTTATGAGAGAATTTACATAAGTATTTCTCAATGATTGAACAGAAATCCTGCCAGGGTCAACATTAAACAGCCTTGACAGCAGGTCACTTCGGTAACTCCTTGTGAGTTACGCTTAGTGTTTGCGGTGGTTTCTTAGCGGTCTACAGTCGTGGAGTGATCCCCAGCGACTCACCCAGTCATTGAGCTACTTAGTAGGTCTTGTAAGCTCCTTCGGGAGTATCTGACATGGGAACGGCCTTGATAAGGGTTAGAAGGAGTCTTCACACTATACTGTTGACGATCTCTAATTCCTTATCTGTAAGTACCAGATGTTTTATTGCTAACTGTTTACCCGCAGGTACACATCATATCCATGGCGACGGATTCCACATGCTCATACATGCATCTTGAAGTCATCAAAAGCTCCCTCAAAGATCAAAGCAACACAAAGTTCAAAGAAAGATTCTACGCCAAAAAGAAAAATCTACAAAACATAAAGACTAAAGATCAAAAGTGAAAGAAAGGGAACTACATGCATGAATAAGTCAGAATTCAAAGATGTATGAGCATGTTGGAATGGCGGACTACCACCACAGAAGCGGAAGTGACGAAAGGCAGACAACTTCATAACTTGATCACTATCACAACAACAACGAACAAAGAACAAAGAATGATGAATGATTTTTGAAAGACATCTAAAGCTATGAAAATCAAAGATGAAGAAATGACAAAGACGTCAAGCAACCGTGATGACCGACCCTTAGGGGGAGATTGTTGGGATCAAAGTTTTACTATTTTATCAAGTCTCAGTCATTTGTAATAAATGTTAGGTTGCTTTATTATTAGCTACTTATATTTGGTTATCATTTATGTATTTAAGGCTTATGAAAGCCCACAAGGCCTTCAAGGCCCACGAATTCAAGGATGTTGGGAGCTAGGAGTGTTGCCCTAGCTTCCCTCCTATAAATAGAACCTCTAGGTCTCATTTGTATTTGGTTGGTTATTTGATATTATAAAGAAACTCTTGCACTTATATTTCTCTCATTCTCTTAATCACCCAAATCCTTATATCTATCTCATTCTTGCTTGTGTGATATCAATATGGGTACCTAACAAATCCCTCAAAAAGCGCAGGGCCTTGGGGCTTTTTGCGCCTTTGCGCCTTGGGGATTTTTGCGCCTAAGAGATGTAAAGGGTTTTTGGGCTTTTTCCTAAATACTAAGATAAGATACATGGGCCTTATAAGTTATATACATGGGCCTTTTAAGTCATAGGGTTAGTATTTGTATGATTTGTAAATTTAAAATGATTTTATGTTTATTTTATTGATTGAAATTTCTTTAAGTAGTTACTTTGTTTATTAAGTATTTTCTTTAAAACATATTATCATGAAACTATGGTTGCTTGCTTGATATTTTGGGTTAAATTGTGAGCTTTGTTAGATGTAAGTCTACAAGTGTAGGACATAAGCATATTTAGTCTGATATGGATTTTAATCTTTATATAGGTCATTGAGCCAAATAGTTGATTCGTTTAAGAAGTGACAACTAATCCACTTTAATCTTTATAATGGCAATATGTGTCATGTATTAAGTATTTTAATATTATTTTGTGTTATTTAAGCTACATAAATTGTCACATATTTTACTAAAAACTTAATTTATTTAGTGCACCTTGTATTCATGAATCCCGCGTCTTGGAATGCGCCTCGCCTCGAGGCTTTTTGCCCCTCTTTGCGTCTCAGTGCACCTTGAGCCTTTCAAAACTATGCATGTAGTGTTGTGTGTAGATTGGGACGAGGTGAAAGTCCGTGAAGTGTAGTGTGTAGACTTGGATTGTGTGAAAGTCCGAGTGGACATGGTGTATGTCTGTGTAGTGGAGTGTATTGTTGTGTAGATTGGTTCAAGCTAGGATTAGAACTTGACATTCTGCTTAGTGTAGGAAATCAGTGTAAGCGAAGGTGTATGGTTTTCTCCGCCTGAAGAGAATTTATTGATAGTGATTGTGAACTCTCGAGTGTGATACTCAAGGAGTGGAGTAGGGCGAAGATAGAGCTTTGTAGCCTGAGCACTATAAATCTCCGTGCCTTAGTTTAATTTTCTATATCTTTATCTTTCTTTCATTCATATATTGGTTTCTTTGTACCTATCTATTATGTTCATATATATTGTTGATTGATATCACATAACTTCAAATCAAACGATTTTCAAAAAGAATAAAAAGTTTTAAAAAGTTAAAACGTAATTACAAACTGTGAAACCATTCTATTATGTTCTATATAAAAAGTTTCTTTAAGTAGTTACTTTGTTTATTAAGTATTTTCTTTAAGACATATTATCATGAAACTATGGTTGCTTGCTTGATATTTTGGGTTAAATTGTGAGCTTTGTTAGATGTAAGTCTACAAGTGTAGGACATAAGCATATTTAGTCTGATATGGATTTTAATCTTTATATAGGTCATTGAGCCAAATAGTTGATTCGTTTAAGAAGTGACAACTAATCCACTTTAATCTTTATAATGGCAATATATGTCATGTATTAAGTATTTTAATATTATTTTGTGTTATTTAAGCTACATAAATTGTCACATATTTTACTAAAAACTTAATTTATTTAGTGCACCTCGTATTCATGAATCCCGCGTCTTGGAATGCGCCTCGCCTCGAGGCTTTTTGCCCCTCTTTGCGTCTCAGTGCACCTTGAGCCTTTCAAAACTATGCATGTAGTGTTGTGTGTTGATTGGGACGAGGTGAAAGTCCGTGAAGTGTAGTGTGTAGACTTGGATTGTGTGAAAGTCCGAGTGGACATGGTGTATGTCTGTGTAGTGGAGTGTATTGTTGTGTAGATTGGTTCAAGCTAGGATTAGAACTTGACATTCTGCTTAGTGTAGGAAATCGGTGTAAGCGAAGGTGTATGGTTTTCTCCGCCTGAAGAGAATTTATTGATAGTGATTGTGAACTCTCGAGTGTGATACTCAAGGAGTGGAGTAGGGCGAAGATAGAGCTTTGTAGCCTGAGCACTATAAATCTCCGTGCCTTAGTTTAATTTTCTATATCTTTATCTTTCTTTCATTCATATATTGGTTTCTTTGTGCCTATCTATTATGTTCGTATATATTGTTGATTGATATCACATAACTTCAAATCAAACGATTTTCAAAAAGAATAAAAAGTTTTAAAAAGTTAAAACGTAATTACAAACTGTGAAACCATTCACCTCCCCCCCCCCTCCCCCCCCCCCCCCCCCCAGTTCTAGTTTCTACAATTGGTATCAAAGCGAGTCACTCAAGATCTTTAAAATACATTGTATTCTTGAATTGATTTATTGAGTTTGAAAGATATATACAGAAGGGCAATCTTTACAAAGACCACCAGTTTTCGAAAACAATAATTTTATTCACTGAAAAAACATATCCGAAAATAATGTGAAATAAATAGATCAAGATCTTTGGCATGTTATTACAATTGGTGATTTTCAACCAACGAAAATTAATTTTGAAAATTAAAATAATGATTTTAAAAGAAGACTTTCTAAAAATATTAAAGCCAAATATTAACTTAGAAAGCATTACGGAAAAATGAATATGAAAGAATTTTCTAGTGTCAAACGGCAAGTGATAATTGGAAAAATATTTTAGGGGGTGCTTGGTTGAGAGGTATAAGTTCTAATAAATGGGAAATGAAATGAAACATGATGCTTGGTTGACTCTAATGCAATGACCCAATACTCAATAGAGGGTAATGGGCCATTACACAATAAATTGGAGGAATGGTTTCCTTACCCTTTCCCTTTTCTTAGCATTCCCTTTGCCTTTTCCTTTCCCATTCCATATTTTGAATCAAGCACACCCTTAATCTTTAATCAAGGAAATAGTCAAGTCAAAGATAACAAGATTGATCTTGAAAAAATATGTGAACAATTCATCATTTCTAAGGACGAATCTATAGATAACGCTTTTGCTATGTTCAATACTATTGCTACTCGTTTAAATGGTTTTGATGAAGGAAATGTGATAAGGATTTATTTGATACCTTTTTAAGGGGTCATTTAAGTCAAAAATCGTGTTTATATGATCAAGAAGAACATCTCAAGATCAATAACTTAGTATAATCATTCGGTTAGCGTATCATTTTCATACTGAATTCTTATTCTATCTCTTTGATTAACACTTTGTACTTATTTTCGGAGATTATGGGCTAACACCCTTAGGTGTTAGTCACGTTTATGAAGCTTTATTAGTTTTTATGTTTGTGTTGAATTGATTTACGTTGTTACTGGATTGGGTGCTTGTCGATAAAACTCGTTTATTGCTTATAACTAGTAGAAGTCTATGTAACTAGGTTTTGATCCTTATAGCTTTAATTGTTGTGACTTAACTTTCTGTAATTGTGGTTTCTTTAGTTAAGTTATATGCGTGTTAACCTGTTAACCCGAATCTCTGTTAGGAATTATTTCTTGGCATAAAAGGAACGTGTCTACAACCTAATAGGACTAGTAGCGTGTAATATTGAACTAGGTTAGATGGTTTAAAGCAATAAGTTAGTATTTATGCTAGACGAGTCACTAGTTACTTAATTGTGACAGAATTTTGTAATTAATATGCGGATTAACAATTGAATGAATTAAAACAAGTATACATAAGCATATATAATTAATAATTAGATTAAACTTGGCTAACCCATTCTTCTATCTTGCATTCGACCTTATTTTGGTTTAATATTTATTTTCTAGTAATTAGGTTAATTAGAAAACAATTAAAATCGTGCTAGTCTCTCAGGCTAAACCCTCTTTTATCTTTAATTACTTTATAGGTTAGGATAGTTTAGTTTATGTAGATTAGTATAAATACCTTTAGATCATTTTAGCTTCGCTCCTAGTGAACGACCATTACTTACCTAAAAACTATACACATTGATCGGGTACACTGCTCGTTAGTGTTTAAGTCTATAGGTTAGTTCGGCAATAAATAAATTTAAAACTTGGTAAAATTTTATAGACCTAAAATAACACATCACAAGGTCATCACGATCATTAAGAAGGTAGCACCGACAACCAAAGGTGCTCGTTAGTGTTCATACCTTATTGTAACATTAACATTCATACACATCACTCAAATACATCTTCTAAGTGCTTTGTGGTAAATTCCACGTGCTACAAAGTATATACTCAAAGTATCTATTTAACACAAGCTGTGTGTTAAGATTCTCATAAAGTGGTATCAGTTTGAATTAGAAGATCCAAAGAAACAACTTACTCAAAACAACAAATCCAATGGAGATGGAAAACAACTAGTCAAATCTTGCAGCAAGGCTTCCAAGGCTCAAACTCAATGAGTATGAGATGTGGAGAATCATGATAGAGCAGTACTTTCTTGTACAAGATTATGCTCTGTGGGAGATCATCATGTTTGGTGATTCATTCAAGCCTGGGAATTCTTTTGAAACAATTGATGGCAAGGTGGTTCAAAAATAGAATACTGGTCCAGTCACCAGTGAAGAAAGGCTTCAGAAGAAGAATGACTTAAAGGCAAGAAGCTTGCTACTCTTGACCCTTCCCAAGGATCAAATAGTTGCATTCAGCAAGTACACAATAGCAAAGACCCTGTTTGAAGAGATCTGCTCAGTGTTTGGTGGCAATGATGCTACCAAAAAGACTCAGAAAACATTGTTGAAGCAGAGTTATGAAAAATTCTCTTCAAAAAACAATGAGTCTATTGATAGTATCTTTACAAGACTCCAGAAGATTGTAACTCAACTGATTGTGTTTGGCATTGAGGTAGACAAGGAAGACCTCAATCTGAAGTTTTTAACGAGTTTGCCTTCAGAGTTTCAAACTAATGTGATTGTCTGGGAAAACAAACTAGAAATTGAAACAATGAAACTCAATGACCTTTACAATAATTTTAAAATTATTGAACAAAGGTTAAAGAAGGCTGGAAAGTTATGTACAAGTTCTGGGAACATGGCACTTCTATCATCTTCTATTGATGACTGTTCTGATGATGATAGTGATGAAGATAATACTACTGCTGATCTTGATGTTTCCACTATTAGTACAAGTGTTACCACTGCTAGTTCTAAAAAGAATATTGCTGGACTTGGAGACCCTACCTTCTATGCTTTTATCTCCAGCCAAGTCAGTGGTTCACTTCTAACACATGAAGATAAGGAGCAAGTGGATGATGATGATCTGAAATAGATGGATATCAAGTGGCAGGTTGCACTTCTTAGCATGAGGGCTAAGAAATTCTGGCAAAGGACTGGAAGGCAAATTACCATCAATGGTAATGAAACTGCATGTATTGACAAGAAGAAGGTGGAATGTTTCAACTGTCATAAGTTTGGACACTTTGCTAGAGAGTGCAAAAAACCCAGGAAGCCAGATAACAGATCTACTTGATACAGGCAAGAAAAGAAAAAGGAGCCATTTGTGGAAGAACTAAAGGCCATGCTAGCCATTGATGGTGTTAGCTATGACTGGAGCTACATGGTTGATGAGGAAGAAGCACCTTCAGAATCTGCAATGGTAGCAACTGAAATTGCTCTAATGGCTTTCTTTGACTCTGAGGTACATTCAATTGAATGTGGTTCTAAATCTTGTAAAGCTTTAAAAGAGTGTGAAAGACTGATTTAACAATATATATATATATATATATATATATATATATAATTCTCCAAAAGATTTGCAAGAAATACAAATCTCGAGTTCGTTTCCCGTGTGAAGGAGTGAATGGAATCGTGATATTCGATTCGTGAAATCGTGTTGTGAAAAGTGAAAAGGTGAAATTTTATGGTTATGAAACTAAAATAATGATGAAAAACTAATTACAATACTAAATGTACAAGTCACTAAAGCACAACTAATCCAAATTGTAAAACGAATTATCAAACGCGAATTTAAAACGTAACGTACAAATTTTAAAGTGAAATTTAATGAAAAATTATCCTAAAATTGTAAAATAAATTTTTAAAAATCTTAAACAGCTAAAAATAATTTTGAGAGAAAGAAAAATATTTTTTACGTTTTATTTATTTTCTATGATTTATTTTCTATTTTTGAAATATTAAAAGGAATTAAAAATAAAAGAAAATGTGAAAATAATTTGGAAAAATACAAAATAAGTTCTGAAAAATCTAAAATGATTAAAAAGAATTTTCTAAAATATTTTTGGAATTTTTCAAGCTTTTTCTTATTTTTATTTGATTTTTCTTTATTAAAAAAGTATTAAAAATGATTAAAAACTAAAATAAAATGAGAAAAATAGCAAACTAACTCAGAAAAATATGAAATTTTTAGGAAAAATCTAAAATATTAATTGAAACCTAGGAAAAGTTTAAAAAGTGAAAAATAAGCTAAAAAAAGTGCTTAATGAGCAAAAACAGCTTATTACAAGTGCTTATTAATAAGCACTTGTAATAAAACTTTAATGAAACTTATACAGAAGGTTTCTTATCCTCAAATAAGTTCCCACAAACTCAAATCAGAACAGGTGTTACACAGAATTATCAATTTAAGCACAATAAGCTGTTTTAATATGCCAAATATTAAGCAGGAGTACACATGAATAATCCAGAAGCTAAGAGATCATGTAAGACACTTAAGTACACTCAATTATGCTCAGTAATAACAAACAAGCTCAGAATTCAATTCAAATCACACAATTGCAGTCCTAATGTGAAATCAGTTAATAAGCACTAAACACCTAACTTGCAGAGCCAATTAAGCAGTCTTATTAAGCTCTAAACTAGAATATTAAGGGGGCAAAAGCTAACTAGTACTACTGAAATACCTAAAAACCAAAAAGCCCTAATTCTATTGCACTAATTGAACCTTAATTGAAGCCTAGTACAAGTGCTTGAACAAACAACTATGCTGCAAACACTTTAATTTTTATTTGCACACTAACTTTGACTAAACTGAATTTTAATCCCCTAAATCTGTTACTAGGTGTAAGTTGAACATGTTTAAGCATTAAAATCACCATCACAAACATAAAATGCCTCAATTAAACAAACTCAGCTAGAACAGATCACAAAATACAAGCAGTTATGAAATGGATGAGCTAATTATGACTATTTATAACTAAACCTACTGATTTAATGCTACTATCTAAGCTAAATAGGCCTAAAGTGAACTGTCTAAAATGAATTTACCACTCAAAAAACAAGTAATGCTCATTAAAACTGTCCTAATCCAAACACTGGTTTAAGACCTGATTACACTATATCTAACTGATTTAATCAGCAATTTACCTCAACAATGATCAACTTAAGTCACAAATCAATGATAAAAGCTATATGAACAGTAAACAACAACAATGAATATCAATAGCAAAGAATCACAGTCCTACCAATTTTAATGCAGAAATGAAACAGTTAAGAGTACTTATTACTAAACCTTACTACAAATTAACTACAAGTAATCAATTAAGCTTAACTCTTATTAAACTAAGCAGAATCAAACAATAAACAAGCAGGAAATATAGATCTACACTAATGAAATATAAACTACAAAGTTTAGTAAAAATGTAAATAGATTCTTACTAAAATTTCTCTCAGCTGAACAGAGAGCTCTTTTGAATCATGCCTATCTTTAGATAGGCTAAACTCTTCCAAAAACTCAGTTTAAACTATCAAATTACCCCTAGATCATCATATGCATCTCACTTTGACTTTTAATGAATTTGGAATATGAAACTGATGTTGTTGAATTAAACACTCACAATAGCTATTAAGATAATATGAGTTCTATTACACTACCAAAAGCTTGATTGCAAACTGAATTTAAGTAAATGAAAACGAATTTTTTATATATTTTTTATGTTTTTTATTTTATTTTTTAAACTTTTATGGAAGTAAAACTGAAAGATGAAATGAAAACATTCAAAAACTTGTAAAAACTTATTAGAAACTGAGATGTAGAAGTAACTTGAAGGTAAATAAAGGAACAAGTAAGTAAATGAAATGGAAACTAAATTTTATTAAAGTAAAACTAAAGTTTGATTACACTGAATAAAAGAGAATGATTACAACTACAAATGAGACTAAAATCTAACAGAGCTTCGCTACACTACTACTACATGAGAAATAAGCTCACAAGACCCTCTATTTATAGTTGAACGAAGAAGGATCTAGTAACTTGGGGTCACGGATTGCCAAGCTGGCAATCCATGTGCCTTGTGCTTCTTGAGAGTTAATCAAAGCCGTCCAATGCTCCTCCAATCATTGCTTTTGATAATAGCCCTTGGATTGTTGATTGATGAGGTGTTTCACCCACTCACATGCTGCCACCTGTCATTCTTTGCTTCTGACACTTCCTGACATCACTGGTAAGCTTCTAAAACCCTTTGATTTGACCCTGATACATGGGAATCGCACCAGGATTTACCTCTCGAGGGATTTCGAGAAGCTTACAACCCCCACCAGGCAATGTACCTGATCGTTGTAGTATAGTATAGTGACAAGTACCGGGGGATTGATCGTTCAACTCAGGAATAGTGTCGCTAGGATTAGAAAGTCTCCAAAACTAAGTCTAGAGGTGAGAGATGATTATTTTTGTATTTTTATATTTTATTAAAGCAAGTAAAATCTCGGTTTTTAGAAGAGTGTGTGGAATTAGTTGCTAGCCAACTAACCCAAATTAACTAAGATTCAATCAAATTAAAATAACAGAAATGAAAATAAATCTAATTACTAATGTGGTGTAACAATAATGAGGTAAGTTGTGTTTACTTAGGTTTCATTACTCCCTAGATATCTTTTACAGGTTGATAATTTGTTACAATTGCATGGATGACGGGTCATATTCCTTAATACTAGTCGTAGGGCCGTGAACAATATTCCCTAACTCTATAGGATCCTACTTCACTCCTATGTCGAGCCGTTAGAAGCTCCTAACATGGGATCATTAGAATTCTCCTACACATTAAATACAACCAAAAATCATAGTACACCTCTGATCATGTTTCTTAAGACGTTCAAGCATGTTACCAATGGAAGTCTGCCGGTTTTCTTAAGCCTAACATCGAATACAATCATCCGTAACAACTATAAACAAACAATCAACCCATAATTAACATATAGGTTTCACTACATCTAAGCAAACACACGAGAGATCTAGCCAAGCATGTTAAATTGAAGACAAGTGTAAGATATATTCAAGTAACACATAGACATATTGATTGAATTGAAAGAGTACTTATCTCAATTGAACATGAAAGGTTTCAAAGGGTAAAAACCCTTGAAAAAGCTGTGAAAATCGGACTAGGGTTTTTCTCCAAAGTTGCACCCTAAAAGTTACACCCTAATGAATGAAAATTGGAAAACTATATATAGATTTTACAGGGTGACGGTGTCAAGAAGAAATTTGTGACGCCGTCAACTCGCCGCCCATAATGAAATCCGATTGCCTAGATCCACTTTTGACGCCGTCATGTGTAAAATTGTTCTGGGCCGTCACTAACATTTGGACCATGACGGCCTTGGGTGACGCCGTCATCTCCTTAGTACAAAACTTTTTGGATCGTCACGTGTATCATCCACTTCCACCTCTTGTATTACTCTTGACGCCGTCATGTAGAATCTTGTGATGCCGTCAGGTACTGTTCCCAGCAAGGAAAATTAAGACTTTGTCATTTTCTTCACTTTTATGCTTCAAAAATGTCTAAAATGCTTCCTTTTCCATATTTCACTCCAAAAGTACCTAAAATGACAAAAGGAATGATTTAGGGCAACATTTGATCAAATAAATTCGAATCCGGGCTAAAATGACCCCCTAAAAACTGTTTATTTTTCGCCTCATTAGGCCCAATTACCCTTAATTGTGGTAATTTAAGGGAATGGGTAATTAGGGTTCATGTAAAAATTGGGTAAGGGTGATTTGCGGGAAGGGGTAAATGTTTTTTATTGGTTTTGACTGATGACGAGGGTGTTTGACCAAGAGGTGAGTGGGCCGGGTTCTATTTAATTTGGGCTTGGGTTTTGTTTTGTTGGACTTTGGGATTACTTGTAATAGTTTTGGACTTGGACTTACTATTTTCAGCTTTTGTGCTTAAAAATATACAAGGACTATTTGTGTATAAACTGAATTATGACGGCGTCAAGAAGAAAGTTCTCACGCCATCAACCAGCCGCCAAAAATTTAATCGGATTGCCTAGATCTAGATCTGACGCCGTCATGTGTATTGCTGTTCTGGGCCGTCACCACTTTTACTTTTGACGGCCATGCCTTGACGCCGTCACATTTCCACTGGGCCGTCACCATTTTTGCTCCTGACGCCGTCATCAAATTGCTCTTGACGCCGTCAGGTACTGTTCCCAGCAAGGAAAATTAAGACTTTGCCGTTTTCCTTTTATACTCTAAAAACGTCCAAAATGCTTCCTTTTCCAGAATTCACTCCAAAAGTACCTAAAATCACAAAAGGAACGATTTAGGGCAATATTTGATCAAATAAATTCAATTCCGGGCTTAAATGACCCCCTAAAAATGGATCATTTTTCGCCTCATCATATACCCTTACACTTGAGATTTGCTTGTACTCAAGCAGATGCACTTTTATTCTAGTCAAAATACAAGTTAGGGGTCATTTAACACTAATATAAAAGTAATTACAACAAATAATCGTTCCACTAAAGACCAAAGACAAGCACGAAGGTCATACACTAGCACCTCACAAATAGTGTTTAGATACTCACATCTCTCGGGTGTAATAAAGTATTTATCACAATATGGAAATGGAAAACATCTCTCACTACCTGTCATATCAAAATAGATTACCATAAGCTTAGGAAAGGATCAAACCTCCACCACATGGCGTAAGCACCTAGGATAAACTATCACAGAGGTCTTTTAAAGGGTTATAACGTTAGGTGTAGGGATATGGAATACACGGTTTTGTTGGATATAGGCAATCTTTGCTGGTGGCGAGTTAATAATCTTGGTTAATTACATGTACAATATGGCGTTGCTAAGCCAAAACTAGACTCGACTTAAGCTAATGAATCAGAAATAACAAAAAACATAAAATAAACATAGAATGAAACGGGATGGTAGTTCGTATGTTGTTTTTTTTTTTTTTTTTTTTTTTTTTTTTTTTTTTTTTTGCATACACTCTTACCCTACCTGTAATTTTCATTCTAAAAGGGGGGAGAATTTTAGGGTCAACTTGAATAAACCCTAGCTCGTTTTTAACAGTATTTTCAAGGGTTTTCACCCCTTGAAACCCTTCATATTCAATTAGGATAAGTATCCTTTCAATTCATTCAATATGTCTATGTGTTGTTTGAATATATCTTACGCTTGTCTTGATTTTAACATGCTAGGCTAGATCTCTTGTGTGTTTGCTTAGATGTAATGAAACCTAGATATTGATTATAGGTTGATTGCTTGTTTATAGTTGTAATGTATGAATGATTTCGATGTTAGGCTTAAGAATACTGGCAGACTTCCTTTGTGTGACATGCTTGAACGTCTTAAGAAACATGAACCAATGCGTACTAGGTTTTTACGGTTGTATTTAATGCATGAGCGAATTCTAGTGATCCCATGTTAGGAGCTTCTTGCAGGCTCGACATAGTAGTGAAGTTGGAGCTTATAGAGTTGGGGAAGTACGTACGCCACCCCATGATTGGTATTAAGGAATATAACCCATCATCCATGCAACTGTAACAAACAATTAACCTGTAAAAGATATCTAGGGAGTAGTGAAATCTAAGTAAACACAATTCTCCCATCTATTGTTTACACCATATTAGTAATTAGCTTTATTTTCATTTTTGTTATTTTAATTTGATTGCATCTTAGTTATTGGGTTAGTTGGTTAGCAACTAATTCCGCCCACTCTTACAAAACCGAGATTTTTACTTGTTTTTATAAAAAGATAAAAAATACAAAAAGAATCATCCCTCACCTCTAGACCTAGTTTTTAGGCTTTCTAATCTTAGCGACACTATTCCTGAGTTGAACGATCAATCCCCCGGTACTTGTTACTATACTATACTACACTGATCAGGTACACTGCCTGGTGGGGGTTGTAAGCTTCTCGAGATCCCTCGAGAGGTAAAGCCTGGTGCAATTCCCATGCATCATCCACACTAACCTTTCACTATAGCATAGTTCCATATAAAACAAAGAATAAGACACCTTATGAGTTATTTAGAGGTAGAACACCTGCCTTAGACTTCATGAGACCATTTGGATGTCATGTTACTGTACTCAATGGTTAGCAAAGCCTTTAGGGTATACAACTTAAGAACCAAAAAGATAGAAGAAAATCTGCATGTTGAGTTTTTAGAAAATAAACCAAATGTTGCAGGTGCAGGTCCAACATGGCTGTTTGATCTTGATACTCTAACCTATACTATGAATTATGTACCTATTGTTGCAGGTATAGATACTAATGATTTTGCAGGTTCAGAAGAGTTTGTTGATGAAGATGAACCAAGCAAGGATTTAGAGGATGATCAAGACCACATTGATATGCCAATTTGGGACTTTGCAAGTGATGACTTCGTTTCAAAGAATGGAGATCCACAACCTTCTAAGGATGCTGTAAAAGAAGGTGGTGCAGATGTGCCCAAAGCAGTGAATGTGGATACTCAGAACAAAGATATTCCTGAAAGCAGTACAAATGGAGTTAGCACTGCTAGGCCAGACGTTTCCACTGCAGGACCCAATGTGGAAAATATAACTTCTACAATTCAAGAAGCACAAGTCACTGATGTAGAAATATCAAATATGCCTAGTGCATATGATGTTCCTCATACTCCCCAAGCAACAGTTCACAAGATACATCCACATGATAATGTGATTGGAGATGTACAATCTGGAGCAAAGACCAGAAAACAGACTGATAAGGCAAAAAGTGTACCGCTTTTAAGGGGTCATTTAAGCCCGAATTCGTGATTATTTGATCAATTACTGCCCTAAATTGTTCCTTTCGTCATTTTAGGTACTTTTGAGAAGAAATCTAGAAAATGAAGCATTTTGGACGTTTTTGGAGCATAAAAGTGAAGAAAATGGCAAAGTCTCAAAATCCTTGATGGGAACAGTACCTGACGACCTCAAGATTTCACACATGACGGCGTCAAGCTTGGAAAAAGATATGGAAGTGGAAAATACAAATGACCACCCAGAACATTTTTAGTGCAATTGACCTGACGGCGTCACCAAGGCCGTCAAGGTCAAAATGTATGTGACGGCCCAGAGCATAATTCCTTCTTGACGGCGTCAAGATTGGATCTAGGTAATACGATCCTTAATTTGGCGGTGAGTTGAAGGTGTCAGAAACTACAACGCGACGCCGTCAGGATGTATTATCTATATATTTTTTTTTCCAATTTTTCATTGTAAAGTGGCGGAACATTAGGAGAACTTTTGGAGAGCTTAAACCCTAGACGAATTTTCTGTAAAAATAAGGGTTTCAACCCTTGTTCCATCCATGCTTAATTAAAGATAAGTTTTCCAATAATCATACGATATGTCTATGTGTTGTGTGATTCTATCTTATGCTTGTCTTTCTTTTAACATGTTAGGCTAGCTTTTTATTGTGTTTGCTTAGATGTAGTGAAACCTAGATGTTGATTATTGGTTGATGGTTTGTTTATAATTGTTGTGGATGATTGTATTCGATGTTAGGCTTAAGAAAACTGGCAGACTTCCATTGGTAACTTGCTTGAACGTCTTAAGAAACATGATCGGAGGTGTACTACGATTTTTTGTTGTATTTAATGCATAAGTGAATTCTAGTGATCCCATGTTAGGAGCTTTTAGTCGGCTCGAAATAGGAGTGAAGTAGGAGCTTATAGAGTTAGGGAATATTGTATACAGCCCTACGACTAGTATTAAGGAATATAACCCGTCATCTAGGGAGTAAGGAAATCTAAGTACACACATATTTTCTCATTATTGTTTCCACCACATAACCACATTCGTTTATTTTCATTTCTTTTTATTTTATTTTGATTGCATCTTTAGTTAATAGGGTTAGTTGACTAGCAACTAATTCCGCCCACTCCTTCAAAACTCGAGATTTTACTTGCTTTTATAAAATACAAAAATACAAAAAGAATCATCCCTCACCTCTAGACCTAGTTTAGTAGGCTTTCTAATCCTAGCGAACACTATTCCTGAGTTGAACGATCAATCCCCCGGTACTTGTCACTATACTAAACTACAACGATCAGGTACGCTGCCTGGCGGGGATTGCAAGCTTCTCAAGATCCCTTGAGAGGTAAAACCTGTTGCGAGGGCGCAATCCCGCGTATCACAGACAAAAATGGCTGATCATCATGGCTTTTTCAATAAACTCTATGAATTTAAGGACCATGAAGACAAAAATGAATGTCTGTTTTTATGTTTTCTGTCACAAATGGAACTACTGAATGTGTATAAGGCATTGGAAGACTCAAGCTGGGTAGAGGCAATGCAAGAGAAATTGCTTCAGTTCAAGATTCAAAAAGTTTGGGTACTTTGTGATTTGCCTAGTGGCATAAGATTATTGGTACCAAGTGGGTGTTCAGAAACAAGAAAGATGAAAGAGGAATTGTCATCTGGAACAAGGCTAGGCTTGTGGCTCAAGGATACACTCAGGAGGAGGGTATTGATTATGAAGAAGTGTTTGCCCCAGTTGCCAGAATTGAGGCTATAAGACTTTTTCTAGCCTATGCATCTTTTATGGGCTTTATTGTCTACCAGATGGATGTGAAGAGTTCCTTTCTTTATGGGCAAATTTATAAGGAAGTGTATGTCTCACAACCTTCAGGTTTTGAAGACCCTGATCATCCAGGCAAGGTTTATAGAGTGGTAAAAGCTCTTTATGGTCTACATCAGGCTCCAAGGAAGTGGTATGAAACCCTAGCTGCTTATCTTTTGAATAATGGGTTTCATAGAGGCAAGATTAATCAGACTTTGTTCATCAAGAAAGACAAGGGTGATATCTTATTGGTTCAAGTATATGTTGATGATATCATCTTTGGCTCTACAAAATAAGAGATGTGCAAAGAATTTGAGAAGCTGATGAAAGAAGAATTTCACATGAGCTTTATGGGTGAACTCACATTCTTTTTGGGACTTCAAGTACAACAAAGAACTAATGGTATTTTCATCAATCAAGACAAATATGTGGCAGAAATACTAAGGAAGTTTCATTTCACTGATGCAAAGCCTTCTAGCACACCTGCTGACAAGGATATTCATTTGCTTTTGAAGGACAGTAGTGCAGAAGCAGTTGATGGGCATACTTATAGATCCATGATTGGTTCCTTGATGTATCTCACTTCATCAAGACCAGACATCATGTTTGCAGTATGTGCTTGTGCAAGGTTTCAGGTCACTCCCAAGACATCTGATTTGACTGCTGTGAAGAAGATTTTTAGATATCTCAAAGCATATCCTAATTTGGGATTATGGTATCCAAGAGAATCTCCTATGGAGTTGGTAACTTTTTCAGACAGTGATTATGCTGGTGCAAGCTTGGATAGAAAATCAACTATAGGAGGATTCCAATTTTTTGGATGCAGGTTGGTGTCATGGTAGTGCAAGAAGTAGACAATGGTGGCTACTTCATCAACTGAAGCAGAGTATGTAGCTGCTACAAGTTGTTGTGCTCAAGTATTATGGCTTCAAAACCAATTACTTGACTATGGTTACAATTTTATGAATACCATTATCTATATTGACAATAGCGGTACCATTTGCATAATTAAAAATCCTGTGCAACACACGAAAACTAAGCACATTGAAATTAGACATAATTTTATAAGAGATTGTTATGAGAAAAAGTTAATACAAGTTGTCAAAATTCATACAAATGATAACTATGTTGATTTATTAACTAAAGGTCTTGATGTGGGGAGATTTCAGTACTTGGTAACAGGTATTGGAATGCTTAACCCTTAAAACTCTGATGTCTAAGTGTTTAAGTTGAGTGTAGGATTTTTGTACTACTGGTTGTGTCAAAAGCAAATGCTTTGTATAGTTTGTACTGTTTGTGTAAACAGTTAGTCATATGTGAAAATTAATAAATGGAAATACTTTGGTTTGTATTTTCTTGGTTTTGGACAAACTAATGCAGGACAATAAGCAAGTTTGGTGGGAGTTGATAATATAAATTATGTATCTGAGACACACCACAAATGGTTATTGGTTCACCATGTCTAATACACATAAGAACCAACTAGTCCAGAGCAAATGGCTACTGGTAAAGACTCATCGAATCCGTTTATGGTTGATAGTTTACCAAAAACTATATGGTTATCAACTCACCATACTTAACTGTTAAGAGTTAGCTAGTCCATAGCAAACGGCTAATGGTAAAGACTAAAGACTCATCAAATCCGTTGATAGCTGGTAGTTAGCTAAAAACTATGAAAGAGCAGTCTATTTTAAACATATTTTACATTCCTACTGCTCTTAGAAATTTTTGTGAAAAAGTTTCCACTACTAGTTCAAAGTTTCCACATTAGTGTAAACGTTTGTACTGTTGAACTAGCCGTTGCAACTGTTGTGTCACTTACTAATTTTTAATCTAGCGATTGAGTTAAACCATTTTTATAGGGTTTTATTAATGAGAATTATCTTCTTTCTTATTTACTTTTATTCTTTACCAAAGATAAAATTGTTTCTTAAGATAAATTCTCTCACGCATATTAATCTCAAACCCTAACAGTATAAAACCTCAACTCAATTGGCTTGTTATTCTTTCAATTCACTCTAATTCGATCATACTTCTGTCATTCAAATCTATTTGTCATGGCTATTTTGGAGATTATTGATGCACACAACTAGGTTGCTTTCTTAGAGAAAATAGAGGTCAAAGATGGACCTATTTTTCATCATATTGTGGATTTTCTGAATGATACACACATCAGGTATGCTTTAACTGTTAATCCCACAATCTATGTCTCCCAAATCAAGAAGTTTTGGCAGACTACTACTGCCAACACTATTGAAGATGGGACACACATGAACCTATTGTTGCAGTAACATCAAAGGTGGATGGAGTAACCATTGATGTTACTGAATCATCCTTGAGGAGACTTCTCCCCTTGGATGATCAAGGAGGTATCATAACATTATTCAATCCAGAAATACTTGAACACATCTTTGTTATGGGTTATGACACATCCAACAAAAAGCTTAATTTTAAAAAGGGATGTTTCTCCCCACAATGGAGATTTTTCATACATACTCTTCTACATTTCATAAGTGCTAAACAAACTTCTTTTGAGTAATTTAGCACAACAATTGCTATACCTCTTATTTGCTTAGCTACAAACAGGACTTTCAACTTTTCAAAGTTTATATTTAACAACATGGTTAGCAATGTGAAGAGTAAATACAAATTTTTAATGTACCCAAGATTTGTTCAAACAGTTTTACAAGAACACCAGTTGTTACCGCACAAAAACATTTATCGTACTCATTGCCTGCAACAGAAAGGTTTTTAAAATATAACTCAGGCAACAAGGGGTTATAATGGGGTAGTAACTGAGCTATTTCTACAAATGCTTTAAATAATTTCACAGGTACAGGCTGAAGGGCCAGCAATCCCAGCTGCTCCTCAACACACACCCCCAATCATTGTTCTATCAACCTCTCATACTCCAACTGTTACTCACACTTATAGGAGGAGGAACAAACAACCAATTCCTCCTATCACAACACTCAATGTACCTGATCCTTTTGGTGTAGGCACAAGCAGTGGTGGTTTAGGAGTACTTCCTAGTCCAACTAGGGAGGAAACTGAGACAATGCCCCATGATGCACCTCTCCCAGCAGGTCACACAGCTGGAAGTGCAGAGGGCAGTGTTAACTTACAAGAATTGATGGAAAAATGTACCACATTGGAAGCCACAGTTCATAAGCTAGAAGATGATCTAAAGTAGACCAAGAAAGCTTACAAAGATGGTTTCTCAATGCTCATGAAAAATATGTAGTCAATGCAAGCAGAAATCAACAAGCTTAAGAGGAAGAAGACTGCTAAGCTTGTGATCTCTTCTCTATCCTCAGGTAATGATGACGACTCAGGTGATGATTTGGGAGATTCTCCCAAACAGGGGTGGAGAACAGATGCTAGGACTGAGGGAGGAGATTGGATTTTGAACAAGGCTTTGAATAATTTGAAGATTTTGGAGGATTTGAAGGTTTTGGTTCAGGTTACGAGCCAAATGAGCTAGTAGATGAACAAGTTGAAGAAGCTCAGGGTACTAAAGAAATTTCTAAACAACAACAAACAGAGGAAGTGGTTCAAAATGATCCAACAGAGATAGTTGAGTTGGATGCTCAAGTAACACCAGAAGAAGTTTTGGACACAACATCAAGTCAACCTAAGGTACAAGCAGAAGGTACTGCTAGCAGGGTAGAAGGTACTGCTAGTATAATTGAAGAAACTGTTGAAGAGGAAATTGCCAGAAAGAGAAAATAAAAGTGAAAAGCTCTAATTATTGAAGAAGCAAGTGAGCAATCAAGAAAAGTTAAAGCCAGAACTCAAGCTCAGATTGATTATGATGAAGAATTGGCAAGAAAGATTGCAGAGGATGAAGTTGCAAGCTTTTTGGAGATTAAGAGGCTAGAGAATGAGAAACAGGATTCTGATAAAGTATTGGGTCAAATAAGTGAAGCAGAAATTGAGAAGGTGATTGATACAGATCCAGTTGTGAAGGCCAAAGCTATTGAGCTTATTACAGATCAGAGACTCACTGTAGAAGAAAGATCATCACAGTTAGCTGATTTTATATCTATGAAGAATGATCAAGCTTTGGATGATATGGTCAATTCAATCAAGAAGAATCAGAAGAAGCCAAGGCAACCATCCAAGGTTCAAGTTATTGCAGGCATGAAGAAATTTTTGTGCAATGTAGCTGGATGGAAGATGTCTCAACTCAAAGGGAAGTCACATGAAGAGATTGAAGGTTTGTATTATAGGGCTTTTAGAAGAGACAAAGATTTTGTTCCAATGGATTCTGAAAAAGAAGCTAGAAGATTTAAAAGGCCAGGTACAACTATTGGATCAGAAGCTGTTAAGAAGTCAAAGGTTAAAGAGTCATCTTAAGCAAAGGAAGATGATGAAAGGTTAATAGAAGAACAGTTTGTAGGAATGATTTATATTGAACTGAAGTTTTGAATCTGGAACCTCTACAAACAAAGCATCCTATCCTTGATTGGGAAATTTATTCTGATGAATTTGGTGATGCTTGGAAGATTTTCAGAATTAGAGGTGTCACAGGTGTCTGCAGAGATTTTGAAGACCTTGTCAGATCTTGTGACAAGGAACATTTGGACACACTATGGAAGATGGTTCAAGACAATTTCAAGAAAGATGAGCTCATTGAAGTTAAAGCTAAGGAATTATGGGTTCATTTCAGAAGATTATATGAGCCAGACCCAAGTGACAGATATTGGAGATTTGAAGCCAACAATCTAAACACCTTATGGAAGCTCTATGAATCCTCTACACAAGATGGAGTAGATGTATTTATGCTGGCTGAGAAAGAATATCCTTTAAGAGCAGGGGTCCTTACAGTTATGTTATCTGTTAAGCTAAGATGTTGGGAAAGGACTGAAATGGTTAAAGATTTGCTGCAAAGGATCTATGATCAATGTGTAAGAGCTGACAAAGAGTTAAGAAGAAAATAAGTGTTTAGAAGAATCCCCCCATCATCAATGAAAAAGGATGATTCCAGGAAACTTAGTGATTTGCACAGAAATCATAAGTTTAGGGGAGGATTGTTGGGAATAAACTAACAGTTATCACTGTTGAGCTTGGAAGAAGAAACTGCTGGAAGAATACATTAGCAGTGGAAACTTCATTACCACTGCTAGTACATATAGTTTCTACTGCTTATATTATAACTGTTATGTATTCGTGTATTGGATAAGTGTAGAAAAGGTCTTGTGAATATCTTATTTAGTTAGAGTTATACTTATCTTGTAAAGGACTCCTTGTCCTATAAAAGGAGGTCCTAGGTTTAGGTTTAACATACGATTTATTTGATAAAGCTTCAAGGTGTAACCCTAGTGATAACCAAGATCACTCGTATTATTCTTAATAATATTGAAGCTACAAGTTCGATATTACTCTATGTTCATACCTTACTATTACATTAACATTCATACACATCACTCAAATACATCTTTTAAGTGCTTTGTGGTAAATTCCGCGTGCTACAAGGTATATACTCAAAGTATCTATTTAACACAAGCCGTGTGTTAAGATTCTCGTTATTTTGTTTCTTTGACTCTTTGGGTTTCTTTTCTACAGGGGAGGAGTCAAAGTGTTAGAGATACGAAATCCGTCTAACAAAGAAGTTTCGGTCACTCGAAGAATGATGAAATTTGGCTTACGTTAACTAGCTTGTTTATGCATGTATTTAGTAGTAATGGGCAAAATGTTAGAAAAGCCCAAAGGCTAGGCCTTATGGACGGTTATGTACAAGGGTATATATTCCCTTTGTGTTTCTTATTTTTCAAGTAAGCTACGTTATTTTACATTACACATTTTAGGGTTTGTAGCCACCATTTATTTTCTTTCAATCAAGTTCTTTAAAAGTTTAATCTTCTTGCCATTGATCTTGTTTCTATGTCATCCTTATGATATACGAATGATCTAAAGACCAACAATTGGTATCAGAGCCAAAGTGATTGATTGATTTTTTTTACTACAAAATTTTTAGGGCTCGGTTTGTTATTTTTTTTTTGTGTTTGATCGTGTGTGTTTGATTGTTCTTGGTGGTCAAGCGAAATTGCAACTGTTCTTTGGTACACCGAAATTACTACAACACATAAACACAAAAACACAATTTGTCATCAACAATCACTCACGATCAGGTCATTTCGCTCATAAACCACTCCTCAATGGCAATGAATGAAGAAATAAGTGCTGCAGGTACTGATACTCGTCCACCCATGTTGGTTGAAAGTGATTTCGATTCGTGGAAAATTCGTATTCACAGGTACATTCGAGGCAAACCACATGGCAAGCTTATCTGGAACTCGATTCAAAATGGACCTTCACCACATCCTATGATTACTGATGCTCTACCTGCTGGTCAAACTGGTGTGCCAATACCAAGGAAGAAACTAGATTCGGAGTTCACACATGAAGAAAACAACCTTGAAATGGCTGACACGCAAGCTGAAATCATTCTCAGTCAAGGACTCCCACGTCACATTTTCAACATTCTAAATCAGACAAGTACTGCTAAAGAGATTTGGGATAATGTGGAGTTACTCATGCAAGGATCAGGACGTACTGTTCAACAAAAGAAGGAAGATTTATTTGATGAGTACGAACGCTTTCGTGCCAATGGAAACGAGACGATTCATGACTACTTTGTGCGTTTCCACAAGCTAATAAATGACATGAAGCTTACACAGCTAACTATTCCAACTCATCAGATGAACACAAAGTTTGTCAACAACCTTCCATCTTATTGGGGTAAGTATGTGACTAGTGTCAAGCTGAACATGGATATCTCAACCGTTAGCTATGTTCAAATCTACACACATCTCAAAGCTTACGAGCCTCATGCTCAAAAGACTCTCAAGAAACAAGAGCAGTCAGCAAGCATTGTTGACCCACTGGCTTATGTTGCTCACACCTCTCCTCCAACTGCTTTTCCATCACCATCACCTCCAACTCCACAACCAGTTGTTCAGTCTCCGAATGACGCAATGATGGCTACTATGACTCAGATTGCAAATCTTTTAAGTGGTTTCCAACAGCAGTTTCCTCCTACCAACAACCAGCTCCGGACATCGTCCAACCCAAGGAGTCATGCTACGGTGCATGACGGGCAAATAGTAACTGAAACCGTTCAGCGAAGAGTTCCGGGAAATGTTGGCAAAACAGGAACAAAAGGAACTCCAGGTTATGGACAAGTGACTGATAAGCAAGGGAAGAAAGTGATCTGCTACAACTGCCGAGGTGAAGGACATGTAGCAAGGCAGTGTAAAGAACCGCCAAGGAAACAGGATTCTCAGTACTTCAAGGATAAAATGCTTCTTATGGAAGCAAAAGAGAAGGGAGCTGAATTAGATGCAGAAGCCGAAGCATTCCTAGCTGATGTGGAATGCACTGCTCCCTATGATCAACCTCTGTCATTGACTACTACGAACATGTTTCAAGTCAACCATGAGGATGCTTATGATTCAGACGTGGATGAAGGCCCCAATGCTACTGTCGCTTTCATGGCCAACTTGTCATCCACCAGTGCCAACACCAAGCCAGTCAATGAGGTACATAACAATGAAAATCAAATCAGTGATAATGTGAATTATCAGCTAACACAGGAGATACACCATGAAGAACATTTAGACTCCGAAGTTGAGTCTGACATTGATGACAATACGATTCCGTATCATCAATATCTTCTCGACAGCGAAGCCCAAAATGTTCCAACTGAGGTATCTGCTGAGTCATCTGATAAGATATTTATGATTGCTATCTTAACTGACTTGCAAACCCAACTAGATGGACATGTTAAGGTTAACCAAGCACAAAGATTAGAAAATGAAACGTTAAAAACGGAGCTTGTATGTTGCCAGCAAGAAATATGTCGTCTAGATACCCAACAGATCAAACTTGATCTTGAAAATCAAGTTCGCCAGGAACAAAACCTAGTAACCATACGCAATAAGCGTAACGCTGAACTTGAGCAAGAAAACGTGTTGCTAAAATCCACTTTAAAATCCACTATTTCAAACAAAGATGAGTCAATTGCGTCTTTAAAATCTGAAATTCAAAAGGTTTTATCTGATAAACAGGAAATTGTGGATAGTTATCTTGATGAAATGGTATGTTTAAGAAGTGCTAATAAAGTTGCAACACAAATGCTGCAAAGATTTAACATGCCTACACAAACTATACCTATGCTTTCAAAGAAACCTAAAACAGCAACCGATGACTTGCACAAGGACATCCTAGGTAAACGCAATCCGCATGTAAGCAATCTGGCCAAACGTGCTCAACCTGTCCTATATGATGGTCATGCTCTTTTGCAACCCATCCTAAGACCTACACCTGTTGATGTATGGGATAGCGAGGATGTCTTAGTACACGTAGAGGTTAGCATGAATAAAATGAAAGATAAACCAGGGCACGTCCAACCAGCCAGTGACTTCTATGAGAAGCAAAACGCCATTGCGTTTGTTCCACAACAGGAACTATCTAGTGACCAGGTTTACTGGATGTCTAGTCAAGATAGTACCCTATCTAACTCTGTGACTTCCTTTGTCCATAAAAGTCCACCTCCCAGCCAAGTTCTTGCTAGTCTTCAAAATATTAAAGCTGTGTTTCCCCAATTTGAGAACATTTTAAAAGAAAGAACCACTGTCAGACCGCTATATGTGAGTGAAGCGTGTTATGAATACGCAAGAGAGTTTGCTATGCAACAGGTTATCCCTTTTCTTGATTATTTCAAGCAACATGTGCAAACGGCTGATGACACCATTGTAAAAGAAGTAGCGGAATTTAAGGAGATTCACTATGCGTTAGAAGATGAGTATGAACGAAGTGTTCTTGAAATCAAGAACCTGTACATAGAGAAGAAAAATCTTTTAATTAAAAATGACTGCTTAATTGCTAAATGCTTAGAAAAAGATATCTGCTCTATTGTGATGTATTCTGATATATTTGTGCCCCCTAGTTCGAATTGCCTTTGCGAAGAACTTAGATCTGCATGCGATAGGGAACACACTAAGGTTCTTGAACTTGAAGCTGAGCTTTTGAAACTGCAAAAGATGGTCAATACTTCTGAAAAACGAACTTTTCATTTACAAAAGGACCATATTGATTTACAACTTAAATATCAAAATAAAAAACAATGCATAGACACTTCCAGTGCGTCAAATGCAATTTTTGAAATTAACAAGTTACGAGATCAGCTTCGAGGGAAAGAGGACACTATCAGAAATTTAGAAGCCCAGACTAACATCACGAAGGTGTTGAATGCAGGTCCCACTGTAGGTAGTTTTGATAAGCAGGCCTTAGAAACTGAGCTAACTCAGTTAAAAGATGTTGTCACTTCTCTTAGGATTAAGAATGATGGGTATAAGGTAGACAATACTAAATTGAATCGACTTTATCTAGAATTGTCGACAGCAAATACCCACCTTCGTACTAAAACCTCTGAGAAGATAGCCGCCTTAACTGCTGAGATTGCCAAATTCAAACCTAGTGTTAGTGGACCTAGGTCAACCGTGACTCCTAAAGTACTTGCTCCAGGTATGTATGCCATTAATACGAAATACATCGTCCCACCAAAACGAGACAATTGGGTTAAACCAACCCCGATGCCAAAGAAGAAGCAAGTAACCTTTGAAGCACCGCCCAGACCTTCACCTAAACCCACACAGACAACATTAGTGCAGCCTAATAAGAAACCTAACGTTTGTGTGCCTCTGTCTACAGGAATAAAACCCACTTCTGGAGCCAGCAAACCTGTGCCTAAGAGTGTCCCTCGGAATCATAGAACCTTGCCGGCTACACGTGAGAAAGTGATGAGAGGAGAAGAGCACCCTAAGAATTTGAATAAAAAGAATCGTGTTGATTCTCATTTGAATGCTAAACGTTTTGTTTCTATTTCCAATTTGAACACTGTTTGTGGTGCATGTAATGAACATTTGTTTTCTAATAAACATAATAAGTGTGTGGATATTTGTGATCAAACGGTGAATGTCAAACATACCCAGCCTATGCGTACTGTTCACCAAACCAAGACGGTTTGGAAACCAAATAAGAAAGTCTGGACTCCCATTAGCACGAATGTTGCTCATGCTAAAACTCAGTGGATGCCCACTGGGAGGCATTTCCATCTGTGTGATATCACTCTGATTAAGGAACCCCGTGTAGAGCCTTTAGACCTTTCCCCGAGCGCTAAGTTCTAGTCCCTATGCTACAGTGATATCTCGGTTATATGATTGTCAACTTATATTTGACTGTTAACTAACCGGATCACTAAGGGCATCCTATCACAGGTTAGATATTTGTGTTTTTGCAGGTTATTCAGATTGTTCTCTGGTACTTGGATTCAGGATGCTCACGACACATGACTGGTGATAGAGCTCGACTTATCAATTTTGTGGATAAGTTTATTGGTACAGTGAGATTCGGCAACGATGAATCTGCTAAGATCGTTGGTTATGGTGATTACAAACTGGGCGATACTATCATCTCTCGAGTCTATTATGTTGAAGGACTCAAGCACAACCTATTCTCAGTAGGACAATTCTGTGATGGTGGTTTGGAAGTTGCATTCCGACAGCACTCTTGTCACATCCGCAACTATGACATGGTCGATTTACTCAAAGGATCGCGGACTACCAACCTGTACACCATCTCTCTGAATGATATGTTGTCCGCTTCTCCAGTTTGCTTGCTAACAAAAGCCTCGTCTACGAAGTCATGGTTATGGCATCGTAGATTAAATCATCTGAACTTCGGGACCCTTAATGAATTAGCCCAGAAAGATCTAGTACGCGGTTTACCTAAACTAAAATATGACAAGGATCGTCTGTGTCCATCCTGTCAACTTGGGAAAAGCAAGAAGGCAACCCATCCACTCAAGACAGAAAACACCAATACTGAAATTCTTAACACACTTCATATGGACCTCTGCGGCCCCATGAGAACGGAGAGTATCAACGGAAAGAAATACATCTTGGTGATAGTGGATGATTACACCAGATTTGGTTGGGTGAGATTCTTGCGAACAAAAGATGAAACTCCTCGAGCAATTGAGAAGTTTATTGTGCAAACACAGCGTGCCCTCAATGCAAGTGTTCGCTTTGTCCGAACAGATAATGGAACGGAATTTCTCAACAAAACAATCGACGGATGGTTTGAGAAAATTGGAATTACTCATGAAACAAGCGTACCTCGGTCTCCACAACAGAATGGCGTTGTCGAAAGACGAAACCGGACGCTTATGGAAGCTGCTCGTACAATGCTTATATTTGCCAAAGCTCCATTATTCCTATGGCCAGAAGTTGTAGCCACTGCGTGTTATACTCTTAACCGATCTTTGATACACACACTTCACGGCAAGACCTATTACGAGTTGCTGAAAGGTAAGAAGCCTGAGTTAAAATACTTCCGCGTATTTGGATCTCTGTGTTATCCCACCAATGACTACGATGACGTTGGTAAACTCAAGGCGAAAGCAGATATCGGTATATTTGTTGGCTATGCACCCACTAAGAAGGCGTACAGAATCTACAACAAACGAACGCGCAAGATTCAAGAAACCATTCATGTGACCTTCGATGAGCTTACCGAAGGAATGACGTCTGGTCATCACAATTCAGGCTGCGCACCCAGTGAACTTCATGCTTTACAATCAGGACACAGTCGTTCTGATCACGTGAATGATCCTCCAACACCCAGCGTCCCACCTACAGAGTCACAGGTAGATGATTTGTTTCAACAATGGTTTGATGAAGAGGAAGAGATGCCACCTGTTGTTCCCATACCTCCGGTTGTACAGATACCTCCGGTTAATGAAGAAGCTGCTCAGGCACACGAGAATGCCCATGGCTCACCTTCCACTACACTTATCTCCGAAGGCGCTCCTAGCGTTACTCTTAGTCCCTCACCTTCGCAACCTGTACACTCTAAAACTAGTGATGCGGATCTCACTACCCCGTTCGACCATCTTGACAGAAATTTGTTTCCACCATATCTTGCTTCTGAAACCGTCTCTGAAGCATCGTCTTCCAACACTGTCGATGTCGAAGTTACTCCTGATAATCCACTACCTCATTTGCAAAAGTGGACGAAGGCTCATCCCTTAGAGAATATAATTGGCGACGTCAAACGCCCGGTATCTACTAGGATACAACTGGAAACCGATGCACTTTGGTGTTTCTTCAACGAATTCATATCTCATGTTGAACCAAAGACTTATAAACAAGCCTTACAATATTCATGTTGGATTGAGGCTATGCAGGAAGAGATCCATGAGTTCGATCGATTGGATGTGTGGGTTCTTGTACCACGTCCAGATAATATTCTCATCATCCCGCTCAAATGGATTTTCAAAATTAAGTTGGATGAATATGGAGAAGTATTGAAGAACAAGGCACGGTTAGTGGCGAAAGGTTATCGTCAAGAAGCTGGTATTGATTTCGAGGAATCCTTTGCACCTGTTGCACGACTCGAAGCGATCAGACTCTTCATTGCGCATGCAGCTAGTCAAAACATGGTCATCTTCCAAATGGACGTGAAAACTGCCTTTCTCAACGGCGAACTGAACGAAGTCGTCTACGTTAGTCAACCAGAAGGATTTGAAGATCCAGATCATCCATCGCATGTGTACCAACTCAAGAAAGCTCTCTATGGGCTCAAGCAAGCTCCACGTGCGTGGTATGACAAGTTGTCATCATTTCTGATCAAATCCGGATTTTCTAAGGGCGTGGTCGATCCAACTCTATTCACAAGGACAACAGGCAAACATATCGTACTCGTACAAATCTATGTCGATGATATCATCTTTGCCTCTACCAATCCCAAAGCATGCAAACTTTTTGCTTATGAGATGAACTCAACTTTTAAGATGTCGATGATGGGACAAATGTCTTTCTTTCTTGGGCTACAAGTTTCCCAAAATCCCAGAGGCATCTTTATCAACCAGTCAAAATATGCTCTTGAAATTTTGAAAAAGTTTGGTTTTGACACATGCACACCCATTGACACTCCAATGGCGGAGCGTCCCGACCTTGATGAAGATAGGGGAGGAAAGCTTATTGATCCTACACGTTATCGTGGTAGGGTTGGCTCCCTTATGTATCTCAGTGCATCTAGACCTGATATAGTTTTTGCTGTCTGTATGTGTGCCCGGTATCAGACTAAGCCTACCGACAAGCACCTTCATGCAATTAAACGGATCTTTCGATACCTTCAGGGAACTATTCACATGGGTCTCTGGTATCCGAAGGACTCCGGTTTTAAACTAACAGCGTTTGCAGATGCTGACTATGCAGGTTGTCATGACACACGGAGAAGTACGTCTGGTTCCGCTCAATTTCTCGGAAATAGGCTTGTTAGCTGGTCTTCGAAAAAGCAAAAGAGTACGGCTATCTCCACCACTGAAGCTGAATACATTGCGCTATCCGGTTGTTGCGCACAAGTCCTCTGGATGCGTTCCCAACTCAGGGACTACGGATTTGTGTTCAACAAAATTCCGATGTATTGTGACAATCAGAGTACTATTGCTCTATGTTGTAACAGTGTTCAACACTCTCGATCCAAGCATATTGATATTCGTCACCACTTCATAAAAGAGCATGTTGAAAGGAAAGTGGTTGAGTTGTATTTCGTGGAGACTAAATATCAACTGGCGGACATTTTTACGAAGGCCTTACCAAAAGAGCGCTTCTCTACACTACTTCCACTGCTTGGGGTAAAACAACTGTCACCCGAGACTCTAAAGGAACTTCAGGATGAGTCAGTCTCTGAGTAACGAGGATAATTCTTGTCTATCCTCTGTATATTATTGTGTAAAAAAAAAAAAAAAAAAAAAAAAAATCAATATATCGTAGCGTATGTTTGCGGGGGAGAATCAGTACTACTAACAGTCTTGCAGGTTATTTGGACGCAATGTTGCTGATTCTATTGCTGATAGATTGAAACAACCACATTCTACATACACAGACAGATAGTTGTATCACTCCTGTCTCGGTCTTATGAAGGTCTCGTTTCAATACTCACTTGATATTTGTGCTTCCATTGCTCACCTCAATGATTGAGGGGGAGCTTGATTCATTTAAGTTCATTCTAGATCAAAACCATTCCACGTTTTTCATACTTTTGATCGGGGGAGAAAATGTGACTTAAATAAAAATGGATAAATACTGACTCGATTGATTCTAAATGCTAAGTCCTGTCCTTACATGTGCAAAACACCTTTCGTATATCGTAGCACATGTGTAGGGGGAGCAAAAGTGGTAATTTATTCAAAAATATCAAGGTACCAAAATCTTTGTGTTATAAACTAGTATCTTGATAAGTGACAAAGTATTTTTTGTGATCTTGAGGGATGCATAAGAATGAGATGTTGTAACACCAGGGTATTCTTATACTCATATGTTTTTCTTCGGATAACATCCACTAGTGAAGTGAAATTCCATACAAGTACTTGTACAAGTTTGGATTTCTCAAGGCACTTCATATCTTTCGAGATATTTTCAAAAATTTCATCAGAGCATTCTGATTTAAACTTTCGTTTGTGCCCCATAAATATTTCTTAAGCACATCGAATGTCTTTTAAATCACTTTCGCCATCGGCCTTCTACGGTACTTAATTGTATTAAGAAGTAAAACACTGTTCAGGAAATGTACGGTATAGTCAGCAGATAGTAACTGTACTGACTCACTCTTTACCATTCTATTTGTAGAAATACTCATAGTGTGACTAGTCTTCGGATATCTGGTATAGAGAACAGCAAGCATACGGGAATCTGATACTTCGGTGTTAGAAACCTTAAAGGCTTTGAGCTGGAAAACCTGTCAAGAAAGTTCTTTTATTGAATTTATCTGATCACAGGTGCAGTATTCGTACTGTAATCATCGATCCTCACGGAATCGAAGGTTAATGTAACCGACCAGATTGAGTATCGTCTATACTTGGTCCCTTCAAAATATAAAACCCTTCATGTGTTCACAAAAAGATTTTCTAGAACACATTAAGTGGATTTTCCGCAACAAAATATTTTTTAAAATATTCAAACATGGTGAATGACGATTCAAAGAATCTGATGCAAGACAAATGCTCATACTTACACCCACATATGTCTGAAGAAATCTAGAAAGCTTACGTACTTAAAGCTTCCGCAACTCTGAGATCATCATCTTCTTCACATATTCTAGCCAAGAAGTTTAGAAGAAGAAAGATCATCAAAGCTTTCAAATTTTCAGCAGACATGAGCATGTAAAAAGACCAAAGTTCAGTGAACAACAAGATGTCAAGATCACAATGTAATTCAAGAACAAGCTCTGAATGTCAACATCAAGATGTCAAGACTTAAAGTACTACAAAAGCACAAGTAGAACAAGTCAAGTGAAGTAACCCAAGAACTACGAGCTAAAGACATGAACATTGCCTGGAAGAACTCATTCAAATATGTTCAAAGACAGCACTGCTAATTTGTGAAAAGACGTTTCGTCTAAAGAATTCATTCGAGCATTCGGGTTTGATTCGAACAACCTCTACTTGGGGGAGATTGTTAGAGATACGAAATTCGTCTAACAAAGAAGTTTCGGTCACTCGAAGAATGATGAAATTTGGCTTACGTTAACTAGCTTGTTTATGCATGTATTTAGTAGTAATGGGCAAAATGTTAGAAAAGCCCAAAGGCTAGGCCTTATGGACGGTTATGTACAAGGGTATATATTCCCTTTGTGTTTCTTATTTTTCAAGTAAGCTACGTTATTTTACATTACACATTTTAGGGTTTGTAGCCACCATTTATTTTCTTTCAATCAAGTTCTTTAAAAGTTTAATCTTCTTGCCATTGATCTTGTTTCTATGTCATCCTTATGATATACGAATGATCTAAAGACCAACACAAAGAACACATTGATGCATCAAGAGGCATATCCTTGCTACCTAGCTATTTCAAATTCCTTGTTATGAATCATATCATTTGAACCATATGGCTCTTTAACAGATGTAGATCTAATTTGATACATACCGGGAGCAATTACTTTAGGATTACATAGAACCTCGTTTTTATTTTGGCTCAAGAACATGAGTTTTGAATTTTTGAATTGCCAAAAAAGTTGGTTGGTTTGAGAAATATGAAAAAAATTGATTCTCCGACTGGCGTGAAGCAACAAACTCATGATTCTTGTTTTTCATCAAATCAAGCACTTTAGATTTGATTTCCTCGTTCTCTTTTAAGATTAATTTAAAAGAAGTTTCGTAGGAAAGCTTGTCGTATTTGTGTTCTTCAATTTTTTGCTACCAGTTTGCTTCAAACATTAAAGATTGTTTTCAAGTTTAGCACAAGAGTTTTCAAATATGGCAGTACGACAAGACAATTCCTCGTTCAACTCAACGTTCTTTTCCAAGCATTCTCTTAGACTCTCTGTGAGTAAAAGTTTTTCCATTTCTAAAGACGTTTGTTTATTTTCCAATTCTTTAATTTTCTCCTCATTTATAGCAAATTATGATTTGATTGATTCAATTTGATTTAGAAAATATTCTTTTTGAATGTCAGAGTTTAAGCTGAGAAGGTCATATTCATCTTCAAGAGATGTGACGTAGGTTAAATCAGTTTGCATTTCAGAAATCAATGTCTCTTTAAAGGCTTTAAATCGATCATTAACTCTATTCATGGGAGGATCAATAAATGTTTTTATCAGTTTCTTGACTTTCCTGAAGACGTCCATTTCATAAGAATTGGATTTCAAAAGTTCAGCCAATTAAAACTCTTTCTTTCCACGAATAACAGATAAAGTTCCATTTGTTTGATTTTTGAGATTGCAAAAGGTTTTTCTCGCTAAGCTCTCATATTTGTTTGAATCATATGGGTTGTTAGAAATCTGATCCACATAACATTTAACATTTTTTGGTTTTCTTGAAAGAGCATTTTCCTTATTTATCAAACCATAATCGGCACTAAAGTAGGAGAAATAGGTTTTCTTTTGGTTAACATTTAAATGTTTTTGGATTTCCTCTTGAGAGATGTCATTAGGGACAAACATGTAATCTTTGAAGGTATCACGTCTCATGTCATCAGCATTGTATAAACTTGGCGTTTAACGTTTAACCATGTTAAGATAAGATGGTTTAGTATAACCAAGACCCTATTTTAGATCCATGAATGAATCTGGTTTAGGCATTAACATGTACATGGTCTGAGAAGTCTGATCGGTAGTGCGAAGTTTTGTTTCAGCTCTTGTTAATCGTTGAATACAATTAGCTTTTTCTTCTTTAAGTTTGGAAACTTCATTTTCAAAATTCTTTTTCATGGTTTCAAAATTTGAAATATTTCTTTCGAAAAGAAAATTTTCATTTTGTAACTCTTGAATTTGACGTTTAAGAACTAGTGGTCGTTCAAACTGCTCTTCATTTAACATGTCCTTGATTTTCTTTTCTAAAGAAGCACTGTTATCTTGTTCCAGTTTTATCAAGTTAGCATAATTTTGAATTTTAGATTGAATAGGGGCATAATTTTGAAGCATATCAACATGATCTTGACTTGTTGATGAATGATTGCAATCTATACTATTAGTGGATAACTGAGGAGTATCACTTATAGGTGTTGCACTACTTATGTTAACTTCAATTGTCTTACTAATGGTACGAATGTGACCATGTATGAATTCATCAAGATCATCATTATCACAAGCATCTGATGTGTGTACCTTGTTGACAAGTGTGTCATCTTCTTCAGCATCAATGTCATAGCTTGGAGTTGCATCCTCATTTTGAGCATCAAAGATATCCACCTTCTCCAAAGAAGCCATGTAGGCCATATTTGTTTCCAATATCTCACCTTCGTCATCCGTGTCCACCATGAAATCATTTTAATCAGCATTAAGCAGTTTTCCCTTTTCTTCCATGTCAGCTAACAACATTTTCTGTCTATAATATGCCTTGTTATGCACTTTCCCATCTGGACAATTTCTTGCAAAGTGACCTTGTTGACTGCAACCAAAGCATTTTGGTTCTTGATTTTCTTGACCAGCATCATTCTTGTTAGTCTTCTGGGTACCTTGCCTTATAACTTCACCTCTTGGTGTGACATCTTGTCTTTTGTTCATTGCAGTGGGTGCAGAAGTGGTTAAAAGATTGTTATTGGTTGGATGCTTGTAAAAAGATTTTTGAATTTGTTTTCCATGTAATACTAGGTTTTGAACAATTTTTGGTAAGTTCAACATTTGCTGGGTCTTGAGTAGAGTCAATTACATCTTCAACGGGTGAGTAATGTGTGTTGTTTGAGTTGTAGGAAGATTGATGTTGGTGGTATGAGGAGACCAAAGCAAGTGGATCAATAACTGGTGGCCGAGTTGAAAGTTCTTTTTATTTATCTTTTCTTTTCTGTTCAAGGATGTCATTGACTTTAACCTGATTGTGTTTTAGAAGATAAAACAAATTGTTGATGTCTTTTAGAGTTAGGTCTTGATTCTATCTGATAGCAATAGTGAAACGTCTCCATTCAGGTTGTAGGTTTGTGAGAAACATAGAGTTGTGTTCAATATTTGATATTTTGAGGTTATGACGGTTCATTTCATTGATAAGCTTGTTGAAACAAATATATACATCTTCTAAACTCTCCTCAAGTAATTGCTTGAAAGGCTGATAATTCCATAGAGCCAGAGTCTGTTGTGTTTGTGTGCCAACATCAGCACCTTGCATCAATCTTTCCAAAGCTTGCCATAAGTCATGAGCAGTTAGATTACTTTCAATGGCATTGTATATGTCAGTGCTTAACTCATACATAATTAAATTCTTGGCACGGATATCAGCTTCAAATTGAGCAAGTTAATGGGTTCAGATCATCTTCAGTTTGTAGCCGTTTCTATCTCGGGTTAGTAGAGTTATATATCTCTTTCATGACATAAGGACCATTTTTTTATGGAGTTAATCAACAGCTCTCTCTCTTTGTAGCCCATGATAACATTCATAAACCTTGAAGACCATTGAACATAGTTTCCTTGGTACAACATGGGTGGCCTTGCATCACCCCCCGCAGCCAATGCATCTTGAGTAGTAGACATTGTGATGGTGGATCTTTGATATGAGATGTTGTTTTTGTTTGAAAGTGGTGTTTTAGTTTGTTTGAGTTGAGATGGTTGAGTTTTTGGAATTTGATATTGTGATATTTAAATGATTAATGTCTATTAATAATTTTCAATCTTCTAATAGATTTAATATTGAGTAAAAGTCTTTTAAACGAAGTATTACAACAAAGTCTTGCAAATAGTAACTATCGCAACTTTTTGTTGAAAATTGGGTAGAGTTTTCTTTTGAAAAAATGTGGGTAACAGTAAGTCTCATAAGATCGGTGTCGCAAATTTCTTCTATGACAAAAATACTTGGAGCTATCGTAACTACTTCTTGCGAGTTGGGTAGAGTTTTCTTTCATAAACGTGGGTAACCAAAAGCTTCACAAAGCTAGTATCACAAGAATTGCGTATCCTAACCCAAATTACAAAGGCTATCGCAACCCAAAACTTGCAATAAACACCTATCAGAACACCTATCGCAACTAACCACAACTATCATAACCAATTCTCAGCCAACTGTTGCAACAAAACCCTAGTACTTTGCGAGCAAAATTCAAAACTCTATTTTTACGAGAAAAAGTACATTTTTTCTAAAACCTTAAACCACGATTTCCAGCCCAAATCTTCACCAAATTCATAAAAATTTTGTATAAAATGATTAAAAGAAAAGAAAGAAAAAAAAAACTCTTTTTTAATTTCAAATATATTATTCTAACAAACATTTTATAAGATGAAACACGTTTAAGAGTAATCCTGATAATACGTATGAAAGTAAAATATATTCTACAGAGAGAAAGTTTTTAAAATCTACAAAGATCAAACTTTTACTACTAATGAAGATCGACACAAGACAAAAACACTATTAAATGAAACAACGAATCATATTTGGCTCTTTATACCAATTGTTGTTCCAATAATATCACGTCTACTCTAATAATCTTAGTGAGATAAAGTGCGTGTGGACTTTAGTTTAGAGAGATGAACGAGAGAAATAAAGAAAGTCTCGCATTGATAGTAAGAGAAACACACACCTCATAACCCATGAGGAAGGGGGAATTTATACCCATACATAGCCAAGCATCATCCCGCAACTATACAAGTGTTGCGAGAGTAATATGTTGTCGCAACATACGACAATCTTATACAAGATATCCTATACTAAATCAAAATATAAATAGAAGTCTCTGCTCTAATGATTTACACTTTTTGTGTTCCAACATTCATTAGTTCATTAGTCTTAATCTATGTTCATCAGTGTTCATCATAATTTATGTTGTTAATAACTGATGAAAATTTATGAACAACATGTAGATTGTTATTGTCTTGCTCATCAGTTCATCAACGAGACTGATGAACTAACAGACAAAACTAACTGATGAACATTTATGAACAACATGTAGATTGTTGTTGTCTTGTTAATCAGTTCATCAACGAAACTGATGAACTAACGAACAAAACTAACTGATGAACACTTGTGAACAAAATGTAGATTGATGTTATCTTGTTCATCAGTTAGTCATGTTCATCATTTAGTGTTGTTTATCAGTTCATCAGTCTTAATCCATGTTCATCAGTGTTCATCATAATCCATGTTGTTCATAAGCCATGTTTTTCCTCATCAAATATGACTAAAATGTCATCTATAACGTGTGATATCTCACTCATATAACATCGGATTTGAGTGATTGACAAACCAAAGTAAAGATTGACCTAAAATGTATAACTTTTATGTTTTACAAATTTTCTAAATCTAATTTAATATTAGTCAAATTTATGGTTAAAAATGCAATAAAACGCAATGCGTACACTCTTGTACAAAACTAACAAATTAAAAAAAAAAAAAAAAAAAAAAAAAAGTATTTGCATCTTACATAAATAAAATGATTAAAGGTGCGTTGTTGTACAAAAATTAGTGCATTTAACTCAATTTTAACACTAAAAATCTAAACTACACATTTTATCAAACACATTGTGTGCAACAAATATGAGTAAATCGTCATTTTAACGTGTGATAAACTCATATGACATCGGATTTGGTGATTCAAAAATTTGTGAAAAGAGTGAACAAAAATCTATAACTTTCATGTTTTAAGTTTTTCTTGATTCGGTATTGATACGTGGGAATTGCACCAGACTTTACCTCTCGAGGGATCTCGAGAAGCTTACAACCCCCACCAGGCAGTGTACCTGATCGTTGTAGTATAGTATAGTGACAAGTACCGGGGGATTGATCGTACAACTCAGGAATAGTGTCGCTAGGATTAGAAAGCCTAAAAACTAGGTCTAGAGGTGAAGGATGATTCTTTTTTGTATTTTTATATTTTATAAAAGCAATTAAAAATCTCGGTTTTTAGTGGAGTGGGCGGAATTAGTTGCTAGTCAACTAACCCAATAACTAAAGTGCAATCAAAATAAAATAACAAAAATGAAAATAAAACTAATTAAACTAGTGGTGTGAATAATATATGGGAGAATTGTGTTTACTTAGATTTCACTACTCCCTAGATATCTTTTACTAGTTAATTACTTGTTACAGTTGCGTGGATGACGGGTTATATTCCTTAATACCAATCATGGGGTGGCGTACTTACTTCCCCAATTCTATAAGCTCCTACTTCACTCCTATGTCGAGCCTGCAAGAAGCTCCTAACATGGGATCACTAGAATTCGCTCATGCATTAAATACAACCATAAAAACCTAGTACACATCGGTTCATGTTTCTTAAGACGTTCAAGCAAGTTACACAATAGAGATCTACCAGTTTTCTTAAGCCTAACATTGAAATCATTCATCAATTACAACTATAAACAAGCAATCAACCTATAATCAACATCTAGGTTTCATTACATCTAAGCAAACACACAAAAGATCTAGCCTAGCATGTTAAAATCAAGATAAGCATAAGATATATTCAAACAACACATAGACATATTGAATGAATTGAAAGAAAACTGATCTCAATTGAACATGAAGGGTTTCAAGGGGTGAAAACCCTTGAAAATACTGTTACAAATGAGCTAGGGTTTATAAAGTTCAGCCCTAAAATTCTCCACACATTTTCCACTTTTACGAATGAAAATTAGAAAAGTATATATAGATTTCATGAGGTGACGGCGTCAAAAGGAAAGTTCTGACGCCGTCATCTCGCCGCCAAAAATCTTCTCGGATTGCCTAGATCCAGATCTAACGCCGTCATGTGTAATCTTGTTCTAGGTCATCACCACTTTTACTCTTGACGCCCTTGTTCTGACGCCGTCACGTTTTCTCTGGGCCGTCATCCATTTTGCTCCTGACGCCATCATCAAATCCTTCTTGACGCCGTCAGGTACTGTTCCCAGCAAGGAAAATTAAGACTTTGCCGTTTTCTTCACTTTTATGCTCTAAAAACATCCAAAATGCTTCCTTTTCCATAATACACTCCCAAAGTACCTAAAATCACAAAAGGAACGATTTAGGGCAATATTTGATCAAATAAATTCAATTCCGAGCTTAAATAACCCCCTAAAAACTGATCATTTTTCGCCTCATCAGGCATTTATGAGGGTTAAAAATAAATCCGTAAATGCAAAAAAATAAGAAAATCAAGACACATTTGATATGTAAAAGAAGTTCAAAATATTTAACAAGAGTTATACTAAATTAAAGAGGATTGAATTTTAGAAATTATGACGAAATCAGTTTTTTCCTAAAAGTTTGTCGTTTAAGAGGTATGTGCATTTGAAGTTTGAGGTAAAAAAGCAAAAAATGGGTTAAATGAACATTTAACCCCTGGGCCGATTTTTAGAATAAAATAAATGGAGGGACACGTGTCAAATGATGACTGTCTTTTTACAATTTATAAAATTTTATCACATTACAATTGACCCGCTACCATATTACAAAAGTAACAGATCATGACATATGATTTTGGATCGAAATTTAAAAGTAGGAAGGGTATTGTTATAACAACCCACAAACACCCATTACTATCATTCCCATTACAAATACCTATAGTAGGTATTTCACAGGTAAATTTTTGTTTTTTATATACGTTATTACTTGCATGGCTCACTAGACTTGCTCACGTATCTACACAAGCCAAATAACTCAACACTCACATCCTATAAACCCCAGGTATGTCAAGCATAAAATCATAACAACACCATAATAAGTAATTCACCAATCTAAAACACAAAACATAACACAAAACCCTAATAAACACTAAACTAAAACTTAAGTAGGATTATGTGCTTATCTGAACCTATATGTTTAGTTTAACTAGTATGAATGTGTCCAAGGCTTAAGTATGAGTTTTCATAGGAATATTAGGATATATTAGGACTATTAGGCCATAGAATAAACCCTTTAGAACTTAGATACAAACCCCATAAGTCCTAAACCATAACTAGGTCATAGATAACTAGAATTAGGTCTAAACCATCCCAAAACATCCCCATAGGTCACTACCACTTAGTATAAGCCTTCTAGAACTTAGGAATAGTTATTAGACACCCATAAGACACTAGTATAGGCACTAAACTATAGGATAAACCCTAGTCTCTCACTAAACACACTTAGGTCATTTAGGTTACAAAACTAGGTCAAACCTTCCCAAAGCTTTCCCATAAGTTACCCTCACTTAGAATAAACCCTTTAGGTCTTAGGATTAGTCACTAAACACACTTAGGAACATAACTTAGGCACTAAACCTTAGGTAAAACCTTAAACACTTAATAAGTAGAACTAGGTCTAAACTTTACTAAAACAAGTAAAACCTAAAGATAAGCACCTCAAACACCTCAACCTAGCACCCTAACACCTTAGTCATACCCAAGCATACACCCTAACACCTCTAAGCACCCACACAAGTAGGTGCATCACCTACTTGATTAATCCACCACTAATCCACCCTAAACCTCCACTAAACCACCACTAATCCACCCTTAATCACCCTAAACCATCCCTAACCCACCAAGCAGCTTACAAGCACCTCCAATCTAACAAGCAAGGTGGTAGATCACCTCCTTGCAAGCTACTTGTCCACCCTTTCCCTTAAACCGCCACTACGGCTCCTACTCCACCACAACCGGCCTAGGCAGCCCTCTAGCTACTCCTAGCTCGTCCTCATCACCATGTAGCCTCACCACATCACCCTCTAGCCTTTCTTGCTCACCCCTCCCCCTCCGTGACACCTAAACACCCCGTACCACCCTAAACCGCCTTAACAGACCTATAAATACCCTCCTCCTCCCTCATTTCTTCTCCATACCTCTTCCCCTCCTCTCTACCTCACATTTCTATAGTACTAAGCCTTTAGAAGCAGTAGGAAACGAGTAGCAAGGCCTTGGTCGAGTTGTGTTGTGGTTTGAGTTGATACAAGCCCTAGAAAACCCTAAAACCCACGTAACCCCCTCCCTAACCAAGTAAGTCTTACATTTAGTTAATTTAGCTTTAGTATAGTCTTAGGATAGATTTAGAATGCCTTAGATACCCTAGGAACCCTTGCATGAGCCTTGAACCATTTCATTTGCTAGTTTAAGTTTTAAAACCCTAGATCGAGTCATATACTTGCATGCATGCTATAAGTCATTACCTTAGGTCATAAACTAGTTATACATAACCTAGATAAGCTAAAATAAGTAAAACATAGGCTAGAAAATTTAGTTACTAGATAAAATATAAGTTACATGCATATTAGGACTGGTTTTGCAAAACTTTACATGCATAAGGGTATATATCATAAATTCCTGAAATTATAAATTCTAGGGACTATTTTTGACATTTCCTAGAATTTATAAGTATTAAGGACTAGTTTTGCATAATATTAAAACCCTAGGATAGATAATAAAATAAGTATAAATTAAAAAGGACTAAAAACATAAATATTATAAAGTTAAAGGTCTAAATGGTAAAATATAGAAAACTTAAGTGTCTTAGGTTAGTTACATAAAATATAGAAGCCTGGGGACTAGTTGTGTCAAGTATAGATAGTTATTAGTATAAGTAATATAAGTAATATAAATTTAGGGTAGAAAACGTAAATATATAAATTATAAGGGTAAAAAGTGAAAATATCATATAAGTATAAAACCTAAATAAAGTTAGAAGCATAACACAATACTAGGGAGCTTCATGCGAGGAGTACTATGTGGATATTTCGTTTTGACGAGTTTGTTGGGTTTACGAATTAAAGTGCCCTGACTCCTCGAACGATTATTGCATATACTTCTGAGATATGATGGTCCGAACGGTGATATGATTATAACTAAACCCTAATAACAACATAACTCAATAATAGGAAGCTTTGTGTGAGGAGTATTAACTTCTGAATTATGATGGTCCGAACGGTATTATGTTGATAGCATAATACAATAGTAGAGAGCTTCATGTGAGGAGTCATATACTTCTGAATTACAATGGCCTGAACGGTGTTATGCTATATATAAAACATTAACAAACCTAAAAACAATAACTTGAGAAACATAAACATGATAACTAAAGTATTGACATACATACAAAACCAACAACACACTAGGATACGTGAGTAAGGCAGTCTAGTTTCCGAGTCACTATTTGCATCACTTAGATTACTCTAAACCCAGGTGAGTTTTCGTAGCCTCACATCTTTTTAAACTTTCACTTTAAATGCTTTATAAACCCTGTGAGGGGGATACATGCTAATTGCTTTACTTAAAACCGAATACAAGTCTTTTTCTTTGATTGTTTGTACGAGTAAACTAACAGCCACCACTACATAAACAAAATTCATGAATCTAATCATTTGGGATGTTTTACCCAAGCCAACGCGAATATAGTTGATAGATCTATTGGAGTTTGACAACTCCAATTGGTATTAACACCCCACTAGGTGGTACCAATATGTACTATATTTGAATCCACTCAAGGTATAACTTTGGTAAGTTATCCTTCCATCCCCTCATGTTGGGTCTGCAGCCCACATGACCCGGATCGTTAAGGTGTGATTCATGAGCTTAGTGCAACATAATAAACTCTTGATAATTGTGCATGCATCTCAATTATCACAAAACTTGCATTTTCCCAGATGGAGTAACAACTGAACCCAAGGAACTTGTATTCACTAACCCCTAAACCTATGATTCTCACTCAACACCTAGTGTTGACTTTTTAAGCATGTATTCTAGGTATATTACTTCTATGGATCCATGATAGAAGGAGGTACTGAACTCGGAGGACTTTTCATGGTTATCATTCAAACACAACCAATCTAACTCTTAGATTTTTGGGACCTCAACAAAAACAATAGTATATCTTTTATAATTAAAACTCTGATAATTATGAATGATAACTAAATTTCCAAAACGTCTATTTTCGAGTCGTTTTCTATTACTGTATCTGTGATTCTATGAAGTAATACCCCAAACACTTTATCCGCTACGATCAGTGAAAAATGGGGGTGTTACAGATTGGCATCAGAGCTTCATAAGAGATTTCTATGCTAAGACATCACCCCTACCTCCCCAAAACCCTATTATACATCCACTTTTTCCTACCCATAGAACAGAACTCCATGGTTTCTTTCTCCCGAGAGAACCATATACACCTAAACACCCTATCCCTACCTATACCCCTAGATATGACTTTAGGCAACCCTATACCTTAAACCCTACCCCTTACTTAATAAACCCTCCCATTCCATCTTGGAAAAATGAAATTGGAGAAAAACCCTTGATTGGCTCTGAACAGTCAACCTAAATGAACCAGATGAATGGTCAACAAGGTCAAACAGCTCAGAGTCAATGCTCTGTGGAATACAGTGTTTCCCCGGGTCGTTTTGTCCCGACGAGGTGTAATGGTATAAAAACGGGTTTGTGATCGGGTGAATTAGGACAGAAAGGGGTTGTGATTGATTATACTAAGGAAATTAAACAAGAAATAGCTTAAATAAGCTATTTTAATAAATATGTGAAATTAGAAAAACCAGAAACGTTTAAAACCTAAAAACGCGTACGTTCAATTTAAATTTGCGTGAACGTACGAAATAAAACGCGAGTTTTAGAGAAATAAAATATCTACGGATATGAAAATTACATTTTTACAATCCTAATGATAAAAGAAAATTTTTAGAAAAAGAAAATTAATTTTTATACTATTTAATTATTTATTATTAATTAATTACTAATTTCCTATTTACTTTTAATTATTTAAATTACACTAAAATACAAATAATTAGGATTTTAAATAAAATTTAAATTTGAAAAAATCTAAAATAATATAAAACTAATTTTAAAACAGAAAATATATTTTTTAGACTTTTTAAATAATTACTACTAATTAAAAACTATTAATTAATTAATTTAAACTAATTAAAATTAAGAAAATAGCAAATGAACAGTGAAAAATATGAAACTCTTTCTAAAATTATTTTACAACTACAAGAACCTAGGAAAATTATAAAAATGAGATTTGCTTTTTGAAAAAGCTAAAAATAAGCTAAAAAGCTTAAATAGAAGCTATCACTTTATTTAAAATTGGTTTTTCTTGATTTTTCTTTTATAAAACTATTTAACTACTGAAATGAGGGCACTTTTGTAAAAAAAAAAAAAAAAAAAAAACTTGTTGGAATTAAAGAATAAGCCCTAGGTGAGCTTATTAGCTTAACAGTTCAAACTTTTAAGCTCACAAGGACATCAAATCCCTGAATAAGCTTACAATAAGCTACCAATCTGGAACCAAGGGCAACTAAGGATACAAACAAGTGAGATGTACTCAAATTAAGCTAGAACACAAAGAAAATCCTACTGAAATAGCTAAAAATTACATATAAGCAATTCTAAAGCCCACTGAAACCAAACAGGTCACTATGGCTTATTGCAGGCTCCAAATAAGCTTAGGAAATAAGGTGATGAGCCCAAAATAAGCTTGGAACCTATGAGCTTCACAAAAAGCCACTAAACTTGGAGTGGGGCCCACAGAAAAGCTCACACTGAGCTAATGAAAGAGGGGCAGTGGAACAAGATCTGTGGTGCAGGGCATGTTTATGCCCTGCAGCCCATTTTGAGCACTTGTAAAAGCTTCCACAAAAATTCTACAAATAAGATGAGGGCTGATTCCTAAAGCTAAGCTGGAAAATATTAACTTGTAGAAAGATCAAGGTCTAAATCTTAACACAAAATTCACAAAAATTCACCCAAAATCTGACTTTCTACACAAAGGTTAAAATTTGACTTTTTATATGAACTAGTATATTGACTAAATTGAACTTTGGGCTTAATCTACTAACTGAATAAGATGTATTAAGCTATGTTAAGACTCAAACAAGCTACTCTAACAACTTTAGAATGGAAATGGTGAGATTACATGTCCTAAAACCTAACAGTGCACTAATGAAGGGGATCAAATGGTGATTTTGACTTTCTGCAACCAAGACCTAAATTTAATGACCTAACTAAGCTATTGTGACCTATTGAGACTTGTCTCAACAACAAGCATTAACAAAATCAGCCTAAGACCCAAGGAAACAACCTGAGCCAAACACTCCTATATGAATCTGTTTTGACAATTTTCAAAGCATGTTACTGCATTAAACAAAAATACTGATTCATGAGGACATATCATCATGTAAGAAGCTAATAGGAACAAAAAACACCAACATTAACAACAACTAACTAAGAATTACTAAAATGCTAAAGTTGGCAGTTAAAGGCTAAATAAGAGCATCCAAGATTTCTAGTGTCCCAGTGAACAATAAAATGGCCAAAATGGAAAAGGGTGCTTACAATGTGTCCAAGCACAATTCAAGGTACCAAGGTATTCAAACCTGTCCTAATGCCTCCCTTGAGGCTACTAAACCATACACATCCACTATCCACCTTGTTCCCTTGCTTCTTTCTTCATCAAAGCTGATTTTTGATTTTACACTATATTTTTTTTATTTTTTGATTTTATTGAGCTAAACTAATTCAAATGATTTAAAAACTTGAAAAACTGACAGATAAGCTTTAGTGAGCTTAAATAAACAAGAAACAACAATTTTAACCAAAATTCAAGGTGTGATGAAATTTGCAGTACAAATCGCCATAAACTGAAATTAGGACAAGGATCTAAAATGGATATTCAAAACAGGTTTTTATTATACTAAAAATGAAATTACAACCCTTCTAAACTAATGAGTACAACTGAGGACTAATTTTACATATAAATTGATATTGAAATTACTCTACAGCTACACTAAAACTACTACTACTAGCTGCTGGTCTTCATGCCTTCTTTCTATATTTATAACCTTCAAAAGGGTCCCATAGTACTTTCCCACCTCTTTTATGAACTATTGGATGAGTATTTTTCATCTTAGCCGTTGCTTGGTTTTTGGCGGGAAATTTGTATTTGGCAGTTTGAGTGGGGTAGGTTTGGCATGTAGAAGTATTAAATGAAGAGGGGGTTGAGTGTGGCAGAGGAGGAGTGTGATAGGGAGTGAGTAGGGTGGCTTTGCAGGGCGATGATGGTGTTTGTTCTGGCAGGGAGGGTCACGGGTGTATGTTGGAGTTGGAGAGTCAACGCTTGTTTGACCGGGTTATTGGTATTAAAGGTTAGGGAGTTGGGATGAGCGGAGATCGGCCAAGGGATGTGTGGGCTTGGGGTTTGTATTTGGAGTGGATTGGTTAAGTAAATTACATTTGGTCCTTTTGGTTAGTAAATAATAAAGCCCAAGGGTGAAACGTGTACAATCTAAAAATTGGAGGGCCTTTTCTGCCATGTTTCAAAAATATATCCAAGGGACCATTATTGCCAAGTTATAATTCCATAAGGACTTTTGAAGTTTATTTTCCAAAATTAAACCACCGGGGGTTATTTCTGCCAAAAATCAAAGTTGAGGGACCAAAATTGTAATTTCCTCAAACTTTTCACCCAATGACCATTTTTTGATAACTTTTGAACTCCTAGGACCCTTATTGACTTTTCAACCAAAAATATATGCTCAGGGACCAATTTTGTCAATTTTTGAAAGTTCGGGGACTGAAACTGCCAATTGTGCAAACTTTGTTCGTTTTTCATTTGTTTTTAATCATTTTGCATCTGAAACATATAAAACACATTCCTGGGATATTTTCTGTATTTTAATGCATTTCTGAGTGTTTTTAAATGTTTTTGTAGTTCAGATTGATCAAAAATGATGAGTGTTTGAGCACTCATCAACCCTCTAGGTTAACTCTAGAAGATGAGGAAAACCAATTAGAGGAGATTTTAAATAACTTAGATGAAATTTTTCTTAATCTCCTTGAGAAGATAGAAAAAGGTCATAATAATAATAACTTAGATAATCAACCTAACTATAGTAGTTTAAGAAAAACTTTACAAGAAAACCGTTTTAAAATAGCTAAAATACAGAAAAACCAAATGAAACATCACCATAAAATAGCCTTTGCCCGCTTTAGGATTTGCACTTTAGAAAAGATAATAGATAATGATGAGGAAAACTTAGAAAACACTAACTCATGGAATTAGGAAATTATGAAACTTTATGAACCCCTAAGTAGATAAATAACCCTAGGAGATATACCTTAAAATAGTTAGAGCCTATAGGATAAGTAGAATAGAAAATAAATAAAACAAGTTAGGATTTAGAAACTACCTGGTACCCCACAATTAGGATAGATTAGATAACTAGACTTAGGACTGCCTTTCACCTTAGGACACCCTTAACCCAATAGAAAACCCTTAGGGAAACCTATAACCTACCCTTAACCCTTACCCTTAGGATCTTTGGAAACCCACCCCGATGTCTTAGGTATATAGAATCTCTAAACTGTTTTAAATTTCTCTTACCCTAACCTTTTCAACTCTTTTCCCCTTACCGATGGTAAGAATCCTCATTCTTCACCATAGAGATCTGAATTCTTTCTCCTCCGATCTTTAAACCTTCACTTCTTTCTTTAGCTTTCTTAAGCTATCTTCATTCTAGTTAGAGATCTACCCCTAACTATCCCATATGCAAATATATGATCCTCATATATAAGCATATTCCTACCCTTTTATTCCCCTAGATTACTATGATACCCGAGCTAGTTTTCCCCAATCCCCTTTAGTAAACCCCAAAACATTAATTAGGATTTCCATACTTGAGATTAGAAATAACATTAGGATAACTCTAGAAAACATAAACTTAGGATTAGAAAACCTTAGACCATTAGGATTAGAAACCAAAACCCCTACCCCAATAGATATAGGATAAGACTTAATAGGAAAACATTATGATTAGAATATAGATTAGGAAAACCTAGGATTAGATAACCCTCACCCTAAGCCTTTAGACCCCTAGTTTAGGATAGACACACTTACCCTATAGGAATAAGTAGATTTAGGTCATAGATTACCCATACCTAGCCCTTAGGATACCCATACCTATATATTTGAGGATTTTAGATTATACCTTAGGATTTGACAATTTTTAGAATACCTATTAGGAAACTTCACTTAGGAGATACTATGGATAGTGCCCTAACTGGTTTTAAATCCCTAGGAATAGTAATACTCATAATAATAGTAATAATGGTAATAATAGACAACCTAAAACAAAAGAGAAAACCTGAAACTACACCTAAAAATAAGGATATACCTAGTCAACCCTTAGGAAAGAAAACACTTAACCCTAATCCCTCTTTAGAACCCTCTACCTCAATGGAACCAAACACCTCACCCTTATAAATTAGGATTAGTTAGGAAAAACTAGAAGAACCTTAGGGGGAAAAACAAAACTCTGGGAAGAAATCTAGTAAATCTAAAACTCCGTTAGGATATTCTCCTTCAAATATCCTATACTCTTACTCTTCCGTTTAATCTCATCTTTTCATTTCTCTCTTTCTACCATTTAAATCCTTTCCTCCCACTTCTTCCTACTCTTCCGTTTAAAATCCCATTTTCCCTCCTTTTTCCCCACTCCACAAATTAAAACCATACTTTTCCATTTTCCCCACTCCTATACTTTTCCCCACTCCACCCACTCCAAACTCCTTTTCCTTTTCCATTTCCCCTACTTTGCCATTTCATCCTTTTTCCTTTCTCACTCCACTCCACTCCACTCCACTCCAATAAATCCTTCACTCCATTTCCCTTCATTTTTAATTCTCCGTCATTTTACACTCTATTTTCTTCTCTCTATATTCTCTCCCTACCTCATCCTGCAATGTTCTATTAATTAGAACTTGTATTTCTCGTCATAACGCAAGTTTCTATTAGTTAGAACTTGTAAGAATATCTACATCGAACTTTAATCCTCATTATGTTCGACTATGATATTAAATCTCGCTTTGCAAGAAATTGTAAAAATGAGATCTTCTACGTCCATCATTCTAGTCTTAACATGGGAATCTACCATGTGACAAGTTGCTAAACCGGAGAACTTTAGAACTTGTCCCTATCATGACTAGAACTAGTCTCTATCATGACTAGAACTTGTCTCTATCATGACTAGAACTTGTCTCTAACTTGACTAGAATATTCCTCTACCGTATCTAGAACTTGTCTTCACCGAGATGAGAACTAGTTGTCATCTCAGTTGAAACTTGTCTCTAAAACATTCCCTTACCATATATCCTTAAATATGGTAAAACTCTCTTCATTCTCCACTGATACTACTTAAGGATGATTTATGATGACTATCCTCTTAAAATGAATTAGGATGTTCCTACATTTTAATGAGAAAGTTATAAGTCAAATAGGCTAAGAATTTATACGCTTTTGTTTTCAAATATTTGGACGCCTTTATTTGCAAATAATGAGATATAAAAACCTAAGTATCTGGTATCTGTACAAGCAATTCCTACTCCGCTTGTGCAAAATCTTCTTCCTTTTCACATCATTTTCCTCGATAATAGTCTTCTTTCTCGACTTATTCTCTCCCCTACCCTTACAATCGTCAAAATTTCGGGATGAGATTTTCTCTAAGGGGGTAAGATTATAACAACCCACAAACACCCATTACTATCATACCCATTATAAATACCTATAGTAGGTATTTCACAGGTAAATTTTTGCTTTTTATATACATTATTACTTGCATGACTCACTAGACTTGCTCACGTATCTACACAAGCCAAATAACTCAACACTCACATCCTATAAACCCCATGTATGTCAAGCATAAAATCATAACAACACCATAATAAGTAATTCACCAATCTAAAACACAAAACCCTAATAAACACTAAACTAAAACTTAAGTATGATTATGTGCTTATCTGAACCTATATGCTTAGTTTAACTAGTATGAATGTGTCCAAGGCTTAAGTATGAGTTTCCTTAGGAATATTAGGATATATTAGGACTATTAGGCTATAGAATAAAACCTTTAGAACTTAGATACAAACCCCATAAGCCCTAAAGCATAACTATGTCATAGATAACTAGAATTAGGTCTAAACCATCCCAAAACTTCCCCATAGGTCACTACCACTTAGTATAAGCCTTCTAGAACTTAGGAATAGTTATTAGACACCCATAGGACACTATTCTAGGCACTAACCCATAGGATAAACCCTAGTCTCTCACTAAACTCACTTAGGACATTTAGGTTACAAAACTAGGTCAAACCTTCCCAAACCTTTCCCATAAGTTACTCTCACTTAGAATAAACCCTTTAGGTCTTAGGATTAGTCACTAAAAACACTTAGGAACATAACTTAGGCACTAAACCTTAGGTAAAACCTTAAACACTTAATAAGTAGAACTAGGTCTAAACTTAACTAAAACAAGTAAAACCTAAACATAAGCACCTCAAACACCTCAACCTAGCACCCTAACACCTTATTCATACTCAAGCAAACACCCTAACACATCTAAGCACCCACACAAGTAGGTGCATCACCTACTTGATTAATCCACCACTAATCACCACTAATCCACCCTAAACCTCCACTAAACCACCACTAATCCACCCCTAATCACGCTAAACCATCCCTAACCCACCAAGCAGCTTACAAGCATCTCCAAGCTACCAAGAAAGGTGGTGGATCACCTCCTTGTAAGCTACTTGTCCACCCTTTCCCCTAAACCGCCTCTACGACTCCTCTTCCTCCACCACAACCGGCCTAGGCTGCCCCTAGCTACTCCTAGCTAGTCCTCATCACCATGTAGCCTCACCACATCACCCTCTAGCCTTTCTTGCTCACCCATCCCCCTCCGTGATTCCTAAACACCCCGTACCACATTAAACCGCTTTAACGGGCCTATAAATACCCTCCTCTTCCCTCATATCTTCTCCACACCTCTTCCCCTCCTCTCTACCTCACATTTCTGTAGTACTAAGCCTTTAGAATCAGTAGGAAATGAGTAGCAAGGCCTTGGTCTAGTCGTGTTGTGGTTTGAGTTGATACGGGCCCTAGAAAACCCTAAAACCCACGTAAACCCCCTAGCCAAGTAAGTCTTACATTTAGTTAATTTAGCTTTATTATAGTCTTAGGATAGATTTCGAATGCCTTAGATACCCTAGGAACCCTTTTATGAGCCTTGAACCATTTCATTTGCTAGTTTAAGTTTTAAAACCCTAGATCGAGTCATATACTTTCATGCATGCTATAAGTCATTACTTTAGGTCATACACTAGTTATACATAACCTAGATAAACTAAAATAAGTAAAACATAGGCTAGAAAACTTAGTTACTAGATAAAATACAAGTTACATGCATATTAGGACTAGTTTTGCAAAACTTTACTTGCATAAGGGTATATATCGTAAATTCTTAAAATTATAAAGTCTAGGGACTGTTTTTGACATTTCCTAGAAGTTATAAGAGTAAGGACTAGTTTTACATAATATTAAAACCCTAGGATAGATAATAAAATAAGTATAAACTAAAAAGGACTAAAAACGTAAATATTATAAAGTTAAAGGTCTAAATGGTAAAATATAGAAAATTTAAGTGTCTTAGGTTAGTTACATAAAATATAGAAGTCTAAGGACTAGTTGTGTCAAGTATAGATAGTTATTAGTATAAGTAATATAAGTAATATAAATTTAGGGTAGAAAATGTAAATATATAAACTATAAGGGTAAAAGGTGAAAATATCATATAAGTATAAAACCTAAATAAAGTTAGAATCATAACACAATACTAGGGAGCTTCATGCGAGGAGTACTATGTGGATATTTTGTTTTGACGAGTTTGTTGGGTTTACGAATTAAAGTGCCCTGACTCCTCGAACGATTATTGCATATACTTCTGAGATATGATGGCCCAAACGGTGATATGATTATAACTAAACCCTAATAACAACATAACTCAATAACAGGGAGCTTTGTGTGAGGAGTATTAACTTCTGAATTATGATGGCCCGAACGGTATTATGTTGATGACATAATATAATAGTAGGGAGCTTCATGTGAGGAGTCATATACTTTTGAATTACAATGGCCTGAACGGTGTTATGTTATATATAAAACATTAACAAACCTAAAAACAATAACTTGAGAAACATAAACATGATAACTAAAGCTTGACATACATACAAAACCAACAACACGCTAGGATACGTGAGTAAGGCGGTTTAGTTTCCGAGTCACTATTTGCATCACTTAGATTACTCTAAACCCAGGTGAGTTTCCGTAGCCTCACATGTTTTTAAACTTTCACTTTAAATGCTTTATAAACCCTGTGAGGGGGATACATGCTAAATGCTTTACTTAAAACCGAATACAAGTCTTTTTCTTTGATTGTTTGCACGAGTAAACTAACAGCCACCACTACATAAACAAAATTCATGAATCTAATCGTTTGGGATGTTTTACCCAAGCGAACACGAATATAGTTGATAGATCTATTGGAGTTTGACAACTCCCGTTGATATTAATACCCCACTAGGTGGTACCAATAAGTATTATATTTGAATCCATTCAAGGTATAACTTTGGCAAGTTATCCTTCCATCCTCTCATGTTGGGTCTGCAGCCTACATGACCCGGATCGTTAAGGTGTGATTCATGAGCTTAGTGCAACATACTAAACTCCTGATAATTGTGCATGCATCGCAATTATCACAAAACTTGCATTTTCCCAGATGGGTGTAGCAACTGAACCCGTGGAACTTGTATTCACTAACCCCTAAACCTATGATTCTCACTCAACACCTAGTGTTGACTTTTTAAGCATGTATTCTAGGTATATTACTTCTATAAATCCATGGCAGAAGGAGGTACTGAACTCGGAGGACTTTTCTTGGTTATCATTCAAACACAACCAACCTAACTTTTAGATTTTTGGGACCTCAACAAAAATAAAAATATATCTTTTATAATTAAAACTCTGATAATTATGAATGATAACTAAATTTCCAAAACGTCCTTTTTCGATTCGTTTTCTATTACTGTATTTGTGATTCTATGAAGTAATACCCAAAATACTTTATCCGCTGCGATCAGTGAAAAATGGAGGTGTTACAATTGCGATATTTTTTTTTTGGTTCATAACTAATACATGAAAATTTAGAAAAGTTTCTTATTACTATTAGATGACTTTAATCCTATATAATTTGAGAAGTCATTTTGAATTCCATGATCCGACAAAGATAGTACAGTACAAACTCATGTAAGAGTAAAAAAAGTAAAAATTAACTCCTAATACCGTCTTCCACGGGTTATGGGTCCCAATACAGTCTTTCACGATTTATGGGGGAGGTTGAGACGTAGACAACCTTATCCCTACCTAAAGTAGAGAGGCAAAATTTCTATAAACACCTAATTTTTATTAAAGGCCAAAATTTCTATAAACACTTATGAAACAGAAAAAACGCGTAATTAATTTTGACGATAATCTTTGATTTCAGAAATTGATTGACAATGAACTTGGCATGCATTAGACACTCATTTCCATTTTCAGGAAGTTTCTTTGACCTTCAATTTCTAAATATAGTAGTAAGTTCTGAAGGCACAGATTCTATAAAAAGAAGTTTTAAAGGCAACGAACATGTTCTTTGACCTTCAATTTCTCTTTGATCTACTTGATGTTAAGTGTTTGGCTCCTATTAATAGTATTTAGAACCTATTAATTGTTCATTACAAAAAGATAAAGAATTTTGATCGAGTTTACGATATTATCATTGCTTGAAATCATTATTACAAACTTTAAAGAATACATTAACTAATTAATTAATAATAAAACTGTAATTCTGCAAAAATAGTAGAAACGAAAAAACAATAATAGTTATGATTATTTTTTAAAGGCAAAATTGCATATATATCCCTCCCAAAGTGAATAATTGCATATATATCCTTTATACAAGTTTTGATGCACATAGTAAAATGATTTTTATACAAGCTTTGGATATATATGCAATTATGCATTTTCGAAAAAAACAATCATTTTAAAACGAAAAGACTAACAAAAAGAGCCTCAATTATTCATTCGCAACATCATGTAGACATAAGGTGCAGCAAGTTGGATAGAGAACATAAGCAAACAAAGGATATGACAATCAAATGTCAAATAGGGGGAAAAATTAAAAGTATAATTATCAGTCAAATTCATCATTATCACTTCAGCGTTATATCATCATTCATCGTATATTATCATTCAGCACATCACAAAACCTATTATCAAACAGATATAATAGTCATCACAAAACAACATATCAAAATAACTACCTATATACAAACATACAAAAAAAAATAAAAAAAATAAATAAATAAATAAGAAGAGCAAACAATTTGATAGTTTGCACCACCAAACTATTGCAAAAAGTGGGGATAGCACATGGTTGGGGTACATGTGTAATGGGGATGGCGCGTGGTGATTGCCATCACCAGATGGTCAACCACCACCATAACAACCAGTCTCAAAACTATCAAAGAGCTCGAAAGAGATTACACGTTATTTATACATGTGGTTTTACGGTTTTTAATGCATGATAACCAAGTAGGATTGATCTTCCTATTGAGTTGTATGAATACCTTAATTCTATACAACAAACCATGCAAAGTGTGAAATTACATGCCATAGTTTTAGTATAAAGATAATATTTTATGATACTCGGTATATGTCATTGTACAATTTTTGTACACTTACATGATACATACGTATAAGTTGGGATATCATGATACAAACTCAAAAGGATGTGGTATTTATGACACTTATTTTGATACATACATCACTTTTTTGAAGAGTATTGCTCAAGTCTCTTATTGTTGGAATTATTATATCATGACATTCATATAAATAAACCAAGTACATCAAAGTGAGCATAGCGGAAGCAATTAAACAAGATCATATAACATGTAATTAATTAATCAATATTAAATAGTAAACATACCTTTGTGATTCTAGCCCGAACAAGAATCAAAATGCAATCTTTAATCAAGAACCCTAATTAGGGTTTATGTGGATTATAAGAATTACCCCTTACCTCTTTTGTAATTCAATCCAAGAATCAAACAATAGTGTGTTTGAATCACGTTCTTGTACACACGTACTAATTCAAGAAAAAGTTTATGCAAGTAAATTAAACACAAAACTTTGTTTAGATCAAGAAAATCGAAACCCTTATGGGTTTGTTTTATGGATCGACTAGAACAAGAAAGAGGAGAGAAAAACACCAAGATGTGTGTGTACAAGTTATGAGAAAAACATTCTTCTTGGGTTTGCTTATATACTAATCAAAACTTGGAGCTCAAGGCACAAAGGAGGTGTATCCCCCCCTTATGGTCGATCGGTTTGGAGTCCCTCCAAGGGATTCCGGAACCTTCTCTTGTTTCCAAAATTTCCTTAGTATTACTTTCCTAATCTTTGTTTAATAGGCCATTAGTCATTTATCATTAAATACTAATTACTATTATTTATTTTGTGTTTATTAATAATTACTTATAACATTTTATAAATAATTATTTCTTTTTCTCTTCATACGTATTGTGTGCAATCCCGTGATCTCGAGTTCGATCCTAACATACGACTGTTAAAATAATGTCCATAATCTAACAGCTCCCACTTGGACATATATTAATAGTGTAATCACATCGGTTAGCGTCTTGCAACACGCCGATGCCTCTAGTACGATCTCGAGTAAGGCTCCTGGAAAAACCTTTTAATGATTTCTCATTATTATTATCCTTTTGTTTCTAATACCATGTTAATAAGGATATGGATTAAAGTCATTCCTTAATTAACCATTCTGTTTCTCGTTGTTTGTGATTGATCAAGATTACCAAATCTTCTAAACACATTCAGGGGAGATCTTGGGTGTGGCCACACATACATCTTACCAACCCTACGAGGGGCCCAGCAGTATTAAACTCCAAAATAAATTTGAAGGAACAAATTCTATCTTGAATAGAAGCAAAACCTACAAACTTTGTAACATTTCCGAAAACAACCCTTATGACTACCAGTTACGTATAGCGTTAAGTTGTTCCACAAAAATGTACTACATTCATGACACTTATCTTGCATCTCAAGTCTGAGGATAACTTCTCATGATTTACTTAATAACAAAATCCATAAAGTAACATCATGTAGTTGGGATAAGTCCTATATTCGGTATCGTTGAATATCATCTGAAATGGCATGACTACGCATCAATATACTTTAAGTATATTATACCAACCTTCAGATTTGTCATGATTTAATAATATTCCCATATTATTAACTGACAACGGACAATTTAGAATAACATTTATTCATGAATTAAACATACAAATATAGGATACAATTTATTATAAATTAAACATACCATGTATTTAAATTTATTACAATAATTGTTTAACATCCTTTATCCAAATACTAAATAGATCAATGCATGATAACTCTTGTTGATGAATTATGTCTCAAGCAATGACATTCATACTTGTTGACAAGACATAAATCATCCAACTTTGATCTATCGGAATTTTAAGAATACTTGTTTCAAGAATTCAACAATTGAAATTCTTATATGTGCATACTCAACTATTTTGATAATGCCATATTATATTTCATAAAAATGTGAGACATCCTTAACCACCAATTTATGATAATTAAACTTCCAAACATTTTAAAGTTTAAAGTATTCTTATTCTCTTAATGTATAATGCAACTATGCTTTTAGTAAGCATAACTAGTAATAGCCAAGGATGAAATCCTTACCATAACTAGTATTGAGTGTCATCTCAATTTTATTAGCATTATTGTATGCAAACAACAATATGCTATTAAAACTTTCCGTAAACCATAATATCTATTGTGTAATGTTTGATGCCCTTTAAACTTTCAAGTTTGTTGGCTATGACAATTTTCACAACAATTGAAAAATTGTTCATCTATAGAATTTGGAAGCTATTCCAGATTTAGGATGTGATTCTATAATCAAACATATTCTTTTAGAATATTACACAAGTTATCTAATAACTTTTAACTAGATATTAATATTGTCAAATCATCTTGTAATCAAGTATGATACAACAAAACATGATATACATGAAAAATCTATGAGTCATACTTAGATTTAATTCATGTCATACATATCTATTTAGACTTTCTAAATAATATATCATATATCGTGATATATTAGATTTATTTACCGCACATGTTTCAACAATAAACATTCATTCCAAGGTTGTATGTCTTATTTCCTAAATCTTTAAAGTTTCATTCCAAACTAAGACTTAACTTTTAACTTATATGGAATGTTACCTTTTATATGTTCTACAACATATATGATGTAAGAAATTAAACATAATACTCCCACTAGTTTTTAGGAATACTTAGAAATTATCTTATTTCAATTATAAATCAAAACATGAATTTAATAATTAAACATAAGAGTAATCTTCTAGATGCATGCATTTATCCATCCATGGATTATTGCACTTTGTACACTTCCAAAAATTTATTTGAACGGTTAGCTGCCGCAACCTAATATGAATGATGAACGATCTGATCTAGATCATGAAATGATATTATGAATGTCCATGCACATGTTTCCTATACCACTCTTCTTTAAAAAAAATACTTGTTGTTATCAAAATAATGCATTTTCCAAAACTTAGGAAAATATGGCAACTAGAAAATAAAACTAGTTGAAATGTATATATATATCGTATATATAAGTGTTAGTGTTATATACTTCGTCTTGAAAACCTTGAAGTAACATCTAATGGTCGTAAAAAAAAGCTCATAAGCATAAGTACTTCGTTAGTTATAAATTTCGGCAATTTAGTAGTATTTCTAGAAAATCTAGAATTTAGTACGTAGAAGTAGTATTATTATTATTTCTATTAAAAGCTGCCAATTATAGTGAGTTTTTGTCGATATTGAAACGTGAATATCTTTGTCGTTATAAGTCCGTTTTACTTGTTCTTTATATCCACGGTTACGTCTTAGTATGTAGTAATATATTTTGGAAAGCTTAGCTCCTCCGGGTTATGTCTAAAGCCTCTTTTTGTCCGACGAAAAACGTCCAACAGCAACAATTTTCAGAAAATATACTTTTCGTCAATAAACTTGCAAAAATCATAACTTCTTCGTTATAAACTCTTTTTAATCCGTTCTTTCGCCTACGGATTCGTTTTTGAAAGTATTTTCTAAAAATTTTGCCAAAGTTTACTTTGTATTTCCTGATTTTTCTGGGTTGGGCAATTTGGGACAGTATGCATATATACTTGTTACAAATTCATTTTCAAGGTTCAAAACTAGTTTCTAACATCACCAAAATCTCTTGTAACCACCACAAAGCTATACTAATCCTACCATACACCTTCTTAGGGTGCCATGGGTTCCTAATCACTACTAAACAAGTTAATTTAACAAATGAGTACCTAAAACAAATTCTAGGGTTTGTATGATCAAAAAGTCTTCAAAAATAAAGTTGTATAACTAGTTTGTGCATGAAATTAAGCATGAATACTATGAGATACATATGTTAATTAGAAGAAAACATGAAAATAAATTTGATAACTCACTTTGAAATAATAGGTGGTGAGATGATGAGAAACCTTGGATTACTTGTGTTTTTGTTGGATGATCCTTGATTAGAATGATGAAATGAACAACTTTGTAGCTTTGTACTTTGAAAAATAATGATTTGATCTTTGTTTCTTAAGTGGGTCGTGGGTTTTGGGGAAGAAAGGGAGAAAAAGATGAGCTTGTTGCTTTATGATTCTTGAAATGTATGTTTGATTAGGTTTTTGTGGTTTATGTAATTACTAGTATAAGTTATATTGTATAATATGTATACATAAGTCATAAGGTTGAAAAACAAGCACATGGTGTCTAGGGGAGGGCATGTGGCCGGTTTTTAATGTGAAAAGGAGAAGAGAAATCGGTTTTGACTTGCTTAGGATAAGTTAGTGTAGTATTAGTTGTAGTTTTGGTGTAAGTATTAGTTATAATCGGGTACCGGGTTTGCTAGAAATAAATATTAACGAAGTTGACTGGGACTTAATAAAGTCATAAAAATGTTAAAATTATGTTGGGTACAATTACTGAGTGTTCGGGTGATTATTGTTTAGTTTTCACAAAAACCGTCGTAATATTCATAAGCTCACGTTATAAATAAAATAAATTTCCAAAATACTGGGTAATTGAATGTTATAACTTTTATGATGATAAAAGGGATATAAAAATATGTCGGAACCATTGTGGAAATATTTAGATATATTCGTCGTGTATAAACCGGGTGTTAACGTTTATTTATAAATAATTATAAGGAAAACGTTAAATGTATCAAATATATAAATTTGAAAATCCTAAGAGTGGTATAACATGAAAATGCTGTTATGATGATATGTAGACTGTCTCTAGTCCGTATGCAATGTCCTTAGTACTAATGAAATGAATTCGCACTTAAACCAATCCGGTTACGCGAATTTGAATATCCGTAAACTAAATTTACGATGAAATGTGTAATGCACGTGAATAGTGAAAACTTTTCCGGAAATGAATAGTGTTTTGTGAATAGTAAAATTTTTGAATGCTTCTCAGAATATCAAATTGACCTCTAAAACGATAAATAGTAAAATGATGAATAGTGTTTTGATGAATAGTGATTTTGAAAACTTCGAGAAATGACCAAAATTTTACGAGTTGTGACAGAAACTGCAAATTCTCATAGTTCAATTACATCAGTTGATCTGCTAGTAATGAAATATGAAATTCACCTTGTTGTTACAATCTAGCTAAGCTCTCACATAACATAAATTGTAACACCAAGTGTTTCTTGAATTAGCCTAGTATAATTCATATCAGAACATTATTCTAATTTAGAAACTGCAAATTCTCATAGTTCAATTACATCAGTTGATCTGCTAGTAATGAAATATGAAATTCACCTTGTTGTTGCAATCTAGCTAAGCTCTCACATAACATAAATTGTAACATCAAGTGTTTCTTGAATTAATATTAGAACATTATTCTCTTACCTTGTAGTCAAGAGAATCCATTAAATCATATCTTTATGAGTTGTTTCTTGCACACATTAAATATAACATTTCTCCCACTTGTGCATGGAACAACCTCATATAGTTGATAAACAACATGCCATGCATTTGTTTGTGTGTTCAATATGATTGTGTCATAGATTTTAGCATAACAAGTAGATGTAGAACAACAATGTCTAGTAAGAAAACGTACAAGACTATCCTTAAAAGTATGAGTGTCTACACTTGGAAAGTAATTATCTTTAGCTACCAAGATGTCAAAGCTTGTAACTCCCACTGAATTAAAGATCATTACAATAATTTCTTATTCAGTAATAAGTACACACTACTCCCACTGAATTTGACAACATTGTAAACGTTTCATATCTAGTAAAAGAAAATAGTGTGCTTTTAACTTTCCTATACCTTTAAATGTCCATACGTAACAATTACTTATGCATTAAAAAGTGTATTCTACTATGTAAATGATGGACTATCCACCAAATGCCTTTAACTTGAAAAATTGGGCATGCAATTTCTTCCTTAACAAGTTTACCATCCTACAATGTATGTAGCACCTTTAAAATAGTCAAAACAACTAGTTTGTCTTTAAACATTTTGCAGTAATTAGTCTAGCTTCTAATTATAATAACTCATAGAATGTCATACATAATTTTCTGTTAACCAAATATCATATTTGTTACTAAGAATTTGATCACCGAATGAGGATGATAAAATCCCTATGAAAAATATTCGCAATTTTCTTAACTATTAAAAAATTTGCTATGAGTTATATTAGAATTTAGACATATCTAATATTCCTATTATCCTTTCTCATTCATGAAAAGGAATAGGATTGTGTCTCACTCTTCCTTCATAGAAAGGAGACTTCTTTTGTCTTTTAAGTAAATATTTCTTAATCAAACATTAGTTTGAAAACAGAACTAGATCAATTTACCAAAGCCCAAAATACGTTTACGGTTTGAACGTTGCATTAATACATTAAAACGAATTACAAAATTCAATTTCAGTATTTTCGATAATTAGATCTTTAAGAAAATAAAATATTGGTAAATATTCATATAAACCATAGTATTTTCTTAAAGCTAGGATCCTAATTGACATAGTACCATTACATCAGTTGATCTGCTAGTAATGATAGTATTCAACAAGGTAATTGTCGAACAATAATTGCCAATATCATATTGCAATTCCTAGATTTATGGGATTTACAATCACAAAACTTTTGTAATGTAAGCATGTTTGATCCCCATCTTAATGCCTTGAGTCCAAGATCTCACTTTCTACTCAATTTAAGTCGTCTAACTTAAAAACTGCAAACTCATAAATCCATCACATCAGTTGATCTGCTAGCAATGAATTTATGAAATTTATCTCTCCATTGCAATCTCGCCAAGTTCTCACATGGCGTAAATTACAACTTCAAGTGTTCTTAATTAGATGGCATTCGACTTAATTTTATAAGGGTATTAATATTTTGATGTGATCAAAATAATGTATGAAGAAGCATGCATACAACTTCATAACATTGGTTTTACAAAACATTTTTATTACCAATTTGCTAAGAATAAAATAGCAAAGTTTTGATTGAGGTATCGGGTTCACCAATTAAAGAATTACCATCAATTATCGTCCACTATATCGTACTTTTGCATAAGCCCGAAAGCTTAGTGTTTCGGATAATCATTGTGGAATTGTGGTTAATTCACCCTTAAGATGACAGTGTACAAGTAATGGTTGTTCGGTAAGTCTAATTTACACACAAACGAGCGTTAAGACAGAATGTTGTCTCTCTAAGGCCACAATTTAATGCGAAGCCATCCTTATACCCATCTTATAGTGTGTAAACTTCGGTCGAGCCTATTTAACCATTACGTACAAAAACATCAATCAACCAATTCTTTGAAATTTAAACTCTTAAAACCAAAACAATTTCGCCATTATTTAGTCCGTATTATTTTTCTATTCAAAATTACCCTTTTCGTTTATAAACATGTCTAACACTATTAACAAACAAAAACAAGTAATGTACAATAAAAAATAAAACAACTAAATAAACAAATATACATAATTATAACAATTAAATATGTATAAGACATGTAGCCACATGCAAATCTTATTCAATAGTCATATTAATAATCAAATCTAGGTGTATAACGTATTTGTTCAATTAAGGATTTCTTCTTCTAGGAAAAAGAGCCACATACATCGATAAATCGATTGCGTAAGCCAAAACTAAACAAATACCACATAGCACATAATTGATTACTTAATATTGGAGTCTTCCCCAATTCGACATCTATTAATAAATTTACATGTTTCGATATAACTTAACCATTAATTCATATAAATAATTTAAACCATTTAAATCATTACACAATAAAAAATCCACGCAAATATGCACTTTTTCATGGATTTAGCTTAATAATTAACATATTGCACCAAAATCGTTTACTAAAACGCATAACAATTACATGACATCCTAGGGTTTCTAATCAAATTAAAAATTAAAAACCATAAACCCTAAAACCCTAATAAGGTCAATCGACCCATAAAAAATTTTAGGGTTAGGAATCTAACAAGTAAACCCTAAAAACATGTAACTAAATGAATCAAGATCCAATTTTTATGCGTTTCGATAATTAATTACACATTATAACGGCTCTAGATGCCACTGTTGGAATTATTATATCATGACCTTCATATAAATAAACCAAGTACATCAAAGTGAGCATAGCGGAAGCAATTAAACAAGATCATATAACATGTAATTAATTAATCAATATTAAATAGTAAACGTACCTTTGTGATTCTAGCCCGAACAAGAATCAAATTGCAATCTTTAATCAAGAACCCTAATTAGGGTTTATGTGGATTATAAGAATTACCCCTTACCTCTTTTGTAATTCAATCCAAGAATCAAACAACAGTGTGTTTGAATCACGTTCTTGTACACACGTACTAATTCAAGAAAAAGTTTATGCAAGTAAATTAAACACAAAACTTTGTTTAGATCAAGAAAATCAAAACCCTTATGGGTTTGTTTTATGGATCGACTAGAACAAGAAAGAGGAGAGAAAAACACCAAGATGTGTGTGTACAAGTTATGAGAAAAACATTCATCTTGGGTTTGCTTATATACTAATCAAAACTTGGAGCTCAAGGCACAAAGGAGGTGTATCCCCCCTTATGGCCGATCGGTTTGGAGTCCCTCCAAGGGATTCCGGAACCTTCTCTTGTTTCCAAAATTTCCTTAGTATTACTTTCCTAATCTTTGTTTAATAGGTCATTAGTCATTTATCATTAAATACTAATTACTATTATTTATTTTGTGTTTATTAATAATTACTTATAACATTTTATAAATAATTATTTCTTTTACTCTTCATACGTATTGTGTGCAATCCCGTGATCTCGAGTTCGATCCTAACATACGACTACTAAAATAATGTCCATAATCTAACACTTACAATATCCTCCTACTAATCCTCTTATACAGACAACAATATTATATGTTAGCATTAATGAAAAGTGATGGTCATTCTCGAACTAGGAACTTTATATCTCGTTATAGAAAATGTAATGTTTAGTCAAAAGGCTCGCGAATTGGACTTAAGCTAATAGATTATTAGTCATGATAAGTTAGTCAATTTAGATAAGCTAGAATCCAAGTCCAATTCAATCCAAATGAAGCCCATGGCCAAGCCCATTAGGGTGCCATCATCTTATGTACAAATACCCTCAAATGTTCTTATTTGAGGGTGTGCTTGAGTGTGTATTGTGTATGTTTCATTAATAATATTTCTCTCTTCAATATCTCTATTTCCTCTCTCTAAACATCATACACATCTCTTGCTACCACCTGATAAGAGCTTAATATATACATGATATAGTTGATATTTATGGTCCTACATTATATATATTTGACAAAATACACCGTTGGTCTCTAAACTTGCCAAAAAACATCGTCGGGGCTCGAAAGTTAGCATTTTCATCTACGTGAGTCATTTTTTTCAAGTTTTTGAGGCTGATTTTGTCCTTTGACCCGTAATGCTCAGGTCAATGTCCCGTTATTATTGTTCAATCCCTTTATTCTTATGAAATAACTATTTTGCCTATATATAATGTCATCCATCACCCTTTTCTTCATTTCACTCAATATATATATATATATATATATATATATATATATATATATATATATATATATATATATATATATATATATATATATATATATAATTTCTCAAAAATTCAATTTGAAAACCTAATATATATATATATATATATATATATATATATATATATATATATATATATATATATATATATATATACGGGAGGGTTAATATGAGATCAAACTTAAAGTTGTAAATATAAGATCTAGTCTAAACAACCATTAAAACCATTTTATAAATAACTATATTAGCAATAATACACAAAAAATAAAGTATTAATACGAATTAACATTTTAGCAACTAATAACCAACTGATACATGAGTTTGGATTAGTAATACACAACTATAAATTTACATGTCGAATGAAAATGTATCACCTTAACCTGATACATTACATGTCAAGTCAAAGTGTATCACATTGATTTTGTCAATTTAAAAAAGAAAACCATCAGAAATTTAACAATTTTAATTGTACTCAATAAAAAAATTAATTTTATTTTAGCGAGAGTGTCACTTGTCAGATTTTAATTGGATCTTATTTTTACAACTTTAAGATTGATCTTATTTGATCTAGATTATATATATATATATATATATATATATATATATATATATATATATATATATATATATATATATATATATATATATATATATATAAAGGATCAACTTGGAGTCTGAATGGGTGTGAACAAACAGTTTTATTCCATGAAAAATTGGTAAATGGGGGGGAGGGGTATGATACATATAAACGCGGGATTAAAAGTATTACATTTTTAACCGTTGAAATCAAACCAACGACTACTTTTTTCAAAACGGTCCAACCGTACGCTAGTTAACTGGCTTGGCTCTTGGCGCTGCCACACAACGCCGGATTGTTCTAATTTAGGGTTGTTGAGTGTTGCGGAGAATTGTAGGGGTTGAGGAAGGTGCATATTGATGGGTGGAAAACGAATAGGATTAATGATGAAGGGTTGGTTGGTTTGTCCAAGTATTGTATTAATATTCAGGATTTGGTTTCGATTGGTGTTAATTGTACTCGTGTTGTTTTGGAGGTGTTGGGTGCGAATTGTGTGAAGTTGGAAAGGTTGGCGTTGTGTGGGAGTAAGACAGTTAGGGATGCGGAGATTTCTTGTATTACTGAGAAATTTATAGCGTTAAAGAAGCTTTGTATTAAGAGTTGTCCCGTGTCGGATCATGGAATGAAAGCGCTTGCGGGTGGGTGTCCGAATTTGGTGAAGGTTAAGGTTAAGAAGTGTCATGGAGTGACTAGTGAAGGTCTTGGTTCGTTGAGTACTAGTAGAGAGTCATTGGCTGTTAATTTGGATAGTACGAAGTTGAGAGTCAGGATGCGGCTAGTGAAGGTGTTCAAAATGGTGTTGTTGAGACCCCTACTGTAACTACTCGTATTGAAGGGGCTAGTAATTCTGCTTCTAGAAGTACCAGTAGATCGGCATCGTTCAAGGCTAGATTAGGCTCAATTGGAGGGAGAAGTTTAGTGTCTTGCACCTCCAGGAAGTGGTCAAGCTTTGGTGGTAGTTCTTTCCGGAGTCAATTATGAAGAAATGGTTGTTAGTTATTCTTCATGATGAAAAGAGTAAATCATTTTTTGGTTTGCGATACAGTCTTGTTTTAACTTATTTGATTGTATGATTGATGCGCGTGTGTCACGTTGTAGTATCGGAGTATTATTCCTTATCAAGTTTTAAATTTATATTTTGCCGACTTGTCCTATAACACACACTTAACGAGCAGTGTACCCGATCAATATGTAGATAGTTGGCAAGTAGAGTGTCGATCACTAAGAGTGGAACGTAATATCTAGTTGGTCTGTTAGTATTTTAATTCCTAAGTTAGTTTTACAACCTAATCTAACGCATATGGGGTTTTAGTCTCAGAGACTAGCACGTTTTGAGTTGATTAAATAAAACTATAAAACTAATGAGAAAGAATACAACGAATGGCGAACACGTACACAGATAGATAATAGATACAGATAGATGGCCTGTCGAATGATTAAGTAGCTTGTCACTTGTTTTATTTGTTGTTATAAATAATGCCTAAAAACGTTATTAATATTTCTCGATATCTCTATGTTTTGATAATCACAAAATGTAAACTCGTCAAACTAAAGATTATGATGTAAACAAGTATTTAGTCGTAAATATTCATTTTAACAACCAAATCACTTAATGTATGAATAAACAAAATGCCTAATGCATTTTATGATTAAAGGAACATTTTCTTAATCACTAGATTTTTTATAAAATCTCATAAACATTTTATATCTTTTATAAAATTATTTTTGGTATTAAATAAATATGTTTAATTCACCATAAATGTATAAATTCAAGTTTTCAACCAAAAATGGCAAAATTGTTCTAGAAAAACCTTTCCCACAAAAAGACAAAATTGAGCACCGTTTAGATTGGGCGGCCCCCTTAATTTACTAGGCGGCCCCCTTAATCATTAAGGGGACCGGCCACGCTCCTCTTGCCCTCAGCTTTGCCTATAAATACTGGACAATCTTTAGATCTTTTCCTCACTTTTTTGCACTAAAACTTTCTGTCCAAATCTCTCTAAATCATTCTACTTAATCCTTTGATCATATAATCATAAGTTTTTTTTTCTTTTTCTAAGTGATCCAAGCTTCAACAATTCAAGTGCAAAGAGAAAAATACTTCTATCCATCTTAACTAGAAGTATTACAACTTAGTATCATCGTGATACATATGTTGTTTGTGTACTATACTTTGTAAATCACTAATTCTTTTGTGTAAAGGTGTGTATGTTAGTTTGATAGGTTTGAATATAAGTGGTTAGATTAGCTTGGTGTGATAGAAGAGTAATGAAGGTGCTAAGAAGGATAGTAGTGAAGAAGAGGATACATGAAGGAAAAGCATCAATGGGTGAAGTAGTTGTGTATAGAAGTAAACTTGTTAATAGGATAAAGTAGAAGTGTTAGTTAGTTGTTGAGGTGAGGTGAAGTAGTGTAGTGAAGAAATGAAGAAGAATAAATAGTGAAGTAGTGAAAAAGTTGTGAAGAAGAAAGTGTGAAGAAGAAATCGTGAAGTTGAAGAAGAAGTCGTGAAGAAGAAGTCGTGAAAGAATCGTGTTGTGATTGAAGTCGTGAGATTGGTTCTAGCTACGACTAGAACTCGACATTTAGCTTTGTGTCATTAAACCGGTGTAAGCAAAAATGTGTAAGGTTTTCTCCGCCATAAGGGAGATTGTTGACTTAGTGAAGAAAACTCTCGAACTCGGTGCTCGGGGAGTGGAGTAGGGTAAGGAAGGTGTCCTTATAGCCGAACCACTATAAATCCTCCGCGTCTTGGTTTGATCTTTCCATCCCTATCTTTTCTTTCATTATTTTACTTGCATCATTAATTTTTCATTCACATATAATTGCTCATATATCATTACTTAGATATAATAGATTATAATGTGCTAGGGTTTATTTCACATAAAGATCAAACAAAGTTCCATTCACAAAACTAAGCTTTTATAACTCATCTAAAAGTACAAACATATAATTAATCATTTTGTTCAAGTGCTGATTTTATACCAAATTCTAATTGAAAGTCTTTAAAAAAAACTTTTTATAAAATGAAAAGGACGTAAAACTATTCAACCCCTATTCTAGTTTTTCACAATTGGTACCAGAGCCACGTCAAACCAGACATTTTAAAATATATTGTATTTTAAAACTTGAATCGATCTATGGAATCGGAAAAATATTTAGAAGGGTGATCTGTGCAAAATCCACAGTTATTTGAAAATGATCATTTTCTTGAATTGAAAAACAAATTTGAAAATTATATGAAATCAATAAATCTATATCTCTGACATGTCATTTCGATTGGTGATTTTCAACCAACAAAAATGAATTTTGAAAATCAAAATAATTATTTCAAAACAAAGTATGACAAAAATAATAAAGCTAAAATAATTATTTATAAAGCCTTGCCAAGAGTTGAATATGAAAGAGTATTCTTCTGTCAAACGGCAAATGATATTTGGAAAAATCTTTTAAATTTTCATCAAGAAAGATGTCAAGCCAAAGATGAGGAATTTGATCATGCACATGAATTAGTTGTCCTAGAACATTTAATAGATAGACATTTAGATGAAATAAATACAAGTGCTACGAGTTCAAATGTTTTCAATGAATGTATTAATGAAAAAGAAGATGATCACTATATGGTATGTGAAGAAAATCAAATAGATAAGACTACAAGTATTGATTACGAAGACTACATTTGTCAAGACCAAAGTGAACTCATAAATGAATCATGGGGTGACATGGACGAAGAAGATGATCACCATCTGGCATGTGAAGATTGTCAAGTAAATGAATATACAAGTGAGGTACAATCTGAAACCAAACATTTTGCTAAGATCAATTTATTTTAGAATTTTTAAAATTAGAAAATGACTTCAAACATTTTTGCAACATAGACTCAAAAACCGTTTCTAAAAATGAATATTCAACATCCGTTGAAAGTAATTTTGAAAAAGAAATAATATTAGAAGATAAAATGTCTAGACTTGAAAGTAATATTGAAATTGATCTTGGATGCAAAAATTGTCAAGGCTACAAACAAGAAATTAAAAGGGAGAATGAAAAAGCAAAAATATTAGCTAAATATGAAAAGAGTTCCAAATATCTTAAATACTTACTAAATGGTCAAAAGTCATTTGATGATAAAACCGGCCTATGATTTAATTCGAATGACCCTAGTAAATCAAAGCAAATAAAATTCTTAAAACCCAGTAGAGAATCTTACAAATTATTCTATTTTAAATGATAATTTATGTTATAAGTAAAGAGAATCATTATCTATATGTTTAAACATATTGTTATGAAATTCTCGCACTCTTTGTCGACATCCTTATCATGTGCATGTAAATGCAATTTGGGTACCAAGTTGTCTTACATGTTAGGTAATTAAACTCATGAAGAAAAGGAACTCAAACATGTGTTGACACACTCGGATATACGTGAAGATTGATGAACAATTAAGTCATGCATCCTACACAGCATCTTTCACGTCATTATGTTTCAAGATTTAGCTAGCGGAAATATGGAGTATTTTTTGTTATGCGAAATCAAGGAGTCAATGTTATTTTCATCTCTACAACTTGACAAATTGATCGGCAACTTGAACGTCTACAAAGTGATAAAATTTTAATTATCAAGTGCGGTTAAATAAAATTGCATGATAAACAAAGAATGGGTGGAAAATGATGCTTCAAAAGAGACATGTTCAAATCGATCCCTCTAAGTTGGTACAAGGTCATCATGAAATTTAAAAGCATTCATCTTCAATGTGGTGTGTCTTGTGTTTCCTTTTCGTTGGTATTTTATTTTTTCTCCTTAGGGTTTATGCACCAGCTCCTCTTTCTTTTGGCACACAAAATTCGATTGTATCTTGGGGTATTTATAGTTTATGTCAGAGGGTACGATGCGGCGCATCAATTAAGTAGATGCGGCGCATTTACTTAACTTCGCGTGGGGTCCAAGATTAATATATTCTAGAATATTCGTACATCGTCTTCAGATGCGGCGTAACTTGTTTCTTGTATGCGGCGCATGTCCTTCAGTATCTTGGATTGTATTTAGTGAAGTCTTGAGAGTGATACGCCGTATGGTATAAATGGAATGCGGCATACCTGGAGTAGAACAAGTTGGTTCTTCTTCGTTGACCAAAGTTTCATATGTGGCACATGATATAATTTGATGCGGCACATTCTTCAAAGTAAGGCAATGGTCTTCGAAATCATCTAAGTATAATGATACGGCGTATCTGTCTAGAATGATACGGCGCATCTCCTTGACTTTAGTAGATTTTTTCCATCTTGATCATTTAACTCCAAATTTCGTCCAAAATCATTAACTTTTACCAAATGCTTGTTTTTACCTGAGAATTACAAAAGTAAATGATTAAGTATCAATTCTTATAAATAAATATAAAACAAGTCAAATATATCGGACAAATGATGACAATAATATGTACTTATTTGATGTCATCAATGCTTCTGTCATGTATATTCAGCATGGCTTGCTATTATGAATTCTTAAGTCATTTACATATGAAATTTTGGGTCCTATTTTTTATCAGTAGATCTGTTTAATCCAGTTAACCTTCCAAATTTAATAAGGATGTCTAGTAGCTTTGCTTAAATATTGTTTACCACCTTTGGCTTATCTAGAGCTAGGTGGATCATTGACTTGTATCATACTCTAGTCTATAACTCGATTATCAACTTAGAAGTAAACCTCTAAACTGCCATCTACTTTAGTGTAGTTGTATACCGTTTATTACCACATGAGGACCTAGTTGCGTTATGCATACTAAGATTGTTGCATCTTTGGTATGTGCTATGTATGTTCTGAAAACTAAAATGTTGGCTTAGTGTCTATAAATGGTATTTTATTGTGGATAACATGATTATCCTAGTTGACTGGTGTTGTCGGTGAGTGCTCTTTGCATATATTTGTGAGTGCTCGTTGTATATCTTTTGATTATGATGATCCTATTAAATTTGATAAGGAATTATGAGATTGATGTTATGTCATCTAGTCACTTTCTAATGAGACCACTTTGGTGACTCTGGTGCAGCAGTGCAGGTTTCTTGTATAGCCTCATAATAGTGGACAATGTTGCCTCATTATAGTGCGTCAAAGAGCGGTTCTTGGTAACATCACAGTGGATAATGTTGCCTCATTATAGCGCGTCACAAATAGGTTCTTGATAACAACTTCTCTTAGTTTTATTGAGGATAGTTTTTACAGCCTTTGGTTATTAGTATTGCTAATAATTTTATCACGATTCACAGTTGGAGTAGCTTTAGGAGATGGAGTGAAGTTGCTCATCTCCAATAAGTTGCCAAAACCTTCATCCATGACCCTTAGTAAGCAGAAAAGTCATGATTTATCATTAAGTTCATCCATTGTCATTATCGTTTGGAAAATTTTCGGTCAACATACTTTTGCAGCTATGAAATAAAGTTTCCAATGAAATTTTTCATAGAAAAAATTGTACACTATTCTTACCCAACCACTCACCTCTTTTGTAATCATACATTTAAAGTAGTTGACTTCAATAGATATTTTTTTGCAAGCTTAAGTCATTCATGAAAGTTCATTTCTCGGCTGAATCACATGATTCTGGGGAGTTGGGGAACTCTCTTAGTGTTTTTTAGTCACATGAAGGTGTTGGTTTATTAGTCACACGAAGGTAATTGTATTGTACTATTGCGTATTTTAGTTCGTAATTAGCAGTTTTGGCTTTCAAATTGCAATTTCTTGTGGTATTTTGTATTTATAGCATCTACGGATCGATCACAAAAATTTTGTGGGTTTTAATTATGTGTGTGGGTATGAAGATGAAGAATGAAGAATGAAGATTGTTGTTTGATTGAATTTATGTTTCTTAGTGGAGTGGATGAACGAGATTTGAGAATAGTAATGGCGTTAATTTTAGAGAAAGAAACAGAAATTTAGAGAGAAAAGCAGGAAAAAAGATAAAGAGAGGGTGGTGGTAGTGATAGTATAACTTTTTGATTAAATACAGCGTTCGTCCTTAAGATTGTACCACCATAACAATTAACCAAAACGATGAAATGACCATTTTGCCTTCATGTGCAAGGCACAAGGGGGAAAATAACATAAGTTGACCGAGCATTACGGGTCAAGGGACTCAATCGACCTCAAAAACTTGAAAAAAAGACTAACGGCGACGATAATGCTAACTTTCGGGCCCAGACAATGTTTTTTAGCAAGTTTAGGGACCAACGATGTATGTCACTCATTCTCTCTCTGCATCCAACTGTTAATTCTGACACTTGTCAAGATCCTGTGAATAAGAGGATAAGTAGGAACGATTTGTAAAAAGAAATAGCATTTTCCTTTGTAGAAGTTATGCGGGACATTAGGCTGGACACAATAAGGAGGGTCAATCCCCCTCCTTTTCTCTGCCACGTCAGCTTTCTCTCTCCAGCGACCTGTAGGCGATTCAGTGCCACAGTAAGAGCGACCAAATTTAATTTTTTTTTATTATTTTTTTTGCAACTAAAAAAATTTAATTTTATTTCATGTTTTTTTTTTTTTTTTTTTTTTTTTTCCTTTTCCTTCTTTTATAAAAGAACAAATTACAAATAATATTTTAAAACATTACAAAAATAATTTTTGTAAAAATGTCCAACTACACATTAGAAAAAAAAAAAAAAAAAAAAAAAAAAAAAAAAAAAAAAAAAACTATTTCTTCTTCATCTTTACACATTGAACACACACTAAACACATGTTCAAAACACACACGAGATAATACGGATCAAAAAGGCAAAAAAAAAAAAAATAGTACTCCGTCGAGATCACGACCCACTTCCCATCTTTTCACCCCTCTTCTCAATCGCGACCCACACTCCACCCGTATTATTAACATTTGGGTTGCATCATCTTTTGTGCGATAAAGTTTGAGTTTGGGAGGTTGCATCATCTTTTGTGCGATAAAAATTTGTATAAGGCTGGACACAAACACCCACCCGTATTATTAACATTTGGGTTTGTTTTGTGTGTCCGACAAGTTGGTGGTCACCACCACCAACATCTCAATCAGGGCCGTCTCGCAGTTTTTGATGGCCCTAGGCGATAATAACAAAGAGATCTTATTACACTTGTAAGCTAAAAAGAAATTGCATATAAACTTGAATTATACGGCTCGTATATGTTTAATATTATAGATGTTTATAGCAAAAATAAGGGAAAAATCTTTAATAATGTAACATACTTGTCACAAAAATTACTTTCGTGTAGCGTACAAAAAAAATAGCTTTTTGATGTACTGAACTTTCATTTTTGTCCTTTTTTATGTATTTTCGTGACTCTTTTGCCCTTGGATTTTTAATATTTTGAGAGGCAAAAATGTCAATAGTACATAAAAAAGGCCAAAAAATGAAAGTTCAGTACATCAAAAAGCTATTTTTTTTGTTCGCTACACGAAAGTAATTTTTGTGACAAGTATGATACATTATTAAAGATTTTTCCCCAAAAATAATAAAAATGTGGACTCTTTGAAGTGGAGACCTTGTGCGATGGCACCTATTGCACATCCTTCCGAGACCCCTCTGATCTCAATAAAAACACATCCATAGTGTTTTTATGCTCAACATGTGAAGAGATGCTCTATTACGAGTCACCTAAACCTTCTTAACTAGCAGACAACTTTACCATTAATTAACAATTAACAGTTTAACACCAATACGCATAAGAAAATGATATTTCTTCCTACCATTAGTGCATGACACATATATAATTATGTAGTAGGAATATGAGTATAAACATTAAGTATGAAGATATAAAAATGCTCGTATACATAACAAACTCGCACACATATAAAACTACAATGGTAAAAACTAGAATAGCTTTTCACTATTTAGATAAGTCTTTTGAAAGACTTTTTATGCATTGCATGAAAAGCTTTTAGAAGAGCTTCTTAGAAAGACTTGGTATACTCCAAGTCTTTCATCAAAGTGGTATGTATTAAATGTGTGTAGCATTAATGGCATTAAATGCTCCAAGTCTTTATGACTTGGTGCCATTGTAGTTGCTCAAAAGTCATACGGATTGTTTTGGAAGCATGTATCAATCTTCACACATAGTTTCGAAGCTACCTCAGCACTTCTCACATGGTGCCTCCAACTACTACATCTGGTCTACGGATATACTTTACTGAAATTTTGGCCATAAAAGTTTTGGTAAAACATGTTAGTCCCTCGGTCGAAATTTAATAGTTTGAGATTTTAACTACTCATAAAATAAAATTTTCGTTCAGAACAAAAATGATATTTCTATGAAAACTTAACAAACCCAGCAGTGATCGCAAGGTAAATGTGTTGATGTAAAAATAAGAAGACGGTAATTTGACACCAACAGATAAAAATTATACGACAAAATAAATACAATATATGTTAATAATCTTTTACGGGGAGTTTATATGGACCCTCCCAAAAGGGGGGTTTCGTAAGACCCTGTACATTACAGGTTTATACAATGTGCGTCGCAGTTTGTACATTTTAAACAAAACCTCTTACTGTAACATTATAGGAGGTCTTAATAACATAACAAAATCTTTTACGGTGATTGATATAGCGTACCCTAAAAGAACCATATACACAACACATAGTACAGAATCATATAACAAAATTTGTCGTGCACAAATGTCTCAAAGATCTCCCGAATAAAGAGGTAGTCAAAGGGAATAATAATTTGCTGAGGTCCTACCAGTCTATTATCAATGGAGTGTTTGCTAGACTAAAACTTACGACAAGTGTGACTATCTCCACTTTTGTTTTGTACATATTATGTGGCTCTTTCCTATTTGAGTCTTCAACAATTGTTTCTATTTATAGTTTATTTAGACCAACTAAACTAGTTCCATCTCAACTGCTTAATGACACTCCTTCTCCCTGCAGTTTCACTCTATCAGTGGCATTTTCGGAATTTCGGTAATTTCTTCCCAAATAGCCCATGCATCCGTTCACACGTACGTTTTTAAAATAAATAATCAACTTACAACGTTCTAATGATACTATCTTATAAAGCATTTATGCATTTAAAAAAAAACATAAAAATCAGCATTGCAAGTTTTTAAGCTAATAATACAACTAATTAAAACACATTTTCTACCATTAAATACAATATTTAAATAAAAATATCTAAAATTCAACATTACAAGTTTAAGCTAAAAGTAGAATTAATTAAAACACATTTACTAATATTAAATACAATAACCACTATTAATGTTGTCAAATTATTTAATTTAGTCAATTAATTAACTGGTTAATAAATATAATTAATGCAGTTATTCAAAATACCCTTTACATAATAAATACAAATTATCAAGCATATTGTACAACCAACTTAAACACAATTCATGCCTTAAATATTACTAATACAAATAATAAATCACATTATACAAATATTCAAGTCCAAACGGTCAAGGGACAAATGGGCTCGAGCTTGAACGAGCTCGGGCTCAAACGGGCATGAGCCAACGGGTTCAAGCCCGAACGGTTTACAACTCCTACCTATCACATTTGCCTTTTAATTTCGTTATTATTTATTTAGGACACCCGCTGCTGTAACACACGGATACCCTACTAGTAATGTTGTAATTGTTACAACACGTTACTAGTAATTTCTTAAGTGTTTGATGAAGCGAAAAGTGTACCGCTTTTGGGGGGTCATTTAAGGCCAAAGTCGAGATTATTTGATCAAATATTGCCCTAGATCGTTCTTTTTGCATTTTAGGTACTTTTGGAAGGAAATTTACAAAATGAAGCATTTTGGACGTTTTTGAAGCGAAAAAATGAAGAAAATGACAAAGTCTCAAAATCATGCTAAAAATTGTACATGACGGCGTCACAGGATGCTAGTGACGGCGTCAGGACTTGACAAAGAGGTGGATAAATCAATTACACATGACGCGCCAGAGAGTTTTCTAAAGAGTTCGTGACGGCGTCACCTTTTAGGGTCGCCAAGGCCGTCACGTATAACACAAAGAGAGACGGCCCAGAGTGTGTAAATAGTGACGGCGTCAGAAGTGAATCTACGCAATACAATTATTATTTTGGCGGCGAGTTGACGGCGTCAGACCTAACTCTTGATGCCGTCATGATGTAAAATCTATATGTAGTTTTCTAGTTTTCATTCATTGTGTGCAACTTTGAAAGGAGTAAACCCTAAACGAATTTTACAAATATTTTGAGGGTCTCAAACCCTTGTTTCATCCATGCTTAATTGAAGATAAGTCTTTCATCAAATCATTCAATATGTCTATGTGTTGTTTGACTATATCTTACGCTTGTCTTCTTTTTAACATGCTAGACTAAGTTTTCTTTGTGTTTGCTTAGATGTAATGAAACTTAGATATTGATTATGGGTTGGTTGTTTGTTTATAATTGTTATGGATGAATAAATTCGATGTTAGGCTTAAGAAAACTGGCAGACTTCCAATTGGTAACTTGCTTGAACGTCTTAAGAAACATGATCAGAGATGTAGTACGATATATTGGTTGTATTTAATGCATAGGTAACTACTAATGAGGACATGTTAGGAGCTAGTAGTCGGCTCGACATAGGAAGAGGTAGAAGCTTATAGAGTTAGGGAAGATCGTACACGGCCCTACGAATGGTATTAAGGAATATAACCCGTCATCCATGCAATTGTAACAAACTAATCAACCGGTAAAAGATAGCTAGGGAGTAGTGAAATCTAAGTAAACACATTTTCTCTCATTATTGTTTTCGCCATAATTAGTTTAAGTTTAGTTTATTTTATTTTGATTGCATCTTTAATTATTTGGGTTAGTTGATTAGCAACTAATTCTGCTCACTCCTTCCAAAATTGAGATTTTACTTGCTTTCATTTAAAATATAAAAATACAAAAAAAAAAATCATCCCTCATCTATAGACCTAGTTTAGTTGAGTTTTAACCCTAGCGAACACTATTCTTTGAGTTGAACGATCAATCATCCGGTACTTATCACTATACTATACTACAACGCTCAGGTACACTGCCTAGTAGAGATTGCAAACTTCTCAAGATACTTTGAGAGGTAAAACCTTTTGCGATGATGCATTCCGCGCATATCAGTGTTGACTAGTCCTTTAACAAAGAGTAGTGATGTTCACACAAATCATTTTACTTTATACAAATAAATTTAGTGGGACACATAAATTTTATAAATAAAATTTTTGTAAGCCCTACTAAATTTATGTGTATGAAATGAAATGATATCACATCCTTTATCAAAGACTAGCCCAAAATAACTAATGTTCAATTGTTTTATGTGAATCAACTCGAGTTATGATTAAACCATGTTTTAATTCTCCAAAAGTGTTTCCTTTCTCGGCTCAACAAACATGTTTGCGCTGAGAGGATAATGACATGAAGGCTAGCCCCAATGTTGGCGGTTAGTACTAGAGAAGTCGAGTGGAGAATCCCAAACACTTACCACTAGGGACACCATTGAGGTTATTTACGTACCCAAAGTCTTGTACACATAACTAGGAGCATTTTTTGGTTTATTATAACGGGTGTCAATTTCAAATTTATCAAGTAAATATTGTGGGTTGATCGTGAAAGCTTTTAACATAGGTATGGTTATACGCAGATAAAGTCGTGTGCATCTGAATCAAACACTAGGCTTTTCAAATAACATAAACTATAAAAACTTTAGGGGGTATTTGGTTTATATTAGGAATCACTATGGGTATTGTAATCGGAATGGGTTTGGAAAATGCTTAGTTTTATAGGTTTGATTCTCATTTTTAATCACTAAACCCATTAATCAAACAACTAAAATAGGAATGAAACCCACTCCTTTATAGTCATACCCTCAAACCAAACACCCCCTTATATGTACCAAGACGATCTAAGCTGTTTTATTAGACGCTTAGGCTGAACACAGTGGTGACCAGACACGACCATGCCACATCAGCTTTCTCTATCCGATGACCAAGTTGCCACAGTGACAACCAAAATGTTTTATTTATTTATTATTTTAAACGGTAACAAATTTTTTGAAATTTGTGTATGTAAAAAGTCGGTCGGATTTTCGACCAAGTTCATGTTTTTGAGGACCGAAGACCGATCAAGATCGATGCCCCATATTTGGGTTGACCGATGAGGACCGACCACGACTGATCATTGGGGACCGACAACTACTAGAAGCCTTAGATTATCTTTATAGAATGGGAGGTGATTTGAACTCTTATAAATGATTGGCTCACTCAAATTTTAAGTGTCTTGACATTTATACCTTTACAGGATGAAAATGAGTAAAAGTAATGTGAGAATATAAATGTCATAACACTCAAAATTTGAGTGTCTCATCATTTATTGAAGTGTGCAAATCACCTCTTTTATAAAATTGTTTTTTATAAAATATTGAAAAGAGCATTTTTCAAGATAGAAAGCATGAGAAGAAAATAGTTACAATGGGTGATGTCACTACTATTTACTGTATTTCTAATGTACCTACCCATTTTTCTTATTTATCACGCTATTTAGTTTTGCCAATGAGCGACGTCTGGACCCTATTGATTAGGAAGGGTACATATCTAGATTGATACTCTATGGTCTTGTGATGCACAAACGAGAGGTGTGTGTTTATGTAGGTACCACGACAACTCTGCAAAATGCATATGACTATGACCATAGCATGTCAAAAGTTCATAGTAGTCATGATACTTCAAAAAAACAGTACACCATGCTCTTCTTTCTTATCTACTTTTCCTACGTTCTGGGTATATGTATGACCGTAATTTGGTATTTTGGGGATGTTTACTTTCTATGTATAAAATATCAAACATAATAAACATATGTGATTTGGAACAGAAACTTCATTTCATTGACGCGAATGAAATTGGTATATATCCTCTTTTTTGTTTTTTTTTTTTTTGTTGTCGTTACAAATCACTTTTTCATAGTTGCAAACAACAAACTTCACGTGTTCAAAAAAAAAAAACAACAAACTTCACTATCTGACATCGCAAATGACCTGCTTGACCGCGATTGAAAGGGAATATAAATATAAATTTGAAATCATAACTTCACGTCGAACTTTACAATAATTCAACGGCATGAAGAAGTTGACGATGGTATCATATGTGTAGGATTAAAATAACGACATGTACGTTTTTTGTTGCCACCACATGTTATCTGTTATGTTGAGTGGTACATCAACAGAGAGGTCGCGGAACCAAGTTTCATTGAGGCATAGTGTGTAGTATAAGGTATACAATGAATGTGTGAGTATTTTACCAACAATTTTTTTATAATTGCAACTTGCAAGTGTTGATTGTAAGAGTAAATGAACCAAATATTTGTTAATAAAATGTTGCAAAAAAGGCTAGTTCGAAAAATGGTATCTGAGCATGCTATAATTCATCTCGATATAGTGAGACGAAGTATAAACTTGACAGCCACAGTAAAATGCACTCTAGTAGTGTAGTGTTATCTCGTCCCCTTGCCCTTTGGTTAAGACCAAATTTGTTTGGATTGAACAAATTAAGGCCCAAACAAAAATGGGCTTTGTCAACCGAAACTATACAGTTTAAATCTTCGTACTGCAACGTGCAATGTATGGAACGAGTACATACGTTCCCACGCGTTGCGACGGACCTAATTTTGATCCTGTTTCTGCATTTTTCGTGTGTCGAAAATGTTTTTTTGAGCCTTCACTATTTTTTAGACTATGTTTATTGATGGGTTGCCAACCCAATCTCCAATCTATATAGTACACAAATATTGTTTGTTTAATAAAATCATACAACCCAACCATCCAACCAGTTCATAGGGTGACCCAAAGTCACAACCTCCAATCTGCCACATGGCATCAAATGAATGGCTATTTGTTTTCATTTTTTTTTTCTTTTTAATATTTATTATTTATAAAAGAATTGATTGGTTGTATGTATTGGTTGAGTTGGATTGTTGATAAATGGTAAAAAAATATAGATTGATTGTATGTACTGGTTGTGTAGGTGGAGGAAAAAAAATAATATTTTATTAAGAGATTGGGTTGTGATGGATTGTTGATAAAGATAGTTTAAAGGCCATGTGTATAGGTATTATGGAGCCCATCGTATAATTAGTAAAGTACTCCAATGTGCAATGTGCAATGTTGTGCAACGTGCAGTGTATCGAGTTTGTTCCAGAAATTATATATATATACTAAAGATGGGGAGGATGTTGGTGCGACCACTGTAGCTGCTACAGTGGTTTCTACAGTTTTTTTTTTTTTTTTTTTTTTTTTTTTTTCATCTAATCCATTTTCCAAATCCAACCAAAACCGATCCAAACAACACTTCCGAATCCGATCCGAAACAATACCAAATCAAAACCAAACCAAATCCATCTAACCTAAATAAATCTCGGCCTAGCCGTGACTCGCCGTTTGTCACGGCTCGACTGTCGAACAAACAAACTAACAACCCAAACGGATCCGAAATCTAATCCGAGCCTTACAAAACTAAAACTATACACTTAATCATAAGAAAATTGAATAAAAAATTACACAACACTTTATAATCATTAAAAAAAAAAAAAAAAAAAAAAGGTACAATTCCGGCAGAAAAAAACGGTCGACGGCCGCAACAGCTCAAGATCCCGGCGTTCTTGCAGCGGTTGCTCTGAAACAAAATATCAAAAAAATTACAGAAAGCTCGGTCATATAAGTACAACATATAGATCTATAAAAACAATTCAACCCTTGAAAAGTATATAGATTTGGCATATAAAAAAAACAAATAAACAAAAACATCATATCGTAAAAAATATTTTTAAAAATTCAGATTCGTTAAAAAAAAACTTATATAAGAAAACTTAGATTTATTTAAAAAAACATATAAATATATAACTACAATAGTTGAATCTGACTCGGTGAGTCCGAGTCACAGCCGAGTCGAGGGTTCAAATCGTAGATCCACACGATTTATAAGTCTTAAAAACATTTTTGTCAAAAGTTTCATAATAAAATCGGATTAAGTAAAAGTTTAGAAAATTAGGGTTTCGGTTTAATCTTGAGAAAATAAAAAAGGGTGGCGCGTGAGGGTCATTACCGTCGGTTAACACTCTCGGGATGGTGGTGGTGTCTCGGTAAAGGTGGCTGCGGACTGCTGGTGGCGCGTGAAGGCGGATACGGGGTGAGCCAAATGCTCAAACTCTCCAGATATGATGTGGATAAACCGATCTATCAATTGGTGAAATAAAAAGAGTCACCGGAAAAATCTCCGGTGGCCGGATAAATTTTCCGGTCATGTTTTACCGGCGAACGAGAGAGAGAGAGAGAGAGAGAGAGAAGGGAGATGGTGAGAGAGAAGAGAGAGAGAGTGAAAATGTGTTAAATGAATTTTATTATAATTATTTGGTTTTTATATTTTTGAGTGGGGTGAAAATGGTAGTAAATGAAAAGGTAAAAGGGATGAATAAGTAAATACACGAGGGACCAAAACTGTCAACCAACAATACTTCCTGTGGAAACGGTTTGGGGCTCAAACGACATAGCAAACGGACTCGATAATTTACAATACTTGCGCCATTGTTCACGAAATCATTTTTCCAATAAAATCAATTATAAACTTCAAAGTTTTTCAAAGCTCCGGTATCAAACGGAATCGAAAAATTACGAAACTTGCGTCATTGTTCACGAAATAATTTTTACAATAAAAATGAGTATAAATACGTATGACTTTTTCGAAATAAATTTATTTGGCAAATTCAATTCGTTTCACGCTTTATAAATTATGCCGACTCGATAAAAGAATAACGCACATATTATGATCATCCCGCAGCAACGCGCGGGTAAACCAGCTATATATACTAAAAGAGGGGAGGTTTATGGGTACAACCTAACGTGCTTCAAACTGTTGTTCGGAACAGTTGCTTCACATTAGTTGTACCATTATTATTTTGCTATACTCCGTTACATGAGGGAAAAAAAGACCATTTGTTATTGGCTTTCACCACTTAGTGGGACACATGTATACATCCTATTTGGTATGTAAATAATACAATTTTCATACAAAAGCACTGTTGCAATTTCATCAAAGTACATTTTGCATTAAATGAGCCTGCTCCCCTAACCCCGTAAAACAATTTTATCCCCAATTTTTTTGACTAACCAAAATATATACCTGACATGGGCCAACACAAAGTTAGACCCAAATTATTAGCAAGGCTCAATAACTATATGTCAATACAAACAAAAAATTATTATAGAAGTGCAAAAAAAAAAAAAAAAAAAAAAAAAAAAAAAAAAAAAAAATGTATTAGCAACAAAAAAATAAAATAAAATAAAATATTAAAAAAAAATCCAACCAATTCCGCTCATATTCCGCTCATCCCGATAAAGGAAGTCACCCATGATTCGATAATACCATATTCCGCTAATGCTTTAAACGCAGCTATCGAAAAGAGAAGCTTAAACTTTACTACTTTTCTATGTTAACTACATTACCAAATTAAAATAATAACAATAATACTTGCTTCCAAAGAAACACACACATAATTCACATACCAAGCATAATAATTACACCAAATAATCCACAAAACACAAAAACACAAAACATACAAAACCCCGCCGCAACGCGCGGGCTTACCCCACTCGTTTGTAATATCAATATATGTGACCGATATTAGCAAGTAACAATCATCGCTTGTCATTGTTGTTAAATTAGTATTACATTAACTTACGCTCTCGACACAATCTCACTATCTTTTACTGCGATGTTTTTATCATTACCACTAACAACTTTGTCCACTAAAATATACACCTTATACTCACATACCTTGTAAATTAATAACGAAAAAGAAATCAAGGGGTGAAGCAGTCTGAACCTCTCCACCAGGTACGGGCAGACTAGTATCACAACGCATTGGTGACCACGATTGTTGTCCACACCTCAATGGTGACCACAAGCGACATTGCGAATGTTCTAGTATATATGATATATGGGCGTGACTGGAATGGCGTGTCATGCTCTTTCTTATGTGTTCCATTTAGCGGCATACGAGAAGGCTATGGTTGTACATTTGTTTTAAGTCGAAGTCAGCTAGTTTACAAATCAATTACTCCGTATTTCTTAGCTAGGTAAAGGAATGTAAAAGAATCCTTCCAATTAGAGCTTCTATTTCGTTTAAGGGGCAAGACCTTTGCAATGCTATGAAAGGAAACTATATATGTAATTGGAGATACAATGACACTACTTATAACTAATACAATACGCAATCCTAAAAGAAACTTGTGGTATCAAGATGGCATGTCAACCAAATTTCTGTGGAGTACATTTGAGCTAACCACGTTCCAGTTGTAAAGCAGAAGAAGAGGGAGAACGGGAACCACCCCACAAAGAAACCCACGTTCCAGACGCGAAAGGAATTACAAAAATGATGGATGAGTTTGTGCACTAATAGTGGAGGTGAATGACCATACTAAATCTTCTCTTTTATGTCTCCAGTTTCTTTTTCTACGGCTATTGCTAGATAGCAACGCTTGGCCTATGTTTAGGGTTTAGGGTTTAATTAAGGGGTTACAATTTTCTACATAACACGAAACATGACTCGAAACTGATGAAAAACGAATTTTTTTACATATAAGCATAATTTTAGTCAAGGTCACTTAAAATGTTTATTAATACGGTGTTTAGTTGATGGCGTTGAACAAATCGACCATGCAAAGTATTTAACCCGTGTAACTTATTTAGATAAACCAATTATAATCGGGTTTATTAACCTAATTACTTTATACATGTCGTGACCAAGTCCTAACCCTGTACGAGGTGGTCAGTTGCTTTACATATTTGGTGGTTATCGTGACGATAACACACAGACAAACAAAGTTCATGTTTTTTACAATAGTATGTTATTTTTTCTTTATTTTCTTGATTTTATCGGTTAAGAATGTTTTTATGGCATGGTTGCTTGATAAGAATGTAATCTTTGTTTTGGGTTTTTGGTGTATATTTGTCATTTGATTGTGTATAGAACATTTCATATGGTATTCTTACTTGATAAAAATGGTTTTCTTTTAATTGAAAGTGCAATTGGATTATAATTCAAGTGAGTTTGAGTTGTTATAGGAAACTGTGTCGTGATCATGATTATAAAACTTGCTAGGCCGTAGTCGCACAGTTGGCTACTTTGTAAGTAACCGGCCTAGGCGGTGAGTATTCGGATTAAAATTTGTATATTTAAATTTCCAAAGTATATTTTTTACATGTTAATAGTACCATCGAATTTTAATAAGACTCTACAAAATTTGTTTAGAAACAAACATTTACACAATTGTTCAAATACTTCAAACTGAGTTTTGACCGTGTTTGATCGGTTTTTGACCAAACTGAGCGATTCAGCTCAACTTGCCTCGATCACTAGCCTTGTATAGTGGCAAGTAATCGCTGATTATCCGAACTTGTAATCCGAGTTTTACAATAATGTGGTTTAGTACTTGGTAGTTTGGTATTAGCCACTTTTGTAGGAGGAATGCTAGACTCACATAAGGAAGGATAAAATAAATAAAATCACACACTGATGTGTCAAGAAGTGATTGGTTTATTTTGTTATATTTTCTATCTCTCCTCTCTGATTAGACCAATCACTCTCTAAACACATCAGCGTGTGAATTTTTTTTTGTGTAATTATTATATGGGTCTAACATTTCACCTTTTGTAGGGTTGAGCCGTGATATTAATTGGGGTGAGGATCCTCTCTCATTACTTAACTCAAGTTGGGCATTTGTAAGCCATTGGATTTGATCCAATGGCTCAAATCAAAAGAACTTCTTTTGATTTGAACCATTAGATCAAATCAATGACTTACACTACCCCAACTTGAGTGAGTTGAGTCAAGTTGGTTTTTCAACTTGGGACAATTCCCATCCTATTAATTGATGAATTTAGTGGGTCCACCATTTTGTTTGATCGAACTGTAGTCAACTGAACTTTCTTGCACATCTACAGTCTCATGGATGTCGAAGTAAATTTATGGCATGCAAAATGTGTGTAGAAACTTTCACGTGGACTAAAGTTACGATGGTAGGAGTGGGGTCCTCAGCTAGATTTTCTATGGCGGACTAGATTTTCTATGGCAGGCGGAACTTTACATCCACAACTTGGAGGTGTTCTTGTATTCATTGGTGGTTTTAAATTGTAATAGGACTCTTGCAGCATTTGTTGACATGTACTACCTGCATACAGGTTTAACCTTCAGGCTAAAAGGAGGGGCGGTGATCGGGTAATAGCCACATCAACGCCACATCTCTCCTCTCACTTTCTTTCACTTTTCACCCGTTTTGGTCACATCCCCCTCACATTTTTATTAAAATACACACTTTATACAAATATACATCACTAAATACCTTACACACACTTACAAAACAAATAAAAAATATTAAAACAAAAAAGAGGGGCCCACAAAAATTAGCTACTCACTATGGTGAGCCTCTCACCATTCTTTCCTCTTTTCACTGTGACTTGCTCCTTCTGTTTTGGTACTCACGCGTAACCATGCATGTCACCGAAGGCATGTCGCTGCCACTCCGTTTAGTCTCATGTTCTTGCTCATAGCTATAACCAACATAAGTGTAAAAGGTGTGGGTAAAAGATTATTTTGAGAAGAGTGATTTCCTTTTCGGGAAGCAAATAAAAAATTATTATTTAAATGTATTGCGTGTGTATTTGTGTTTTGGAAGTATTTTTAAATGACAAAAAATGAAGAAAAATAATAATAAAAGAGATTGAAAGTGCTGCAATATAGGTTGAAAGAAAGAGAAAATTGATGTAGAGCTGATGTGGCGAGGGAAAACCCTCAACCACACCCTCTACCCTAAATAGTAGTGGTGTTAAAGATATGAAATAAAAAATAATTTGGATTTTTGTAAAAAGAAAATGGATGTACTTTTACCGCAGTTTTGATCCTTAAGGTTTGAAAACATATTAATTGTCAATATTTCAATAAAAAGTGTAAGCTTTATTGGTGTGTATCGGTTTGGTTATCGGGTTATTCGGTTTATTTGGTTCGGTTAAATATTTTTTCATGATAAAACCGAGAACCAAACCAAACCGAATTCAAATTTGATTAAACCAAACCGAATAACCCGAATCACATACTTTTAATTATTTATTTATATAATTATTTATATTTTTTTCAAGAAAAAAATCAAGCTTAAAAATTTTTATATCTATACTATGAGAAAGTTTTAATTTTCTTTTTCATAAAAATATATAAAAGTTATATATATTTGTGTGAATTCGATTTTTGGTTCGGTTTTTGATTCATTGTGCCATTATTATATCTAAACCGATAACCAAATACTACCTCCGTCCCACATTAGGTGTTCAGTGTGATTTAAAAAAAAAAAATTATTGAACTTTGATCTTAAATATATTTGTTTGTGTTAAATAATACTTAATGAAAATACATTCAAAAACTTAATCCGTTCATATATCTTGTATAAAGAATTATATAACACGAACAAAAATATTTAAAGTGAGAAAAAAATACTTGAAAAAGTGATAGTGAACACTTAATGTGTGACGGAGGGAGTATTTACTTAAGTTCGTTTCGGTTTTGACAAATTCGATTCGATTGCAAATTCGATTCGTGTTTTTTAGTTCTGTTTCCGTCAGATTCGGTTTCTGTGAGTGAAACTCGAATTCTGTACACCCCTAGTAACCTTAAAGAAATGTGATTATACTTTTTGTCAATTACGCTAAGTAAGGCTATAAAGCAGTTCTTTGATAATGGTATTATCCCTCGGTATTTGAATAAAACGTTAGTAGTTTTGCTCCCAAAGGTCTCTTTTCTAGAGACTAATGGTCAATTTCGCCCAATTAGCCTTTGTAACTTTGTTTATCGAGTTATATCAAAAGTTATGGTGAACCGTTTGAAACCATTTATGCACCGTATCATTTCTCCACAACAATCTGCTTTCATCCTAGGTAGGCTCATTCAAGCTTGCATTATTGTTGCTAACGAAGCTTTTCATTACATATGCAACAAGAAAAAAGGGGATCAAAGGGTTATGGCTTTGAAGTTGGATCTTAATAAAGCTTTTGATAGAGTCGAATGGACTTCTTAATTGCAACATGTAGAAAATTGGGTTTTGGAGAGAAATGGTGTAGATGGGTTTTAGCGTGTATATCTTCTTATGAAATGGATCTTTTAATTAATGGGGGGTCTATTGGTTCTGTTAAGCCTTCCAGGGGAATTCGTCAAGGAGATCCTTTGTCTCCGTACTTGTTTATCATTGTTTCTGATGTCTTATCGCAAATGATAAACAAGGCCATGCATGATTCTTTGCTTACAATTATAAAAATGTCTAGAAATTGCCCAGTTATATCTCATTTCTTTTTTTCCGACGACTCTTTATTCTTCCTAAAAGCAAAGATATCTGAGTGTGATTGTTTGATGGAGCTTATTAATCATTATTGTGCAGCATCCGGGCAATGTATTAATTTTTCCAAGTCAGAATTGATGTTTTCTTCAAACACTCCATCTGATGTGCAAAATGAGTTTTGTAATCATCTTGGTGTTAAGTTGATGGGGCGCCGCTCGCTTTATCTTGGTTTGCCATCTATATATGGTCGAAATAAAGGAGAATTATTCTCTTTTATATTAGAACAGGTTCTACATAAAATGCAGGGATGGAAGCAAAAACTTCTTTCACAAGCTAGGCTTGAGGTTCTGATAAAAGATGTTATTCAAGCAATCCCATCATGTGCTATGCAATGTTATATGTTGCCTAAGGGTTTTCTTCAAAAGCTGTTAGTCCATATTAAACGATTTTTTTGGAGCGGGGATGCTCATGAACGACATATCCATTGGTTGAACTGGGACCATATTTCTCGCTCTAAAGATTGTGGTGGGCTTGGTTTTCGAGATCTTTCATGTTTTAATTTAGCTCTTCTTGCTAAACAGGGGTGGCGGCTCATTATAAACCCAAGTTCTTTTTGGGGTCGTGTTCTAAAGGGAATTTATTTTCCATGATCCAACTTTCTAACAGCTACTAACGGTTCACGCCCATAATGGCTTTGGCAGAGCTTACTTCAAGGAAAGGATCTTCTTCTTCGTGGCATACAGTGGTAAGTTGGAATGGTTCAAATATTCAATTTTTGGATGCAAAAGTGGGTCCCATACCCGGAAGATTTTTACATTCGAAAACCTCGTGGCCCTTTCGCATCAAATGCTTTGGTTTCTGATTTTATTACTAATGATGAGTGGGATTTTTCAAAACTTCAGCTTTGTGTTCATCTGGAAGAAGTTAAGTTCATTTCTCAGATTCCTATATCTAGTACTTTGTTAATGGATAAAATTGTTTGGCATTATGAATCTAATGGGAATTATACGGTTAAATCAGGTTATCACCAAGCGCTACTTCAACGTGAAGTTAGCTCAAAACCTGAAGCCTCCTCGTCATCAATACCAAACAAAAGCTTTTGGAACCTGAAGACATTTCCAAAAATCAAAATATTCTGGTGGAAAGCTTGTTTAAATGCCATTGCTACTTACGAGAATCTTTCACGAAGAGGATGTCATTGCTTACTGATATGTCCTTTTTGTTACACCGAGATTGAAACGGTTGAGCATGTGTTGTTCGAGTGTCCTTGGACAAAAGTGGTATGGTTTGGATCAGCTCTCGGTCTCCGTTTGGACAACATTTATTGCCCTATTGTTTCGCGTGTCCAACAAATATTGGATATGGTGCATTCTAACTCGGAGCGTATAAATATCTACACCTCTTTGGCTAATATTGCATGGCAGATTTGGAAAACTCGAAATGAATGTATTTTCATTGACATTAGACCTTCCCCTTCGCGTACAATATCAAGGTTGTATTGTATATCCCGTGTTTTTAATTTGGTGTTTCCATCATCACTACCCATGTCTTGTGCTTTGGTTGATCGTGATGAATCTCATGAGAGTTCACTTCAGTGGATCCACCCCCCCCCCCCCCCCCACTTGTAATTGTGTGAAACTCAATTGTGATGCATCCTATAAATCAGACCGAGCATCTTTAGGTATCATTATGCAGGACTCATCAGGATCTATTATATTATGCTCTAGTGAAATCGCTTCCGCCTCTAATCCACTCATGGCTGAACTCTTAGCCATCCGAAGTGCTTGTCGCCTAGCTCTTTCTTATGGTTGGCATAATGCAACAATTGAGTCGGATTGCAAAGCAGCTATTTCTCTCGCTTCCTTGGAAGGTGATCCTCCTTGGTCCTTATATGCTATTGTGGAAGACATTAGAACATGGGCATCCCAACATGCTATATCTTTTTCATAGGTTAAACGTGAATGTAATTTAGCAGCTCATATTGTTGCTAAAATAACTTTTAGATCTCATGAAAAATTTCTTTGGGTTGATCGTTTTCAGATGTAATTACCTCAATTGCGAAGAGTGATATGTTATAATATTTTTTTGCGGGCCTCGGCCCTTCTTGTGTTAAAAAAAATTAAAACTACTATTTACCTCAAAGACTAAGCATAATGATCACATTTGAAAAACAACTGAAAAGACCAAGCATAAGGATTGCATTTGAAAAAGTTGCATCTCAACATGAAACTTTGGAGAAATATATGACGACATGAACATTACTATATCTATTTTAGCACATATACAAAGTCTTTACTATATAAGTACTAGTATCAACAGTGAAAAATGTTTTCATCACGTAATATAAAAATCAAATTATTTTGAAGTTAAATTTTTAAAATTGTTAATCATATTTTTTGTGGACCGGTGAATGTTCAAATCTAACTAACGTTTTATGCTAAAAAAAATGTCAGCAATATTCAGCAACACCAAAAGCAACAATAGATAAAGGAGCATCATCCACGAAATCATCAAATTAAATCCATCCTCAGAACATTTTTTCTAACTCACATCATCATTATCAATATCTTCAACGACAAATGACTAAATCTCTAACGGATGATGTAGAACCCTGTAAAAATTTCTTATAATTAAATTGTTAATAAATAAATAATCCTTCATTATCGTTTCTAATTCCCATTTTCTCGGAAAAATTTGAAATTTTTCTCATTATATTATTTTGGCGATTTTCACAAAATAATATAATTCACGAAATGACGGAATTAATCCTCGACACGTTACACGAAACCTAAACTTTTCAATTAATCCTAAAACCTAATTCCTAATCCTAATTATATTTAGTAAATATAATTAAAATTCCCTAATCACTAAATTAGCCAAACGGACCCTTAATAACTTTCGGCCCACATCCTCAGCCACTATTCATAAGCCCACGAAACTAAGCCCAAAATCCAATTCATATAATTTTCATCCGATGGACTAGACCAAACCCTCCCCAAAATGCCTCGTTTATTTTTAAATTTTACACACGACCTACGTATTTTATTTTCTCATCTCATTAACCTACTAGCCAACTATTAGTGTGTCAATTCTCACGTTCATACGTTGAGTTTTGATACGTTTTTAAGAGGCAAAGTATTTGACTTGTACAAACCCAAATCGATTTACAATATATTCAAAACTTAACCGTTTTGAATCCCGTTTGTTTCTAATCGTTCCTAATAATATTCCTGAGATGATTCTATGCTCAAATGTTAAAGATGATCATGCATAAATAAGTAGTGTACGATTTGGTAAATCGTATATATGGAAAATCATATGGTCGACATAGGCATGAATCACCCCAACACCTTCCTTCTTTTGTGCTCTCACAAGCCTTTCTAAATCAATATAAAATTGCACCTAAGAGCTAGTTACTGACATGCTATAGTATACGAAGAGTTCTCATGGAAATTTTCTTACTAACGTGTTATATATTCAAGTAATATATAAACTACATGCATGCACTTGCTCTTATTCATTCACACACTCTTTCACTTAGTTAATTCGTCCTTCAAAATACACTTACAAGACCAGGGAATCGATTGGTATATTATTGGAAGCAAGGAAAGGAAATCGGGTTGATATTTATATATAACGTTGGGTTATATAGTGAAACGTGATTTTCTTGTGTTCCATTCTATCACACTCGACTCTTGATCACCTCTAAGGTGTTTGTAAGTCTTTCTTGTTCTTTTCTATTCCAATTCACACGTTAGATTATTGTCATGCACCATGTTTAATTTGTTTCGAACGTATATACTTTACATATATATTTCACGTACATATTTATTTTTAGTACACGAAACGTGACTAGCCTCTATCTTGGAAGGCCTAGGAGTCACGTAGCACACATAATTCACGTTAGTTATAAAGTTACAAGCATTTCACGCATCCATTTCAAATTACATCCATCGTATGAAATTTAGTATAACACTTAGTAAAATTTCTAAGTTTTCAAAATATAAATCGTTTCAACCATGCTACAAATCACTCGTATAACTTAAAATTTCATTTAACAAAGGTACTATATTATTTCACGACGCCATAGACTACCTAGAAAACTAACATTTTCATATAAACGACTTGTGAAAATAATCACGTTTTGACATCCTACTCGATCCATTTTGAATTGACATCAACCGGATTTTTCAAACCAAAAATTATAATAAAACCTTATGTTTGTCGACTTGGGTTCAACAAAAGCCCATTAAGTATTTAAAATCCGTAAGCCCACTGGGCCCATATGAAATGTTTTTAGAATCATAAAAATGACCCAAAGCCAAGCCCAAAACTTTTTCCATGCCCTCGCCTCCAAAACTCTTAACGGGCCTTAGTTTGAATCGTTCAAAGCCCATAAGCTAAAAAAATAAGCTTTTGAATAAATAAGCAGTTAAAATAAGCTTGTTACTTACTAAACAAGCTTCGGAAATTTTTAGAAAAGTTTTATAATTATTTTTGCAAAATTGGACTAAAAATGTAACGCGACGACACCTAGAGGGACTAAATGTGTAAATATTGAAAAGAAAGGACTAAACCTGTAAATACAGAAATATAAGGGTAAAATGTGATAAAAATTAATATTCTAAGGTTAGTATTGATTATTGGACAAAGTAGAGGACTATAGTTGAAATATATATAAAAAGGACTAACGGTGTAACGCAAGTATCGTTAGTGTAAAAATGGTAAAATTGGAAAAGGAGACAAAGACTAAACGTAACTTATTTATCATTCTTATTTATTTTCTATTTTCGTCAATTTATTTCATATTACGTTTAAACTTTATTTTATATTATTTAACGTAACGTTAATAATATATATAACGATATTTAAAAAGTTAATACTCCCTCCGTCCCTTATTAAATGTCATGTTTGAATTTTCAAAGTCTTTCTTTCTCAACTTTGACCTTAAATATTTTTGTTTGTGTAATATAATAGTTGATACAAAATATATGAATGAATTAAGTTTTAAATGTATTTTCATTGCGTATAATTTTTATCAAATACTATATAACACAAGTAAAAATATTTAAGGTCAAAGTTAATAAATAAAGACTTGAAATGTCAAACATGGACATTTAATAAGGGACGGAGGGAGTATTTTACTTACGATTAAAAAGGAAAAACTTCGATGGATAATTTAAAAATCATATTTTGTCATATCATGCATATCACAAGAATTACACTGCACATCACTTATTTGTCATAACGAATATCTAATATTCGTTATTTCTTCGTAATTACCGAATAGTATTTGGTCAAGTTTTTAGATAAATTTATTTATCAGGTTGTGTTTCGAAGCCGTTTTCATAAATTCATCCAACTTTATTTTCTTCGTTTTCAGTATCAATCAAGGTTTACTTATTTTCAAAACTCCGTGAGGGGGATACATGTTATAAACAGATCGCAAGTATTTTTCTGTATGCTTCCTGACTGATATATGCCTAAGTTAGCTATTGCCAAAAGACCCTTATTCATGAGCCATTAATCACTGAGGTGAACGCGAATATAATGAATAGATCTATTTAAGGTTTGACAGCATGTCCCATTAATACTTGATGGAACGCCATTATGCATGTGGTTAGTCATATTAGTCGTGATAATTATATTTGAGTAAAAATAGGAACTGGAAAATCACCTATTACACGAGGGCAAATTTATCATTGATTTGATAAACACCTCCGTTTTTACGGTATTTGTTAACGTTTGCGTGTCATGAGACTTAGAGCAATATATGAACTGCAATATCAATATTTTCAAACTGATTGTATTTTCCAATACAATCTTGCTTGTGTATCAAAATATTATTAAATTCAAACTCTATGATTTCACTCAACAATTTTGTTGACTTTTAAGCATGTATCTCAGGTTTTTAGCAAGGGAAGCAAGCATGGAACGGGCGGCAAAAATCTTCAAAACATGTTTTCTTTATTTCAATAATGGTGTAAAATAAATGATGTTTGATTTAGTTCAAAACATCAAGACTTTTATAATACTCTGATAAGGACCTCTTGTATGTTGAATTTGTATAAATGAAATTATGTTTTAAAACGTCTCTTTCGAGCCGTTTTCTATAATTATGACTTCGATCCTCACCGTAACACCCTAATTACTATTCCGCTGCCGCATTTCAAATTAGGGGGTGTTACAGATGATATACAAAAGGATCGCTTGATCGCGAGAACGCTTCAAGAACAAGTATTAGAACTAATGAGGTCTATTGAAATGAAAAATGAAATTCTTGAAATGTAAAAAAAAAAAAAAAAAAAAAAATGTTTGTATAAAATTTACTATCTTTCATCTTTTTGTTTTATGAATATGGTTTCTGTTAGAGCGAATATTGTAAGATAATATGATTGATAGGATAATGGTGAATTGATTTGATTGATTGATTACGATTACACCGTATCTATAAATAGTACAAGACATAATGTTGTAGACTCGGGCTTTGGCCCGTTACATAATATAGGCTAACACTCCCCCGCAGTCCGAGCGGCGAAATCGTAAAAGCTCGGACTGGAGATTAAAAGCTAAAAAACATTAAAGCAAATAAATAATTGTTGATGAAGATATTCGACAACAAGCGAAAGCACATCTTCAGCAGCAGGCAACAAAACGGATAAACCAAAGTATCCGTACCAAACAGGATAAACCAAAGTATCCTGACCAAATGGGATAAACCAAAATATCCCTTACCAAAGAGGATAAACCAAAGTATCCTGACTAAACGGGATAACCCAAAGTATCCCCTACAACTAAAACAAACGGGATAACCGAAAGTATCCCCTACAACTAAAACTCATGCACTAATATTAAAAGAAAAAAAAAAATAAAAAAACGAAAGTTGGTTCTAAAACTTCAACCCCCAAAGAACCTTCCAAACAAACGGGGCGTGTTTTTCTATTGAAAAACATAAAGATCTACCAAACTTAAAGACCCCCACTGTCTCGTAACATCTACCACATTCAAAACCAGAACAAACTCAATATCCCATCCCACGTTAACAACTATCTAATCCCATCTTCTACAAACAACATTTATCCTAACCTCTGTCGGCTGTCCCAACCAACCTTAGATCTTTAAAAGGATCTTGAAGCCGAAAGATATCAACAAGGTTCATAGGTTGCGACTATTTATTTTTAGAAAAGAACGAAAGGAGCTTGCTTGTTCGAAGATTAGCAGCAACAAGAAACAAGGACAGTGGTGGTTCGGATTAATATTGAAAGGATTTTTTTAAAGGTTCAAGAAAAGATAAGAGGGTAAGATTTGTGTTTAGTAGCTGCGTGTGGTGTGTTTTGTAATTAGTTAGAGTGGATCATATGCTACAGTAGGGATTAGGGAAAATGAAAAGTAAAGGAAGCCCTCCGAACCTCCGGCGAGTAGCCGGCGGCTGGAGGCGGCAGCGAAAGATTATAGTGGCGGAAGAATTAGGGTTTAAAGATTGTGGATCTTAATGCTCTGATACCATGTAAGATAATATGATTGATAGGATAATGGTGAATTGATTTGATTGATTGATTACAATTACACCGTATCTATAAATAGTACAAGACAGAATATTGTAGACTCGAGCTTGGGCCCGTTACATAATATAGGCTAACAAATATGACTATATGAGATAGTATAAAATGATTAGTTCTTTAATTCAGGGACGGAGCCATATTGGGCTTAGGATGGGCCATGGCCAACCTCATTCTTAAATAGAAGTACAACTTGTCTATGTGTTTTGTATAGTCTATCAGCCCACCCAAAAATAAGAAAAGCTCACATATTTAAATGTCTATCAAAAAATTTTGACATCCAATTTAATAATTGAAAACTGAAACTATGGTTTACAGGTCGACAGGAGTTCAATTGTCAATTTGTTTTTCTGGATTTTTTATTAGTTTTTGTTTTGGCCCACCTGAGTAGACAATCCTAGCTCTGTCACTGTCTTTATGTTTTACTTTTTTATGTCTCTCTACTTCCGGGTTTACCACCTATCCTAGTGGTAGGGGTAGGATTTGTCTACAATTTACCTCCTCCTTACCCTGCTTCAGCGGGATTTGGTTTGTTGTTATAGTAGTGAAAAACATGTGAATTGTAAAATATAAGATTGCCCATGCCCACTCATGGATCGGACATGACATGCGACAATGTCCTTTTTTTAGTTTTGTCTTCAAGGCGCAAGAAAGACAACCTTAGTGACATGCATTCACGACATGTTATATAAATATGCTTCTTGTTAAAGGACATGGTGCAGTGACGGGTAGCACGTTATAGGTGTCATTTTGGAACTTATAACACCCATATAAGTTTTATAATACACGTGTGTTAGTGTCATAGGTGCGAATATGGTTGGGTTGACATGGTGTTATCCATTTTTTTTTTCTATGGTGTGTTATATGAATACTCTTGGGGGTAATGTTTATGTTATAAGAGTGTTATAGGAAACATGATGATGTGACGACGTCTATAAAACTTATATGGTGCAACTGCACCTACCACTCTTAGTGCTAATATGATTGATCGTGACATCTTTCAACCCTTGGTCATAACACTTCTAACATCCATTTGTTAAAAGTTTCCTAGCAAAAGAAGATCCATTGCAACAACTTAGAGTCCTTGTTGAATGCATTACTTGATAGCTTATTTGCAGCAAAAGATTCTTGGACCAAACTTGGAAGTTGTTGTTGTTAGTTTAGAAAAATTGTAAGTTAACTCATTACGTATCATTCATTATACACGGTACCCCCAAGTATTGTTCACAAAAGTGCGATACTATACCTTAGACTTATTGGTTATTAGATTAGTTAGTCAAGCCACTTTAAAATCAAGTTTTGTTTCACCATTATCCAATACTAGGGGCGACCCGTGGATTTAAGTGGCCCTGTGCGATTACTACAAATTAGGCCTCTTAAACAATGAAAACGCATATGGATTCTAATTTAAATTACTCACACCATTTTTATCTAGTATTTGTATAATTAAAGATGGAGGACAAAAATTATGATTTTTGCTGAGATAATATAGTATATCAATTAATGACGTGATTTTAATTTAAAGAGGGAAATGATTTGGTGTAAAGTGATGGAAGGGTATGCTATGTTCGTGGCCAACATAGCAGAAAGAATGAAAATCGACATTGTGCTTTTAATGCACTACGTTTTATTTCATACAATTAAAAACTTTGGATAAAAATATGAGTTCCCTTTATTATATTGGATCATGTACAATTGGTTATTCTGCATAGGCTGGAATCTGGCTCTGTATAACACCTTGTAACACGATTACACTACATATTATGTAAGGTTGTGTCTTTTAGGCAATAAAAACAAATTTTGCGAATTCATGTCAATTCGCGAGGGTGGTGTTTTATGCCCGAGAAAGACAAACATTGTAAATGTTTGGTCCATCGGAAGGAAAAAGTCAAAGTGTGCAATCTTCTCTACCAAGTGGAGTGTTAAGTTTGGTGAATTGGAACTATTAAGTATAGCTTAGGGAGTGGATATAAGACGGCTAGGATGAACCGGGCATTATACATCAATATGTAACGTGATACAATCGTTGTAGGGAGCATTTATACCCGATGATTAGATAGGGAAACTGATTGAACTTGCCAAACAATTGTGATAATTGTGATATAATGTAGGGGTGAGCAAAACCGCCCGAATCCCGACAACCGACCTGATCCCGACATAAACCGATAGTCCCGAGACCAAATAATAGCTTCTCGGGTCGGGAGTCGGGATGGATTTTTAGCATTTTCGGGATTTGGGATGGGTCGGGACGGGCCAAAAACTGACAAAATACAAGCAAAAACCAACTACTTTCGTGACGGGCCAAAAAACCGACTACTTTTGGGTCGGTATTTGGTTTACGATTTAGGTGACTTTCGGGATCGGGATTAGTCGGAACGGGTCGGGTCGGGATCCGGCCCAATGCTCAACCCTAATATAATGTTATACGAAGCATTTATACCCAATGACTGGACGGAGAAATCGTCTGAACTTGCCGAATTAAGTCGATGGAAGCATGAACACTCCAGTCTTCGGTCCCTTGATTTTTTTCTTGTCTCAGTCCATTGACATCTCACAACTTGTTCAAAATTTGTCCATATTTGATAAATTCGACCGATTCGAAACCCGCCAAACCAAGTCGGAATCATTCTATCCAATCCAATCCGATTTTGGTTTTGAGCTCGAGGACAACCCTTAAGCATTGTGTTTAACACATTTAGATAGATAAGCTAAACAAATCTCTTGAGGAGTTTAGGTTACACGTAAACGAATTATAGTTGACAAGTCTGACCCGATTATCTTGCGTAACTAGTTTTAAATTAAATTGTTGTAATTGTAACCAATCTAAGGGTGAGCATCGGTCTGGGACCGGACCGGACCGGACCGAAGACCGAATTAAGGTAAAAACCGGGACCGAGACCGAGACCGAATGTGGTCGGTCCGGTCCGGTCCGGTCTTCGGTCGGTCCGGTCCAAATAAGCAAGATTTGGCAAGTTTTTTGGTCCGGACCGACCGGACCGAAGACCGAATTAGCCAAAAAGCCTAGACCGAGGACCGGACCGAATACGGTCCGGTCCGGTCCGGTCGGTTTTGTCGGTCGGTCCGATCCATCCGGTCCGTTTGCTCACCCCTAAACCAATCAACCCAAATCCTCAGCCCAACCCAAAGTACCATCTAGTGTAAACAAAAAAAAAAAAAAACCATTTTAGACTTCTTGTACATTTCAGGCTTTCACCTTTGTATATACCCATTTTTGCATGAAGACGATCTCACTCACTCACACAAATCCCAACAACAAAACCAAGAGTAACAAACACACAAACCTTCAAAACCCAAAATTAAAAAACACCCCAACACCAAATCAAGAAAACCCTTTTCTAATTTGAACCCTAATTTCTTTTATTTTTTTTACATTTCTTGGAAGATGATGAAGTGGGAAAAATTGGAGATAAATAAAGGTGGGCCCGGTAAGAGATGGGGCCACACGTGTAACCCTGTACGAGGTGGTCAGTTGCTTTACATCTTTGGTGGTTATGGTGAAGATAATACTCAGACTAATAAAGTTCATGTTTTTGACACCAGTATGTTTTCTTTTCTTTTTTTTAAAATCTTTTTTGATTATATGATGAATTTATGGCTTAAGAATGTTTTTATGATATGGGTATTTCATAAAAATGTAATCTTTGATTGTTATGTAGAACAATTTATATATGGTAGGTGTATTCCATAGAATAAAGTCTTTTTGCTCAAATGAAAATGGAATTGTTTTAAATTAGTGAGTTATAAGTTGCTAATCAGCACTGTGTTGTGTTAGTAGTTTTATGTGGGACACTTTGTATAATGGGTCTGCTGGTTTGTTCCTCTCACGTGTTTCCAACCGGTTAAAGTGGTTAGAGACAAATAATGGGTATGATGGAAATGGGGTTGGTACAGGGGCGGAGCCAGAAATTTTTGGTCGAGGGGGCGTACTTTAATAAATTTTAGAAACTACACTATAAATTGGTACTTAAGGAGGGCAAATTACGAAAAAAAAAGACAAATATTTTCGAAAATTTACAATTTTTTTGCTATTTTATCTCCGCCCATGATTGCGCCCGTTGCGATTATGGGTGATTGTGTATATGCTCATGGTTCTCTGAAGTTGTGTTTCTTAAGAACTAGAAGTAGGGGGTATTTGGGGTTGCTTATTTTTTTGCTTATGCCTATAGATATAAGTACTTATAAGCTGCTTAGATAAGCACTTTAGGAAATTTTGTATTTACTTATTTTGTTATAAACTGCAATAAGACCAATTTCTAACAGGAATTTCAATGTAATCTGTTATTAACGGGTTTTAGGTTAGACATGATGGTAAAAGAGTAATTTTAGTTTGATTTCTAATAGACACTTTTAAATAAACATTTTGCTGTTAACTCAGATAAGCACTTCGGAATAAGCGTCTTCTAACGACCCAACCTATACCTGCTTGATAAGCACTCAGATAAGCACATTTTACTGTAAACTGCAATAAGACCAATTTCTTACAGAAATTTCAATGTAATCTGTTATTAACCGGTTTTAGGTTAGATATGATGGTAAAAAGGTAATTTTAGTTTCATTGCTAATAGACACTTTGAAATAAACATTTTACTGTTAACTCAGATAAGCACTTTGGAATAAGCATCTTTTAACGACCCAACCTGTACCTCCTTATTGAACTTGCTTATGTTGCCTCAAAATAAGCAGACATCATAAGCAGTTGGATGACCCGCATAGAAGGAATTAGTTTTACGAATAGTAGTGGTTATGATGAAGGTTGGTGATAGTTTTATTTTATATAGATCTCTGACTCTCTGTTAGTAATTTTATGCAGTCCCTAACACCCTCATAGAAAGCGTTAGTTTTACAAATGGCAGTGGCTCCCTTTCTTATATAAACTGTATTATAGAATTTTTGTGAACTATCTTGGTATGAAGTTAAAGACTTGAATTGGTATCACATCTGTGACTGAACTTGACTAAAAAGGATAACGGTTTATGAGTCGCCGAGGCCCGTGTATTTTATCTTTGTTTAAGTACTACAACACAAGTAACATTAACTTTTTATCTGTCAGATGTGGTAAAAAAACATGATTATAGAGTTGATTCAGTGGCTCATGTTAGAATTTGCTCATTTCCCTTTATTATTTGTGTTAAGTTGCACGGACTTGGAGTGAACCTGATATGCAGGGTGCACTGCCCGTGCCCAGAGATAGCCACAGCTGCACTTCAGTTGGAGATAAGCTGTTTGTATTCGGAGGCACTGATGGGAATGTTCCTTTAAAGGATTTGCATATTTTGGACACCTGTGAGTTGCTGCTACCTTCATGCATTTTGCACACATTTAATGTCAAATCATTATATCTTTTTGACTACTGCTTATATTATGACCCAAATGTAGTATCTGATTGTTGATATGATTTTTTATTGTCAGCCACAAATACATGGATCGCACCAATTGTAAGAGGAGATGGCCCCGAAGCACGAGAAGGCCATAGTGCTGCACTTATTGGCAAAAGACTTTTTATCTTTGGGGGATCTGGAAAATCTGTTGAAACTCCTGTTGAAGAATATTTTGATGATTTATACATATTAAACACTGGTGAGTGTTCTGCCTGGACATTGTCCTTAGCAGCTTATAAAGATTTGTATGTTTTCATCAACTTTGTAATAAAAATTGATAAGTTTATGACTTTATTCACTGATTTCAGAGACAATGGTATGGAAACGAGTGGCAACAAATGGAATCCCACCAGCGAAGCGTAACAGCCATACTTGTGTCTCATGGAAAAACAAGATTATTGTGATCGGTGGTGAAGATACGCAGAACTATTACCTTTCTGATGTCCACATGCTCGATACAGGTTTCATATTTGACTGTTTTTACAACACTTGGTTACATATTAATCTGATGTTACTAACTAATATTTACTTTCTTTTTTCATAGATACTCTTACATGGACAAAGTTGGTAACCAATGGTGAGCTGTTGCCACCTAGAGCGGGCCATACAACCATTGCATTAGGCAAATACTTGTTTGTCTTTGGAGGGTTTACTGATGATGAAGACCTGTATGATGACTTATATATGTTTGATCTTGGTATGCAACTGAATTTTCTCTGACGTCTATTAATGTCATGTATGTTGAAGTAACAATTATGGCATGCAAAATACTTGCAGAAACTTTTAAGTGGACTAAAGTTACGACGTTAGGAGTGGGACCCTCTGCTAGATTTTCTATGGCGGGGGGCACTTTACATCCGCAACATGGAGGTGTCCTTATATTCATTGGTGGCTGCAATAAGACTCTTGAGGCACTCGATGACATGTTCTACCTACACACAGGTTAAACCCATATGTTCTGCTCAATTTCAAATGTCACCAAATTTGTTTTTCTTGGTTTACTGTTATGCTAACTGATGTGTTTTTTAGGACTTGTAATTGAAAATGAGCGAGATGATAGAAAGTTGGAAAAGTTATCTTTGAGGAAGCAGCTAAGATTAAAAAGTCAAGAACATCAAAGTGTGAATCCCGGGTATGATACCCCAATGACTGGCATGGATACAAGTTCCATTGCAAATCAACCCGGCACCATGCCAGCTCATGCAGATGGACAAAATATTTACTTAAACGAGTATCAAAATGCAAATGGGAAGAGAACATTTCAAGCAAAAGTCACAAAGAACATTACAAATTGCTATACGATTGAGACGGTTATAGATGGGAAGCCTCTGCGCGGAGTTTTATTCTCGAACAATGTAAGCAATAAGAAGCCGGGTGCTGATGATTTAAGAAGGTTAGAAATCTTGCTTGTTACCAACATATATTGTATAATTTGAATGCGCTTTATGGATTTTAAATTTCTGTGGTTATTGGTCTTGTAAACATCAGGAAAAGGGTTGCGGTTGACAGTGGTAAAAAAAGTTATGAGAATATTATGGGGGACAACACAAGAAGCCCTGAACACCAGACACCAGGAGCTACGTCTGCTGCTTCAGATATGAAGACTCCAGCAGCTTCTAATGTGTCTCCTCCCCATGAGGTTAGCATTCAAAGCTATATGTTTGGGTGATAACTGATAACTGATAAAGTGATAATGCATCTTTGTATATAGTATCTAGTACTCTGTATCTAGTACTCTGTAGTACAGATTTGATGTCTGTAGATGCAGACACATCAAAACCAAAATCATGACAGAGACTAAACATATGAATCAAATACCATAAAAAAAGATACGTTGAACTAAAACGTAATATCATATATTCAAGGGGACTTTCTAAAATAAAGAGCTTTGGGTAGAGTGAGCTAGAATTATATATCTAACTAGAGACAAAAACATAAAATATAGGCAAGAAGAGACAAATACTGAATAAGAGATGCAGAACTTTGTCACGGATGTTTGAATCTTGGCAAGTTGGAGATGATGGAGATTGAACCGTCTTATGCTGATTAATATGACCTAAACTGAATGGCCAAGATTATAGCGCTACCTTTAGTTTTATTTTATTTTTATTTTTTTTGTTCAAGGCTAATAGAATGCACCTTATAAAGTGGATGTGCCTTTAGCACCCTTCTATCACATTCCTTTGGACTCTCTAATTGTCTCTCTACCTCCATTACATAGGCATAACTTCCAACTTTAAATGCGATCCTTTGTGTTTGTGACTCGGAAACGCTCCAGGCCTAGTAAGTGCACTCTATCTAACCTGAATTCCTTGTGCTCCTGTACCATGTGCAGTGTGTTCTACCACTGTTAAGAATTAATAAAACCAATCCCACATTGACTGGGGACATAGAGATGCTGGTTAAATACAGTCACCACTTTACAGGTGTGACACGTTTTCGGGGCACAAACACATTGGAGAGCATCGGAAGTAGGCAGTTAAGCGTGCTTGAGTGGGAGTAGTATGGGAAATTCTTTTGTGGTCAGCTGGAAGAAGCTGCTTGTTTTGAGGCAGAACATTAAATATTAGTATATTACAACTGTGGTGGGGGTGTTACATTGTGTTTGTAAGTTAAATCATTTTACACTTTGATCCCCTTCATAACTATTATTGATTCTAAACACATACCAATTGCATTGTAAAATTACTAGTCTGACATTAGGAATACCTTCCCCAAAATTGATAATAATTTGAAATTTAGTTTGCTATCAAGGTGAATAAAATATGTAGGCAAAAATATTACAGTAGAACTAGTAATCTTAGCTTATTTATATGTTCCAAGTGGTATGAGGCCTCTGGAAATCAAATTCCATTTGTTTGGAGTAGGGATAGTTATCTCAAGAGTAAACATGGGAAGCGATGATGCTCTGTATATTATAATCTTGTTCAAATGAGCCCCCTTTTATGCATCCATCAAAGTGACACTACGCGAAGAACACATGTTTGTTGTGCACCTCCAGTTATTATTGAACTTAATGCAACACAACTCCATTTTTATTGTTGTTCATGCTGCTTCTCATTTAAACGTGATCTAGTTATTCCTGCAAAATTGACTTGAGTACAACCAGTTATTTGTGGGATGGTAAACTTAATACTGTAAGACATATACTCAACTGCCTGCAACTAAAATATGCAGGTTTCAGGAGGTAGGAAATCATCTATGGAATTTAACATAACGAATACATCAGCTGCTGCCGAAGACACTGCCAATTCAATTCCTAACCCTGGTAAGCCATTTACACGCTTATAAATTTGTTGCCATTTTATTGTATCAAGTTTTATCAATTCTCTGAAATCAACTAGGTATCTTTCATGAAGTTTCTATGCCATTAACAATCTGTGGTTGCAGCACAAGGTGAACCACAACCCTTAGCTTTTGACGAACATGGTTTGTTGAATCCCCCAACGCAGCAAGTATGATTCTTTTGCAGAAATTGAACAAGTCTTGTTTATAAGGTTAGTTCAGACTCACCAAAGAATTTGTCTTAACTTGAACAAACATGGTTTAACTAACGTTTCTCTTTCGTAGGTGATCAGTGGAGGTGCCAAATGAGTTACGGTCAGTAAATAAGCACCAAAGTTACGTCCAACTTGTCCAGGCTCCTTAGTCGTTCAAGACAAACAGGCAGCAGTCATTTGCATTGTTGTTTGGTCATGACCCTCAACGAGTTATAACCCAAATCAACTCGGTGGCTTGGAGCCAGCTTGCATCTTAACCAAAAGAAATGTAGGAAAGTAGACTTTCATCTTCTTGCTAGATCACTTGACATACGATCAACTATTAATTATGGCTTTATTCATTGAGCGCTTAGTCTTTTAACCAGTTTCTTGGCAGTTCAGTTTTCTTTAAAATTACCAAAAACATTATATGGCATATCGGATTGCTTTTGTCTAGGTAGAGCACGAATTCTTGTTTGTGTTATTTGTTTGAAATTACTTTTCTGGAGTACAAGAGAACACATTCAATCCAACAAAGACGACGGGCAGATTGCAATCAATATATACATATTACAAATCTGAAGTCAACAACTACCAAGATATGTGTTTAAAACTAAGGTCTACATTGACATCAAACAACACTTGTCACTTGTTATATTCTTGAAGTCGACAATGTTTTCAATAAAGTCTTTATTCTCAACTAAATAAACTAATCATTCTTTTTCTAACCTTTAATTCAAACACAAAATTTTGCAAATCCAACCTCAAATTCAAAGCAAAAATGGTTAGTTGTGCTTGTGGAAGACTTTGCAATAATCCTTACATCTTGGACCAACCAAAATCCGAGTTGTTTCTATCCTTGTCCCGATTAGTACAGATTTTGAATTCACCATTTATGAATTAGGGTTTGAGGTTTAACGGATTAAAAAACACTGATGTGTTGTTTCGTTGTTATTAACAAGACTCTAATTGCAGATTCATTGGTTTGGTGAATTGCGCAATGTGCCAGCGTGCAATTTTTATAATAGTTGGACTATTAAGGGCAAGAAACAACCTTGAGGCAAGCAAAGGAAGATCTTGCAAGGCTTGGGCAATATCTGCATGTGTCTTGGATGACATTCGTCTTGTTTGTTTTGGTCAAAATGTTCTTTTAGACGGTGTTTGACGATGTATGGATGATGGAGCAACCATAATTTCATGTTTTGTAGAAGATTCTGTCTGATGAATGTGTAGCTTTTGAATTGTAGTTTTTGCATTTGAAGTTGTTTTGATTGAACAAGTATTACTTAATTTGGTATTATCCAATAAGAGCATGTTCAAATGATCTTTTTCTAAGTGTTTTAAAACCCAAGATTTAGAATTCACGAACCAAACGCCCCCTTAGTTTCTGTTACGCTGCAAAGTAACTCATTCACCGATCACCACTATCAAACCATGGCTTATGTTTTTGAGAAATGTGTCGAAAGGTTCTGTACCTGTAGTTAAAAGATAGCCGTCAACAATCATTACTAAATTGCAAAGACAAGCTATGAACAAAATTGTATGCAAGATTGACAATAAAGATGACAAGGAAACATTAGCTCCCAAGTCGAAGAAGATATCTAAGGAAATAAACGCTAAGTACCACTTTATCTTTTAGTATATGTGCTGCTCACACTTGGTAGCACCATATAATTGAGCATTGGTGCTACTTAAACTACACCACAAAGGAGTTAACTTCTAATGCAGAAAAGACTTGGATCACCTACAACCACAAGACCACTTTTTGGACATTAGGGTTTGAGCTATAAATGATGAACTAATTAGTCTGATTTGTTCAATTAGGAAAACATAATTGTAAAAGGAATAAGAAAGGCCTTCAGTAGGGGAACCGTATGGTCATTCATTGACAAGATGCAGTAGACCCTTCCAGTATCAGCAGTTCCAGTCATTTAAAACGCAACACAAGAAGAAATAATCAAAACAAGACCCATGGAATAACTTTTACTATTTATAGTTTGATGCATTAGAGTATAATCATATCTGAGTTTTAAGTTACATCTTTGATCATCACGACATTTAGATAACTGATTCACCATAACCCCTTTAAAGCTGCAGCGGGTACCTATCAACCAAAAAAACGGAATAAGGCAAAAAAAAATTACACGAATCCCAACAATGAAATGCAACTATATCGCTATCCAAACACATTAACAATTCGACAACAGTAACATCCAAATAAGTTGTTAAAACACAATAAATTCTAAAAATTCATACCAGAAGCATAGGAAACTTTAGACAAACATAGTCAACTCACGCCGAGTGTACACATTATCTACTCTATTTTCCAACACAGGATAAGCCGCCACAAGCGCATCCTGAGCACCAATGTAAAGTGGGTTGTATATTTTTCAGTACACTTCCCTAACCTTCCTCGCAGGATGAAACAGACCCTGTAGACAGTAGTTAAGCAGAACAGCTGCACCCAATGCCACCTGCAACCTCTCAATAGCTTCCATCACTGCATTTATTACATGCAGTGACGTCTCGAAAATGTTTGGCCATATGTAGTTCAGTAGGTGAACCATAGCATCCTCACACCCCAATCCAGCGACCCCTAAAGCCAAATGTTTAACAGCAGATGCTGCAGTCTGTCTATGAACCAAGTCCTGGTCCATAAGAGCATCCTCAAGTAATGGAGTTACTGCATAGATGTAGTCCTTGCCCATCTCGCCAATGTACTCAAAAAGAAAAGATAAGGACTTCAGCACACCGTTCTGTACGTTTAGCTCAGGTACGCGATACTCGTTCATTAAAGCAGGTAAAACAGTGAAAGGAGAGCATGTTTCTGCAGCGATTGCAATAGCAACAGTTGTGCAAACACGGCTCTGTCGCTCTTGCACCTTGAGATTGTTCAACAAGGTAGCCAGTACATCTTGTGGTCCAATAGCTTTTGCAATGTACCCAAATGTATTCACAGCAGCCCGACGGATTCCTTTTTTGTGAGCCTTTAGCATCTCAAGAAGCTCAAAACAGATCCTCATCCACTCCCTTGCAGGGACATACCCTGCACCACGGTCAGCAATACGACCCACCAAGTCAAGATAGTTCTCCTGAACCTTTTCATGCCTATTCTTCAAAATTGAGGTTAAACGTGGGAGCAAGTCCTTATCGGAGGAGTATAAACATCACTTCCTTGGTATAGTTGCTTCTTCTTTCTCGCAATAACTTTAAAAGTCCTTTGTTCCTCTCGTTTCAATGCCGCTTCCTTCATAATATCTGCATACCCCCTAGTTTCAGGTTTAGGCATAGTGGAAAAAGCATCGTGCCGCTCGGGAGAAATAAGCAGATTCAATCTCCTCCTCATATACGAGTCAACAATCCTTTTCGATTTATTAACCCCAACGACTCGTCATCATCACTGCAATGAGGCATAATCGACTTGTAAGAATCGTCATTATAATCCTGAAACCGGGCTTCAAGGTCAGTATTCAATATTCATGTTTACTGAAACACCAACAGCTAGAAACGTCAGCTCCAGTTAAATCAAATAACAATTCACACCAGCATTATTTATCTATCAATTTAAACACAAATTTATAATCCAATAAAAAAAACCGAATAAGAACCTACAGCCTAAACACATATACTATCAACAGTGCCACGATTAATAATTAATTATATGAAAACTTACCTTGGGTTTTGATTGTGATTATCGATCCGATGATGAATAATTTATGAAGAATTACTATTAGGATTTCTATTTATAAACATTTATTTATGTCGGTTCACAAGTCGGCTAATCGAATGGATAAAGAAAAACTAACTCCACAGCTATTGAAGGTTTAAGGATGCGTGTTCCAAACAAAATTTGAGATACCATTGAATAGATGGAAGATTTGTAACTATTATCTAGCTACTTATAAGAAATGCAATCATGAAGTTTTATGTTTTAAGGTAACTATTATCTAGCTACTTATACTTGAAGTTATGAGATGTGTTGCTTAAATCTTTCGTTCATAACAAGGTAGTCATAGGGAGAACATGTGGCTGGATTGAATCCTATGCCCTTAAGTTCTTCAAGTCCGGATTCATGGATAAGCCTTTAGCTAGGAGAAGGAGAGACGCTACAAGTCAAAGTCAAAACCAAATATTACAATAGAACTACAGTAGTATTTTTAGCATATTCATATGTTCCAAGAGGTATGGGACATCTGGAAATAAAATTCCATTTATTTGGAGTAGGGATAGTTATCTCAGCGTAAACATGGGGAAGCGACGATGCTCTGTATATTATAACCTTGTTCAAATGAGCCCCCTTTCATAGTTTCATGCATCCATCAAATTGACACTACTTTAAGAACATGGGTTTGTTGTGCACCTTCAGTTATTCTTAAACTTAATGCAACTCAACCCCATCTTTATTGTTCTTCATGCTGCTTCTCATGTAAACATGGTCTAGTTATTGCTGCAACATTGACCGAGCACAACCAATTATTTGCGGAATGGTAAACCTGATACTGTAAAACATATACTCAATGGCCTGCAACTAAAATGTGCAGGTTTCAGTAGGTAGGAAATCATCAATGGAATATAACACATTGAATGCATCAACTGCTGATGAAGACACTGCCAATTCAATTCCTAACTATGGTAATGCACTAATGCTTTTACACGTTTACAAATTTGTTGCTTTTCTATAATTTTAAATTTTATCAATTCTCTGAAATCAACTTGGTATCTTTCATGAAGTTTCTATGCCTTTAACTATCTTTGTGATTGCAGCACAAGGTGAACCTCAACCTTGGCTTTTGACGAACATGGTCTGTTGAATCCTCCAACGCTGCAAGTATGATTCTTCTGCATAAATCGAACAAGTCTTGTTTATAAGGTTAGTTCAGACTCACCAAACAATCTGTATTCACTTGAACAAACATTGGTTTAACTAACTTTTCTCCTTTGTAGGTGATCAGCGTGCTAAAGGAGTTACGGTCAGTAAATAAGCACGTCCCTAATCCGCTTGCAGTATTGCTGTTCAACTTGTCTAGGTTCCTTAGTCGCTCAAGGCAAACGGGTATCAGTCAGTTGCATTCTTTTGTTAGTCTAGTCTTAACATAAAGAAAATGCAGTTGCATTCTTTTGTTAGTCTAGTCTTAACATAAAGAAAATGTAGTGCAGTAGTCTAGTCTTTCATCTTCTTGCTAGATCACTTGACATGTTTTTTTCAACTATTAATTTTGGCTTTATTCATTGAGCCCTTGTCTTTTAACCGGATTCTAGGCAGTTAATTTTTTTTGGTTACCGAAAAATTATGGAATATAGGTTACTTTCTATGTAACATGATCTCAATTTCTGCTGTGCTATATTGAATGTAACTATGTATCTGGAGTACCAAACTCAAGAGAAAACATCCAATCCAAAGAAGATGAGAGGAGCAGATTGCAATGATCAATACATATATATTACGACTCTGAAGTCAATAAGTTCCAAGAAATGCGTTTAAAACCATAACCAAGGTCTACATTGACATCAAACAACACTTTTCACTTCTTATATAATTGAAATAAATTCACGACTTCAAGTGATGTCACTTACTACCATCACCAAACAAGTAACCCAAAGAAGATCCACCACCCGGTGCTGCATGAACCTTTGTTGAAGGGCGATCCTGCAAATAATCATCAAATATGCTTAAAAAAGACGTAGCAAACAACCTAACCTAAAAGTGAAAAGTAATAAAATCATGTACCGTGAGGAAGTTGCCAGTGTTCTGACCCTCAGCTCTGAAATAGTTGTTGGCCTGGCTACCTTGTTGGATCCCAGCAGGAATCTTATTTGTATCATCTGGCTGGGGTACAATTTCTGTAGGCTTAGGAGGTGGTTCATTGACAACGGGAACATGTACATGTTTCACCGGAGGTGGAGCTTCAACCACAGTCTCTGTCTTGGCAGCTGCGGGCTTTGGGTCATTGCTTCCAAAGAGGTAGTTAAGTGAACTCTGTCCACCACCACTGCTGACTCCACGGCCCATGATCTCTGCAGCAAAAAGCTGTTTTCAAATCCCAAATGGCAATAAGCTAACAATTGAACAACAGCATAAGTTACTTGACAAACTTAGAAGCAAAGCAATGGTCCAAAAATATACAACCACACTATCTCGAAAGCTAATAATTAAATAATTGACACAATATAACTTGAGTTTACGGGTTGTCTCATCCAATTACCAAGAAAATAGTTCGATTGTTCTTGAATAAAGTCATTTACAGATCAAATGATGAACTTTGAAGGTAAAATATTATAGGCTACGTAGTATAATTTAAATGCATTTCGTAATATCCACCATGTGTGTCCTAAAAAGTTACTAGGAACAGTTGTATAAGCATAAACTACACAGTAACTTAAACAAAAATTCAGCCATATTTTAGAGGGATAATAACAAAAAAATGTATCTAACTTGTACATTTTTGTTGTTAATTGTAGCCTCTTTTATTTATTTATTTATTTTTTATTTAGACACAAACCTTTCAAATCTCGACTTTTGTGTGTATTTTGTGACCATTATACCCTTACGTTTTTTAACCACCCTATTAACATCGAAATGTAAAATGGTCATTATAAATGAACAAAATACACATAAAGTTTGAAATTTGAAAGGTTTGTTTTTAAATACCACTAATTTTCATTAAAAAAAAAAAAAAAAAAAAAAAAAAAAAAAAAAAAAAAAAAAACTATAACTGAACAATCACATAGAATTCTAGAAACATTAAACAACAATGAATTAAAGAAAAGGTAAATGCAATTAAGGTGCAGCATTTTTCATAGGACACATAGAATTGCAGATCCATGATGAATTCAAAAAAAGAAAAAAGATATAAAAAATGCAACACAAAATGAGTAAGCAGTTAGGAAGGAACATACAGTTTTAATTTAAAACAAGAAATGAAGAGTGATGTTTATAAAAGAGACTGACCGGTGTTTGTGTTTAAAATATCAGATCTAGATCGCAACACAAGGAGTGGATGTCTCACAACTCTTGTCGGTCGGTCTGTTTATATATTCATGTCATGACCCGCCCAATCTATCCAATTTTTTTAACCCGAACCGTTTTTTTTTTTTTTTTTTTTTTTTTTTTTTTTTCTTCATCACACAAATCTGACCTCTCGCCCGAACCACTAGAAGAGACCCGCGAAAGGAAACTCCTAAAGCTCACGGCTTCGCACTAAAAGGAAAATCCGAATTTTCTTTGTCACTTGCGAGACTTGAACCCGCGTAAAACCATGAACTCAGGGGCCCATTGAGCTAAGTCATCTGGTTACTTTCTTTAGGTTTACTATTTGGTTATTGACCCGCTTAATTAAATCATCATTTTCGAACTTTTTTTATTAGAACATCTCCAATACATTAAGTTTTTATTCTTTAAATACGTGATGAATACATAAGCTTTCTAATCAATTTTTATTATCAAAAAATTATGTTGTAAATGTTCCTCAAACGCAAAAGCTAGTCCAAAAGCTTTTCATCAATGAAGATTCAAGTGAGAAACCAAAGCTTCAAACACTTGACAAACTACAAGCTCTTACTAAAAGTTTTACAAAATGTCTTTCATCGCAATGCTAAAAAGTCTTTAGAAAGGCTTTTACAAATAGTAAAAACTTTTCAAAAATAATGCATTTGTGAATGTCTTGAAAGGGTGATTGCACACATAGTTTTTGATTAACACATATCAGTGTACATTTAGTTAAAGTATGTTATTAATAATGTACAACTGTCTGATACACAAGATAGAATGTGTTAATAAAAAATTAGAGTATGCAAATTAAATTGTCTTTTCATAATCACCTTAATATAATGAGGTTTAAACTTTAAATACCAGAGCTTTTGTGAAAATGCAACTTGACTTAATGCTAGGTTATTTGGGGTGGTTAAAAATATACTACTCCGTGTGTATTGTTACCGACGTTAAAATTTGGTTCTCGTATCCATATATAAAGTTTTTCTATCTGAAAAGAATTTATTCATATTTAGGGGCAGTTTGGATTGAGGTTTTTGGGCCAAGTGGTTGGGATTTGGGATTATAAATTCCGTTTAGTTGAAAAATTCGAATTTGGATACGGTGTCATGGCAAATACTAGGGGTTGCTGAAATCCCACCTACTTATGTGGGGATAAAATGCTAATATTCTTACCGGTCACAACTTTTATCTCTTTACTTCTTTTTATTATTTTTAATTTTTACACCTTATACCATTCACAAAACAAACGATTTTAACATATTATATATTTTCTACTCTCTTTTAGTTTTATAATATATTTTATATTCTAAACCACATTAAATCCAAATTAAAATTAAAATCAAAATCCTAAACCCATCTATAAATCAAACGGGTCCTTAAACTTTTCGTATCTGAAAAGAATTTGTAGTTTACTAATTTATAGGCACTGCTTTGTAAACCACACATTGTAAAATATTGTTTACGAAGCAATATATAGTAATTGTAAAATTAAAACCTTTTATGGGTTGTAATAATTTAAATACGACAATTTTAGTTCAGGTATGTAAGTGAGAAATGAATTACATGATGATCTTGTAGCTTAAACCTTAGATAACAATGACATATAACTGTTTTTTTGTTCGACTTATCATAAGTTGATTTCGTATCACATTTAAGTCATTAACAAAATAGACGGGTATTGCTCAACAGACCTTAAATTCTAAACGTTTGGTTGTGGTTTAATTGGTTGTCCATTTCTTTTGTGGGCATATTATTAAGTTTGTTGGATCTTTTATTGTATTTAACAAGGTTTTAAACCCGCACGTTGTCGCGGGATGTTTCAATATTAAGGTATGCATGCTCACCCGGGTCCGAGTAATCTCAAAAAAATGGGCCACAAATGAACCGGGCTGGACTTAGTATCCGGTTACTGTAGCAAACGGGAAAAAAAACCAAGGCCGGTTACTGTAGCAAGCCCAAAAAAAAGGCCCAAAAGCCCGTTACTGTAGAAAGAACAGTAACACGGGTTACTGTTCATCAAAGGGGACGGGAAATGTATATATTAGTAATAACTAACTTTTTCATTTTGGTTTTTTTTAATCGATTTACAAAAATGCTTCAATCGATTCCCAAAAAGCTTCATTCAATACCAAAAATATTTCAATCCATATACAAAATAATCAAATTCAAAAGTTATTAAATAGTCCGATTGAAATGACACTGCACGCAACTCAAAAAAGCGACAAGTGAGAGTTTCGGGGATCATCATTAGAATCTAGTTTCAAAATCATCACCAAACAGCTCACAATATACACCAACTATTAATCATCATGGCTGATATTAATCCTACACCAACAGTAGCTCATCTAACACTAATTGCAAACCTAATCAAACCAGCAACCCTAATAATTATTCCGATTCGAAACACATAATTCGACCAGCGAAGCAACGAGGATCAGGACCACGTGACAGAAACCATAATTTTAGTTTTGGTGGAACAATTAAAGCAGAAGAAAAAATAGGTCGGATCAAATACCAGGTCGCAAATTAAGCTATGGTTCTCATGAGGGTTTATGTGCAGAAAAAGGGTCATTCATTTACTGGGCCAAAGGTTATTTAGGGGTCCTCACTCCATCAGGTAATTTTGGACTTGATCAGAGATCATTTGGTGGTTTAGTATTTTTTGAACCAAGCAATAAAATTTTATGAAAATGCCTTTTTTTTTTTTTTTTTTTTTTTTTATTTATTTATTTTTTTTATTTTCACAATCGTCGTTTAATTATCATTCTATAACAATAAAAGTTGATATATCCATAAGAGCACAAGGTGTAACTAGTTGTAACAGCTCGTCGTTCCAGCATGGAAGCTCGTTGCAACTCGCCAAGCTAGTTGCTGCACCGCTCCCCCTTGTTGCAACTCGCCAAAAGTCACTTACTCGTCTGCACGACGAGCTAATATCCTGACAATTGTACTTTTATTTTATTTATTTATTTATTCCTTTTTGTGAGTGAAAAAAAATAAATGTTTAAGTAGTGTACCTCAAATGAGTAAATTGAGATTAGTTGTTAGTGAGGGGTTAGTTGTGACGAGGTGTTAAGGTGATGTGTCACCCTGTAAGCCTCAAATGAAGATCCAAGCTTGTTGATACAACTTGTGCTCTAAGTATCAATCATAGTGACCACATGCAATGTTATTGGCCTATGGTCCCCAACACTATAATATACAAACAAACGAGTCCAAATCATACATATTGAAATTGTAAATTTTCTAGCTTTCCAATATGACCACAATCAGTGAAGTTCAAATTTATAATGTAAAAGTTGGATTATATTTTATAAATCTTGAAAAGTTAACCTCAAATATTCACTATAAGTACCACAAGTTCCCTTTATCGTCTCTTCTTTTGCAACCTCTCAACACAAAACCCATATGATCGCGACAAACACTTACGCGTTAACATGCTCATATGCAACGCAACCTAATGAAACTCGTACGCAAGAAACAAAAGTATATTTCAAGCACACACACATTACTAGAAGAAAAGCATCATCACTATTCCTACTATTTTCTTCACCAATTCCATTCCTCCCAAAACCGGCATTAGCCAACGAAACATCGTTCCTAGACATGTTCAGAATGACGGTTCCTGACCAAACGGTCGAAGAAGCCGAGAGCGGGATAAGGGAACACGCAATGAGTCTAGTACAAGTGAAAGACTTGTTGGAGCTAGAAGCATGGAAAGATGCACAAAAGGAGTTAAGGAAAAGTGCTTCTTATTTGAAACAAGACATTTATACCATAATTCAAGGGAAGCCAGGAACAGAAAGAGCACAGCTTAGGAATCTTTATTCCAAGCTTTTTAATGGTGTAACTGAATTGGATTATGCAGCTAGGGATAAGGATGTCACACGTGTTTGGAAATTGTATGAGGATATTATTGTTACACTTGATGATATTTTATCTAAAGTTTTATGAGACTTGTTATTGGAAATAAGGGGGAGATAACATTAATGTTACTTTTCATTTTTATATGTATCATCTATAGAGCATATGAGCCTTTACTATTACTGTATTATTATGTTTCCAGCCTTAATCAGAGTTTTTAAGGTTGTTGGATATTTTTGAATGTAAAGTAGTTGTGTACATTTGCATTATTGCATATGTTGGTTAATTATACCTTTTTTGAGTCATTAGCTTATCAACTTGAGTTTATATTTTATTCAAGTCAATTAGCTTAACTTTATAAGCTCGTAAGTTGGAGTAGTTTACAAATTTATAGAAGCCTACAAACCAAGAAAAAAAAAAACTAGAGTAAACTGCAAAATACATTCATGTGGTTTATAGTTTTTGAGACATTACATCCTTGTCAGAAACTAATGGCACCTTACATCATTCGTTAGCCAAACGTTTGCTATCATACATCCTTAGCCCATAACTTCGTTAGTTAGGCTTGTTATCTGGCCCCACTAGAAGGGTATTCTTGTCTTTTTGTTTCCCATCTACCTTATGCCCTCTTTAAATAATTTTATACCCTAACATATTTTACTTACCACCCACTTTTACATTAACACTTATCCCTACAGTAAAATCCTCAAATCAAACAAACCCTAATTTAAGAAACGCTAATAATGGAAGCAAGAAATTGTTTTTGGGGCACACTGACTCCTTCCAAACCAACCAGTCAACCGTGTGCAGCTGATAGGCCCACCTGGGAGAAAGTGCAAGTTATTATTGACCGTGGAAATATAGGAAAATCCCCGGGTCGTTAAGTCCCAACGAGATTGAAATTGTATTTGTAAACGATTAGGAGAGTGAGTGGTACTGAGGACAGTAACAAAGATGATTTGAGGGTTGATTATACTACTGATTGCTTTGATATTTGGATAATATGAAATTATATAAACTATAACAGAAATACAAGTAAAAGCACAAATAAGAAAATTAGATAACAGACAGAGACAAGTGGTATTTAACAAGTTACAAATTACAGGGGGTAAAAGTGAAACTTTTAAAAACTTAAATTTAAAGAAAATGGAAAATGAAATTGAAATTATGAAAATGATTATTTTACTATTAAAATATTATTTAATTAATAAAACTAATTAAAATCTAATTTAAACCTAATTTAAATTAACTAAAAATTATAAATACCACAAATTAAACTAAAAACTTATAAAAATAATTTCTAAACCTTAATTAGAACTTGAAGAAAGTATAAAAAATGAAAATAAATATTTTTGTCTTTTTATAAGTATTTTATTAATTAAAAACTATTTAACTTAATTTATCTAATTAAACTATTTTAAATGACTATTAGTACTAAATTACCTTAGAAAATCATGATAAAATTTATAAAACTATTTAACCACTACAGGAATACTATAAAATTATAAAAAGTTGCTAAAAATTATATTTAAGCTAATTGACTAATTAATTACTTATTAATTAATTTAAAGCTAATTTAATTAATTTAAATAGGAAAATTAGAAAATGGACAGTGGAAATTATGAAACTATTTTCTAAAAGTCTTAACTACTTTATAAAACTTAGGAAAAATATAAAATTCTACTTTTGTTAATTAAAAATAAATAAATCTATTTAATTACTAATATTACCTATTTAATTATTTAAACTAGTTTTAAATCTAATAAATAGTAAACTGCTTAGGAAAAATCTAAGAAATTTATTTTAGCTACTTAAAGATACTAGGTAATTTATAAAATTATAAAATTGGAAAAGTGCTTAATAATAAGCTGAAATGAAAATTAAATAGATAATTTCTATTAAATAGAAGCTATCACTATAATTAAAGTTTGCTTTTTCTAGTTTTTCTTTTATAAAACTACTAAAACACTTAAAAAAAAAAACTTTTACAAAGATAACTACTTTGGAACCTCAGAATAAGCACTGAGAGTGCTTATTAGCTTATACAGTTGACTAATGTTGACCACACCAAGAAATAAGCTAAATTGGGTTAAGTGGGGTCCACGGTTAAATAAGGTTCACCTAAGTTATTTGAACTAGTTTGAGTAAGTCTTAAACAAATAAGCAGTAAGAATAAGCTACAAGACCTCAATAAGCAATTCCAAACCTACTTTCTGAGACAGAAATGGGACAAAGTTTAGAGCTGATTCTAGGTGGGGTCCACTGGTCTAATGGTCAAACTAAGGGTCAAGTATTGAACCTGGGTAGGAGGGGGGGTTGTAAAATCCTAATTATGGGATGTGGGACCCATTGGGTTAGCCACAGATTACCACCAAAGTTGGGTGGGTGGAATATGGTCTGAGTGCACAGGGTACTGAGTTGCCCTGCAGTCCACTTTCAGCTCTTGCACAAGCTTGAGAAAAAATCTTAAAAATCAAATAAGCTTAGATTCCTAGAGTTTAGGTGGTAGATTATAAGAACAAGAAATTTCAAGCTCTAAATTAGCTTCCTAAATTCTAGAAAAATCACCCAAGTTTTGAGAAATCTGAGAACAATACAATTTGACTTTTTGAATGATGAACTAACTTTGACTTTGATGAACTTCTGATTGATCCTACTTGTTTAATAAGATGTTATAAGCTAATATTAAGTTAAATTAAGCTAGGTTACTAACATATGAGATGATATGATGAAACTTGGACTCAAATTCCACCACAGTTAACTGTGGTGATGAATTACTTGTGATTTTGACTTTTAACCAACTAAGACTTGAATATTTTTGTTTTTCTGAGCTAATAGTACACTATATGACTTAAAGCAAGCAACAACAATAACTCAAACCACTTTGAACTCAGATGAACAACCTGATCCAAACACACCTTTACCTAGACTGTTTTGAGATTTAAGTAGCTAAGGGCTATAAGAGCTTTTGAGACAGATCCACAATGACTTATTATATTATGTTAAGTATTTTTAAGCACTTAGAAACAAGAAATAACCATAGATACACAAGAATACAAGATAAGCTATGTTGACTGTCAAACTTTGATTATTTTAGCAACTAGAAATTCCAACAAACAAGATACCAATTTTATGTTATATTATCATTATTTAAGACTGAATAAGCATAAAGTAACTGAGAAAGCAAGCAATAAGCAAAGCTACAGTAACAAGACATATATGAGATTTTGAAGACTTACAAAATTGCTTTCCTGCTTGAAACATGAACCAAGAACAATCTTAAAGAATCTCCACAGATTCACTAACCCAAGGCCTTCCAAAATCAACCCTGCTCCATTGCTTTTCACCAATATCTTGACAGTTTGACTTTTGTTGACTTTTTTGGTATTTTTGAGTTTTTATTACTAAACTGCTTTTAATGGTTTCTAATAGCTTTTATAAGCTATCTAGGAGCTTAAGTGAGCTTAGGAATCCAATACACTTCACAATAACAACAGTTGAGCTTTTGAAATTTAAGAACTTGAAACTAAAATGGCATAAGATTGAACAGCCAAAGAAACTTGAAATTTATTACTTAGAAAGAGTTACAATACACTTAGAACACTGCTTAGAAGCTTAGGTTTACACTAGAAACTTGAAATTGCATTAAACGACATACACTTTTAAAATTAAACTAGATAGATGACTCCTCTGCTTCTCTTTCCTTTTATAAGTCCACATTAGGGTTCCAGGTGTGACTTTGAGCTTTTCCCACTTCAATCTTGGCCCTCTATTTCTCTGAATCAATCTCATCCGTTTAAACCAATTTTGGCGCCAAAGTCTTCCACGTTAACTTGGGGCCAAAGGAGAACAATTAAAGATTATTGGAGTATTGTGGAGGTGTCAGGGGGCAAAGGGGAATGTTTTTATGCAAGTTGGGGCTGTATGGAAGAAAACAGAGGATGAAGCATGGTTTGGAGTGAGAATTGCATTAAATGGGGTGTGGGTTTGCTGTGAGGTGGAAAGGAGGGTTAGGGGGAGTAGGGAGTGAGGTGGAGAGGTGAGGTGGTGGTGGAAATACCACCTGGTTTTGGTGAAGCAGGGGTGAAAGAGACGGAGCTACAGTGGTGGTGGTGGTGGTTTTGGCGGTATTGGATGGTCAAACGGGGTCAACCCGTTTTATTTAATAAAGGGGGAGTGGGCCGGGTCAGTTTTTGGGCTTGGAAGGGGTGTGGGCTGGGTAAGGTTTGGACTGGATTGGATTTTTGGGTTTATTATAATAACAAGGGTCCGGTTGGTTAAGGTGTATACAAGGACCAATTTTGTAATTTGAGCAAAAATAGAGGGACTGATTTTTCAATTTCACAAAGTAGTTTCAAGTGCTATTTTTGTCATTTATGAAAACCCAAGGATCAAAGATATGATTTTTCCATTTTTCAAATACCAGGGACCTTTTCTATAATTTCTCAAACTCCAGGGACCATTTATGTAAATTTGGATTTTTAAGGGACTGTGGTTGTAATTTCTCAAAATGTTATCATAAGGACCAATTTTGTCATTTTTAGAATAGTTCAAGGTTTATTTTATTAATTTCCCATTTTTAAAACCTTAAGGACTCATTTTGACATTTTTGAAACTTGAGGGACTAAAGTTGTCATTTTGTAATTTTTATCTTTAAAAGACTAAACTTGACAACTTATGAATCCCTAAGGACCTTTGATGATATTTTTCATGTTTTGATTTACCAAGGACTAGATTTGACAACTTTTGAAACATGAGGGACTGAAACTGCCAATTATGCAAACTTTGTACGTTTTTCATCTGTTTTTGCATATTTTGCATTTGAAACATATAAAACACATTTCTAAGATATTTTAAGTATTATGATGCATATTTGAGTGTTTTTGTATGTTTTGGCAGTTCAAATTGGTATAAAATGATGAGTATTTAGACACTCATCAATCCCCCACACTAAACTATTGCTAGTCCCTGGCAATCTATTTGAGAAAAAATTAATGGATTTTTACTCTTTACCAAAAGCCATCACTTCTGGAGTAGCCAGGTGTAAGAACTGTGGCACACCTGATAACCGTGTGATTTTTAGCAAACCACCAGCTGTCAACGGATTTGATTTGTCTTTACCAAAAGCCGTTTGCTTCTGGACTAGCCAACTCTTGATGGAATAGTCAACATCTTGGTGAGCTGATTACCAATTATGTTTTTTCCACGGCCTTTACCACAAGCCATAATCTTGCGGGCTAGCCAACTCATTCGCTTTATGGGATATGGGGAGTTGAGGAACCGTACAATTTTTGGAAAATTGCAAGCCATCAACGGTTTTGAGATGTCTTTACCAAGAGCCGTTTGCTCCTAGACTAGCCAATCCTGTTGTGGGTTAGACATGGAGGATTGATACCATTATTTGCATTTCTAAGTGTGAAAAAACTGGTAATTTTGATCAAATGGGGGTTCTTGATGGAACATGTGTTTTGCATTCGTGAGAACGCTCCCCCACATTTAGAACTGAATATTGCCCTCAATATTCACAGTACTTGGTGTCCCACCAAGACTTAGAACGTAAGAAGGCAATACTATTAACCTTTTGTTATATTTACATACAAAGTTAACTAATTTTTTTTTTTTTTTTTTTTTTTTTTTTTTTTTTTTTTTTTTTTTGAAAAAATTTATACATATGTACAACATGTGGTTCGTCTCCCCCACACTAGGGTGTTAGAAAGGGATGAGAAGACAGAAATATGGGTGACGACCCATATTGCTACTGTTTTTGATTACCGAGTCGCTAGCTTGACTCGACCTCGAATTGAATTGTCCATGAGGTAGCTACTGTTTTTGATTACCGAGTCGCTAGCTTGACTCGACCCCGAATTAAAATTGTCCTTGGGGAAACTTGTTTTTGTTAACCGAGTCACTAGCTTGACTCGACCCCGAATTTATTGGTCCATGGGGTAAGTTTGGAGATCCGGGACAACCATTGGTTGTATGTCCCCTCCAAAATAGTGTTTTAACCGATGACCATTTACTTTAAAATTGGGACCGTCGGGTTGCAATAACTCAACAGTTCCATATGGGTATACTTTGGTTATAGTAAATGGTCCAGACCAACGGGTTTTTAGTTTTCCCGAGAAAATTTTTAATCTTGAATTGAAAAGAAGAACTCTGTCACCAACGTTGAAAACGCGGTTCTTAATTTTAGAGTCATGTATCTTCTTAGTCTTTTCTTTATAGATTAAAGAATTTTCGTAAGCTTGATCACGTAATTCATTTAATTCGTTTAGTTGAACTTTACGGTGATCACCCGCTGTCTGAAGGTCGAAATTTGCATGTTTTAAGGCCCAATAGGCCTTATGTTCTAATTCGATCGGAAGATGACATGCTTTCCCGTACACTAGCTTATATGGAGTACACCCGATGAGTGTTTTGTAAGCAGTGCGGAAAGCCCATAATGCATCGTCCAGCTTATCCGACCAAGAGGCACGGTTTTCACCAACTGTCCTCTCGAGAATTCTCTTAATACCCCGATTTGAGACCTCCACCTGCCCACTTGTTTGGGGGTGGTATGCTGTAGAAAGACGGTGAGTTACACCATATTTCAGCATTACTCTCGCAAATTGTTCATTGCAAAAGTGAGTACCACGATCACTGATAATGGCACGAGGAGTTCCGAATCTGGCAAAGAGAGACTTTAAAAATTTAACAACTACTCGGGCATCATTGGTGGGTAAGGCTTTTGCCTCAACCCATTTTGACAGATAGTCGACAGCCACGAGTATATACTTATTCCCTCGTGAAGACGGGAATGGCCCCATCAAATCAATGCCCCACATATCAAATATTTCACAGACTTGGATGGCGTTTTGCGGCATCTCATTCTTTTTGGAAATATTCCCGTGACGCTGGCAAGCCTCACAGGTTTTGATAAGTTCATGGGCGTCTTTATAGATTGTGGGCCAAAAGAATCCTGAATCAAACACCTTTTTGGCGGTGTAGTTTGGGTTATGATGTCCCCCCGTGGGTCCATCATGACAAGCTTTAAGAATTTCCATGGCTTCTTGGCCATGGACACACCGTCGGATGACTTGATCCGCACATATTTTGAACAAGTAGGGGTCGTCCCAGAAGTAATGTTTTACATCTTTAAAGAATTTTCTTTTCTGTTGGGACGACATCCCTTTCACAACGAAATTTCCCGCACGGTAATTTGCAAAGTCGGCAAACCATGGGGTGGTGGCATCATCCCGGGTAGAGATGAGATTTAGAGTCTCCAGAGGAAAAGTTTCATTAATTTCTTTTCTCTCGAGAATATCCTGATGAGGATTTTCTAACCGGGACAAGTGATCAGCTGCTAGGTTTTCTGCTCCTTTTTTATCTCTTATGAGAATATCGAATTCCTGAAGGAGCAGGACCCAACGGAGCAGTCTTGGCTTTGCGTCCTGTTTAGTGAACAGGTATTTCAAAGCCGAATGGTCCGTATACACCACGCTTTTGTTTAAGATTAAGTAAGACCGAAATTTTTCAAAGGCATAGACCACAGCTAATAATTCTTTTTCTGTGGTGGTATAGTGTGTTTGAGCCTCATTCATGGTCTTACTTGCGTAGTGTATTGGCTGAAAATGTTTGGTTTTGCGTTGCCCCAGAACTGAACCAATAGCGAAGTCGCTAGCATCGCACATAAGTTCGAAAGGTAAGTCCCAGTCGGGGGCAACAAGGATTGGTGCTTCGGTAAGCCTTTTCTTTAAAATAGAAAAAGCTTCGATGCACTCGGGGGAAAAGATAAAAGGAGCATCCTTTTCAAGAAGATGAGTCATGGGCCGGGCTATTTTAGAGAAATCCTGAATGAATCTCCGATAGAACCCGGCATGGCCGAGGAAACTCCTAATTCCTTTAACAGTGGTGGGATGAGGCAGTTTAGCAATAACATCAATTTTGGCCTTATCGACCTCAATCCCACTTTTTGAAATTTTATGGCCGAGGACAATGCCCTCTTTAACCATAAAATGGCTCTTCTCCCAGTTTAGACAAAGATTAGTGTTTTCACAACGTTGAAGCATTTTTTCTAAATGGGAGAGGTACGAGTTGAAAGAATTCCTGATGACTGAGAAGTCATCCATAAATACCTCCATGGTTTTTCCGATCATGTCATGGAAAATAGCCATCATGCACCTCTGGAAAGTGCCCGGAGCATTGCATAATCCAAAAGGCATGCGGCGATAGGCAAATGTTCCGTAAGGGCATGTGAAGGTAGTTTTATCTTGATCCTGTGGATCAATGGGAATTTGGAAGTAACCCGAGAAGCCGTCGAGGAAGCAATAATACTCATTCCCCGCTATTCTTTCGAGCATTTGATCCATGAAGGGCAGAGGAAAGTGGTCTTTACGGGTGGCTTCGTTAAGCTTTCTGTAATCAATACATACTCGCCACCCTGTAACCAAACGAGTTGGTATCAACTCGTTGTCCTCATTTGTGATAACCGTAATGCCACCCTTCTTTGGAACACAATGAATTGGGCTAACCCAAGGACTATCAGATATAGGGTAAATCAATCCCGCATCAAGAAGTTTGATAACTTCTGCTTTTATAACTTCGTGGATTTTTGGATTTACCCTTCTTTGATGTTGCATGGTAGGTTTAAAGTCCTCTTCCATTAGGATTTTGTGTGTACAAAAATGTGGGTTAATACCCTTTATATCTGAGAGCTTCCAAGCAATTGCTTGCTTGTGGGACTTTAAAACCTTGAGCAGCGCGGATTTCTCCTCATCCTTTAAGTCTTTTGCAATAATGACCGGTAACTTATCGTTACCTTCCAAGAATGCATATTCTAGATAAGGAGGTAGGTCCTTAAGTTCAACCTCGGGGAAATCATCATTTTTCTCAACATATTTGATTTCCGCCTTATGAAGTTGTGGAGGTAGAACAGGAATGGGAGAAGGATCTTTGTTCAATAACTTCTCAAGGAGAAGTATATCCCCCTCCGGGTCAATCTCTTGGTAATCAATCCCTTCGAGAACTGAATCACTTTTGAGAAAGGCCTCTAATTCCTCAAGGACGAAATCACTTCCCTCAAACGGAGTGAGGGAAGGAGAAGAATTAGCGATTATGGGATCAGAAGAAGTAGTGGGATTGCCACTCGGAAAATTATCAGCGAATCCAAGGAATTCCTGAGCATACTCCTCGGATGCAATGTCAATGACATCAATTCGGTTGACCGATTCAGCATCATAATTCGAGGAGTATCTCGAGGTTTGATCAAGGTTGAACGTTATCGCTTCATTGCCAACTCGTAACGTGATTTCCTCATCGAAAACATCGATTAATGCACGTCCCGTTCTTAAGAATCCCCTCCCAAGAATGAGAGGTACTCTTGGATCTGCATCGAAATCAACAACGACAAAGTCTGCCGGAAAATGGAATTTTCCCACTCTCACAAATACGTCCTCGGCAATACCGAGGGGACATGAAATTGAATAGTCTGCAAGCTCGAGAGTCATGCATGTGGGACTAAGTGCCTGAAGAGAGAGCTTTTTCCAAACTGAGTGGGGCATTAAGTTTATGCTTGCACCAAGATCGGCCAAGGCAAAGCATTCAACCATACCCGGGAAAATACATGGTATTAGAAATCTCCCGGGATCTCCTAGCTTCTCGGGAAGCTGTTTCAACAGAACAGCAGAGCAGTTCTCATTGAGTGGAGTTCGTGCCATCTCAAACAGTTTTTCTTTATTGCTCAACAGATTTTTGATTGTCGATGCGAATTTGGGCATTAAAAGAAGAGCATCCGCAAAACTAATATCGAAGTGTAGTTCTTGGAAAATCTGAAAGAATTTTTCCATTTGATGATTAGCTTTTTCACGGAGCTTTTGGTCTTGCAATCGTGAGGGATATGGAATTGTTGGTTTTGGGTTGGCTTTTGGATTTTCAACAGGACCTTCGGTAGTTTCAAACACGACTCTTTTAGGGGGAGTCGGGACCGGGATAACTGGAGGAGGGATGTCATTGGTACCTCCGTTATTATTAGGAAGTACCGTATCCGTAGTATCCTCAGTTTCACATTCCTCTACAGGGATAGGAGAAGGGGTAGAGGGAGCTGTAGGTCCTTGGTAAGAAACTCCACTTCTTGTGGTGATCGCCTTTACATCGCCCCTCGGATTAGCGATCGTGTTGCTAGGTAAAGTAGTACCTGAGCCCGAGGGTCGATCATTTAAAGACTTCTGGAAATTAGACATTTGACTAACCAGCATTCTGTTCAGTTCTTCTTGGGATTTCATAAACTGTTTTAATAACTCATCATGTGATGGTCCAGTTGGAACAATGGCTTGATTTTGGTTTGGAAAATTTTGAGCCCGATTGTTCTGGAAATTCCCATGTTGCTGGTTGTTATTACTCTGGAAGTGGTTTTGTTGTTGGAAATTACCCTGTGGGTAATTGTTCTGACCTTGATTTCTGTTATAATTCCCCTGGTTTTGATTTTGGTGAACCTGGTTTTGACCAGAGTTGAAATTCCCTTGGTTGTTATAATCTTGGTTTATTCGGTTCTGGTTCTGATTCTGGTTAAAATTCTGGTTCCTGTTTTGAGGTTGATTAAACCCTAGTGGTCCAAGATAGTTATTAGAACGGTAGCTCAAAAGGTTTCGGTCTCCTTGCGGTTGATACGAATTACCTCCCGTATTATAGGAACCTTGAGCTGCGGACACATTTTCACGAGCAAAGCCACCGGAGGCTGGGCAATCTGTGTACGTATGTGGACCACCGCAAGTTTCACAACTTGGGTTAACAGTTTTGACCTGATTAGGATTATTCTGATGGATACGCAAAACTGCTGTAGACAAATCATCCAGCTTTTTAGCTAGGATTGATATTTCATTGCTTGCCGGAGTGTCTGACTTAAATGAGTCGTTCCTCTCAGCAGAGGAGTCCCAAAAATTATGATGGGCAGTCTTGTTTTCGATTAAGTCATAGCACTCTTCAGGGGTTCTTTTCATAAAGGTGCCCCCAGCAGCAGCATTGATGGTGTCACGATGACGGAGTGTCAAACCTTTATAAAAGGTATCAATAATGGTGACAAGAAGCATGTTATGATTGGGACACTTATCAATAGCAAGTTTGTAGCGTTCTCATGCCTCAAATAAGGACTCTTCGGAAAGCTGTCTGAAGTTGCTGATATCATTCCTCAGCTTTGTGACCATAGATGGTGGAAAGTATTTGGCCAGAAATTTAGTGATCATCTCATCAAAAGTGTGGATCGAATTCTTTGGAAGTCGATCGAACCATGAAGTCGCATGATGAGTGAGAGAATAGGGGAACAAGTATAAACGCAGGCTGTCTTCGGCGACGCCATGTTGTTTCATGCTTTGGGTGACAGTTAAAAATTTGTCGAGATGCCTGTTGGCATCGTCACCCGGCAATCCGTGGAACTGGCACGTATTCTGGATCTGTTGTATCATGTGGTGTTTTAATCCAAAATCCCTGGCTCCAATAGTGAGTGGTGCAATTGGTCCACCCCTCCCTTGCATGGTAGGTTGACACAGTTCCTCCATAGTTCGGGTGTCAGGAACTGGCTCCTCCTTGGGAGGAATTGGGGGCTCGTCGTTCATTTTTATTGTGTGTTCTTCAACAGTACGTAACTCGGGTACGTTTTTCTTCTTTTTATTCTTTGTTTGTGAACGAGTGCGCATGCATAAAAATTAATTTTCAACACAAGATCGAGGCAAAACTACAGTGAACTTAAACCCAATAATCACAAATGAACAGCTCCTTTAAAAAAGGTACACTATTCACAAGGATACAATGGTAAGTTTTTAATCTTAGGTTTGGGAACTTATTATGTTCACACCCCCAGTTGGTAGGTGTTCTGCCTTGGTTTGCGGTGGTAAACTTTTATGTAATTATATTCACAGTAAAATGTTTTTGGCTTTTCGTGTATGGGTGAAAAAACTTGGAAAATATTTTTGGAACTGATTCGTTAACCGAAATCGTCCCTTTAAGATTACTCGCAGGCTGGCGGGAGGAAATAAATGGATCCCTCTTAAGTTCGCAATTTAATGTCAGAACTTACCTTAAACCAACTGTATAGGTTGTAATCGTAAAGATAACGAAGTTATTTAACTTCACAGTTTGTTTTGTTGTTTATGATTTGTTTGGTGTTGTTAACACTTCAGGAGAAATGTTAATGAACGTTTTCAGATATGATTTTGATTTTCTTAAAAATTTACAAAGTGGTGATATTTGTACAGGAGGGTTTTTGAAAACCACTAAACTTTTACCGTTTTGAAATACGCAACAACCTCCCCGGCAGCGGCGCCAAATTTTGACTCCTCCCAAACCAACCAGTCAACCGTGTGCAGCTGATAGGCCCACCGGGGAGAAAGTGCAAGTTATTATTGACCGTGGAAATATAGGGAAATCCCCGGCTCGTTAAGTCCCAACGAGATTGAAATTGTATTTGTAAACGACTAGGAGAGTGAGTGGTACTGAGGACAGTAACAAAGATGATTTGAGGGTTGATTATACTACTGATTGTTTTGATATTTGGATAATATGAAATTATATAAACTATAACAGAAATACAAGTAAAAGCACAAATAAGAAAATCAGATAACAGACAGAGACACGTGGTATTTAACAAGTTACAAATTACAGGGGGTAAAAGTGAAACTTTTAAAAACTTAAATTTAAAGAAAATGGAAAATGAAATTGAAATTATGAAAATGATTATTTTACTATTAAAATATTATTTAATTAATAAAACTAATTAAAATCTAATTTAAACCTAATTTAAATTAACTAAAAATTATAAATACCACAAATTAAACTAAAAACTTATAAAAATAATTTCTAAACCTTAATTAGAACTTGAAGAAAGTATAAAAAATGAAAATCAATATTTTTGTCTTTTTATAAGTATTTTATTAATTAAAAACTATTTAACTTAATTTATCTAATTAAATTATTTTAAATGACTATTAATACTAAATTACCTTAGAAAATCATGATAAAATTTATAAAACTATTTAACCACTACAGGAATACTATAAAATTATAAAAAGTTGCTAAAAATTATATTTAAGATAATTGACTAATTAATTACTTATTAATTAATTTAAAGCTAATTTAATTAATTTAAATAGGAAAATTAGAAAATGGATAGTGGAAATTATGAAACTATTTTCTAAAAGTCTTAACTACTTTATAAAACTTAGGAAAAATATAAAATTCTACTTTTGTTAATGAAATTAAAGAAATCTATTTAATTACTAATATTACCTATTTAATTATTTAAACTAGTTTTAAATCTAATAAATAGTAAACTGCTTAGGAAAAATCTAAGAAATTTATTTTAGCTACTTAAAGATACTAGGTAATTTATAAAATTATAAAATTGGAAAAGTGCTTAATAATAAGCTGAAATGAAAATTAAATAGATAATTTCTATTAAATATAAGCTATCACTATACTTAAAGTTTGCTTTTTCTGGTTTTTCTTTTATAAAACTACTAAAACACTTAAAATAAGAAACTTTTACAAAGATAACTACTTTGGAACCTCAGAATAAGCACTGAGAGTGCTTATTAGCTTATACAGTTGACGAATGTTGACCACACCAAGAAATAAGCTAAATTGGGTTATGTGGGGTCCACACTGGTTAAATAAGGTTCACCTAAGTTATTTGAACTAGTTTGAGTAAGTCTTAAACAAATAAGCAGTAAGAATAAGCTACAAGACCTCAATAAGCAATTCCAAACCTACTTTCTGAGACAGAAATGGGACAAAGTTTAGAGCTGATTCTAGGTGGGGTCCACTGGTCTAATGGTCAAACTAAGGGTCAAGTATTGAACCTGGGTAGGAGGGGGGTTGTAAAAGCCTAATTATGGGATGTGGGACCCATTGGGTTAGCCACAGATCACCACCAAAGTTGGGTGGGTGGAATATGGTCTGAGTGCACAGGGTACTGAGTTGCCCTGCAGTCCACTTTCAGCTCTTGCACAAGCTTGAGAAAAAATCTTAAAAATCAAATAAGCTTAGATTCCTAGAGTTTAGGTGGTAGATTATAAGAACAAGAAATTTCAAGCTCTAAATTAGCTTCCTAAATTCTAGAAAAATCACCCAAGTTTTGAGAAATCTGAGAACAATACAATTTGACTTTTTGAATGATGAACTAACTTTGACTTTGATGAACTTCTGATTGATCCTACTTGTTTAATAAGATGTTATAAGCTAATATTAAGTTAAATTAAGCTAGGTTACTAACATATGAGATGATATGATGAAACTTGGACTCAAATTCCACCACAGTTAACTGTGGTGATGAATTACTTGTGATTTTGACTTTTAACCAACTAAGACTTGAATATTTTTGTTTTTCTGAGCTAATAGTACACTATATGACTTAAAGCAAGCAACAACAATAACTCAAACCACTTTGAACTCAGATGAACAACCTGATCCAAACACACCTTTACCTAGACTGTTTTGAGATTTAAGTAGCTAAGGGCTATAAGAGCTTTTGAGACAGATCTACAATGACTTATTATATTATGTTAAGTATTTTTAAGCACTTAGAAACAAGAAAATAACCATAGATACACAAGAATACAAGATAAGCTATGTTGACTGTCAAACTTTGATTATTTTAGCAACTAGAAATTCCAACAAACAAGATACCAATTTTATGTTATATTATCATTATTTAAGACTGAATAAGCATAAAGTAACTGAGAAAGCAAGCAATAAGCAAAGCTACAGTAACAAGACAGATATAAGATTTTGAAGACTTACAAAATTGCTTTCCTGCTTGAAACATGAACCAAGAACAATCTTAAAGAATCTTCACAGATTCACTAACCCAAGGCCTTCCAAAATCAACCCTGCTCCATTGCTTTTCACCAATATCTTGACAGTTTGACTTTTGTTGACTTTTTTGGTATTTTTGAGTTTTTATTACTAAACTGCTTTTAATGGTTTCTAATAGCTTTTATAAGCTATCTAGGAGCTTAAGTGAGCTTAGGAATCCAATACACTTCACAATAACAACAGTTGAGCTTTTGAAATTTAAGAACTTGAAACTAAAATTGCATAAGATTGAACAGCCAAAGAAACTTGAAATTTATTACTTAGAAAGAGTTACAATACACTTAGAACACTGCTTAGAAGCTTAGGTTTACACTAGAAACTTGAAATTGCATTAAACGACATACACTTTTAAAATTAAACTAGATAGATGACTCCTCTGCTTCTCTTTCCTTTTATAAGTCCACATTAGGGTTCCAGGTGTGACTTTGAGCTTTTCCCACTTCAATCTTGGCCCTCTATTTCTCTGAATCAATCTCATCCGTTTAAACCAATTTTGGCGCCAAAGTCTTCCACGTTAACTTGGGGCCAAAGGAGAACAATTAAAGATTATTGGAGTATTGTGGAGGTGTCAGGGGGCAAAGGGGAATGTTTTTATGCAAGTTGGGGCTGTATGGAAGAAAACAGAGGATGAAGCATGGTTTGGAGTGAGAATTGCATTAAATGGGGTGTAGGTTTGCTGTGAGGTGGAAAGGAGGGTTAGGGGGAGTAGGGAGTGAGGTGGATAGGTGAGGTGGTGGTGGAAATACCACCTGGTTTTGGTGAAGCAGGGGTGAAAGAGACGGAGCTACAGTGGTGGTGGTGGTGGTTTTGGCGGTATTGGATGGTCAAACGGGGTCAACCCGTTTTATTTAATAAAGGGGGAGTGGGCCGGGTCAGTTTTTGGGCTTGGAAGGGGTGTGGGCTGGGTAAGGTTTGGACTGGATTGGATTTTTGGGTTTATTATAATAACAAGGGTCCGGTTGGTTAAGGTGTACACAAGGACCAATTTTGTAATTTGAGCAAAAATAGAGGGACTGATTTTTCAATTTCCCAAAGTAGTTTCAAGTGCTATTTTTGTCATTTATGATAACCCAAGGATCAAAGATATGATTTTTCCATTTTTCAAATACCAGGGACCTTTTCTGTAATTTCTCAAACTCCAGGGACCATTTATGTAAATTTGGATTTTTAAGGGACTGTGGTTGTAATTTCTCAAAATGTTATCATAAGGACCAATTTTGTCATTTTTAGAATAGTTCAAGGTTTATTTTATTAATTTCCCATTTTTAAAACCTTAAGGACTAATTTTGACATTTTTGAAACTTGAGGGACTAAAGTTGTCATTTTGTAATTTTTATCTTTAAAAGACTAAACTTGACAACTTATGAATCCCTAAGGACCTTTGATGATATTTTTCATGTTTTGATTTACCAGGGACTAGATTTGACAACTTTTGAAACTTGAGAGACTGAAACTGCCAATTATGCAAACTTTGTACGTTTTTCATCTGTTTATGCATATTTTGCATTTGAAACATATAAAACACATTTCTAAGATATTTTAAGTATTATGATGCATATTTGAGTGTTTTTGTATGTTTTGGCAGTTCAGATTGGTATAAAATGATGAGTATTTAGACACTCATCACACACCAACAATAATTCACACTTCATGGACACAAGCAAATCCTGGCCGTCATTTTTATTATTATGCTAGAATAGTTAGTGTTCATATTTATGTCTAGATAAACTGATTTTGTAATGTGTTAAGTTAATGCAAAGTGTTGATATTTTAGGTACAAAATTGTGGTTATTTTGGGTGGGCTGAACCACAACTGTGTGCAAGAGCTATGGAGATCATTCATGGACTTTTGAATAACATGAACAACCTTCGAGATTCAGGAAGGGAAAATGCAAATAAAGCTCGAAGATTGAAGTTCTTATTAGCTTTTAGTTGTTTTATGTTTATTTTGTATGTTGTTATGAATTGAAGTATGGGTTAGAAGTAAGCTTTTGTAGGTTAGAAGTAAGCTTTGGGTTAGAAAGATGGTTAAAGTAAGCTTTTGTGGTTTTCATGAATGTAATGTTTTGGAACATCAATAAATGAATGAATCAAGTAATGTTTAGTAGGATAAAAAAAAGTGTGATATGTTGCTGTTTCATGATGTAATGTTAATTTGTGTAAACAATGAAGTAAACTACAAAGAGATTGAAATGCTATTCAAGAGTAAACTGAAAAAGTGTAAGAGTGAACTACAAAATCCAAACCAATGACACTAAACCGTAATAAGAGTAAAGTGAAAATTTTTAAGAGTGAACTACACAAACCACAAAACATGAACTGCAAAATCAAACCAATGAAGTAAATTGTAATAAGAGTAAACTGCAAAATCCAAACCACAACACATGAACTGCACAATCCAAACCACAATACATGAAGATGCATACTTAGAACATTGTTTTCAAAAGAACCACTTAAAGTGGCTAAACAACTACATTGTACTATAGTGGCTAAACTAAGTCAGTGTTTCAAAAGAACCACTTAAAGAGTACATAATTAGAACATTGTTTTGAAAAGAAGCATAACACTTGAAGAGTTAAAACTACAGACTTAGACCACTTTTTCTTTTCCCTTGGAATTTGCTTTTGAACTTGCATCAAACCTTTGTGATGTTCTTGTTGGATTTGTAGTAGACCTGTGTGATGTTCTTGTTAGAGTTGTAGCAGGCCTCTGTGATGCTCTTGGTGTTACAGCAGGATGGTTTGATGTTGTTGGAGTTGCAACAGGTTGTGAACCTCTTCCAGCAGATTGCTTTGATGTTGTTGGAGTTGTAGCAGATCTCTGTGATGTTCTTGGATTTGTAGCAGAAGCTTGGGATGCTTGAGACCCTCCAACACCAGCCTTACATGATCTTTTGTTATGACCAAGAATCTTGAAAATATCACAAGTCACTGTCTTGCTAACCCTAGATAGTTTCCCACCACTAGTCATCTTCTAGCTAGACAACTCATCACCAAATTTCTTTCTTTTTTTTGGGTGGCCTTCCTATCTTTGGGTGATGCTTTGGCATGGAATGAGAGTATTATGACAAGGATGTTTATTCCAAAGGTGTGGGCCATTCAAACAGTTGATCTTTTAACTGTAAACCTTTTTCCATGTAGCAAGCCAATAAAAAGGATGTACCCAACTTTCTGGTATGCCCACATCATCTTTGTTTCCAGACGTTTCCCATAATGCTGTCACAACATGCTTGCAAGGCATGCCAGTTAATTCTTACTTTCTACAGCTGCAACTTTTCTCCTTAATATCCACTACACATTGGTCATCCTATGGACCCATAACTTGATATCGATTTTCACCATTCCAAAGTACCTTTATAAAAAAAAAAAACCCTACTAAGCTAGTTGGCTTAAAACAAAACAGGATAGTACTACTATGTACCTTATACAAAAACAGTTAAGTAAAACACATTACCATATAAAATCTAGCTTCATCTTTGATGGCTTTGAACAAAACAACAACAAATGGTGTTAGAGGACCCTTTGACTTGTCAATCACCTTTTGAACATTGACTATTATTTTCATTAAGTACTCTCTAACAAACTCTAAACATGTGATTATAGGAACATCCCTTCCATCCACCAACAATCTATTGAACACTTCACATAGATTGTTCAATAACATATCACAATTAGCTCTGCCTGCAATTGAAATAAACATATAACTAATTATCATAATACATAAGGATTTCATTGATTAGAATGTATTCGGTACAAGAAATTAGAATGTATACCACTGAAATGTGCTCTTGACCAATGTTGAGGAGGTATTTTTTTTGAGCTATTCATAAGCTTTTGCATATGTCTTTCTTAACTCATCCACTGCTTTGTCAAAATATGGTATAGTTGTTGCAGAGGCACACTTCCATAACAAGTCCTTAGACAACTTACCTTTCCACTTAAGTTTCATGTTTTCATGTATGTGCCTTACACAATATCTACGCTCAGCACATGGGAATACCCTTGCAATTGCTGGTATGATGCTCTAAATTCCCCAAGTTAAAAACAAAAGTATGAAAAATAACAAGTTAAAAACAATAGTGTAGCTTCTGCCTGGCACTCATAAAGGTAAAGTTTGATTCCCTTGTCAGATCTAGATCATCTCCTAAAGCTGTAAGAAACCATGACCATCAATTCAATGTTTCATCTTCAACTAGAGCATATGCTAGTAGGTATGCCCACTGGTTTGGATCAACACCAACAACAGTTAGTAGTTGACATGGGTACTGCCCTTTCATGAAACACCCATTAAGCCCTAACAAGTCTCTCTTCCCTGGTTAAACCCTTTTTCCAGAGTTCCTAAGCATATGTAAATCCTTCTAAATTTCCTAGTAGGTTTAGAAATAACATCTTTCAGCATCTAGCTTGACTGTTGTGTCAGGATTAGTCCTCTACAACTCCAACACATATTGCTCAGTTTAATCTCCCTTAACCTTCATAGTTGCTTTGGCTTTTGCCCTATAGAGCTTGTTGTCTGAAATCCCCAACTGATACTTCTTTTGTAACTGGTCTTTAAGAGCTCTAATTGGCACCTTTGGATTTGGTTTAATGGTATCTTCAATATTTTTAATCAGGAATGAATTTGTGAACATGTTGACATTTCTTGTTAGAATCATGCTCATCTTTCAATGTTTTCACTGACCAAGTTTCTTGATCACCACCTTTAGATATGTTCTATACCCATGGACATGTGTTATCTTCATAGATGTATTATCCTTTTGTGCCTCCCACTTTAATAGTCTTTACACATACCTTATTAAAATCTCCCCCATGTGCAGTTGCCCTAGCAGTGAACCCTTTTTCTATGGACTTTTCGTGACCCATTTACCTCCAAAATTTCTCAAACATGATGTATCACTTGGCCCACTTATTCTTGATTGTTTTGGACCATCTTTAGGGTGATTAAAGACATGACATTTACCTCTACAAACAACCCTAATTCTCTTCTTGTCATTCTTCCATATATACAACTACCTTCTTGTTGCCACAACATAAGCATAACCAAATTTCTAATAGTGTATTTCTCAAGAAACACCTTACCCACATAAAAAGGTGCATTGTTTTCCACACTGCCTGGTTTCTCATGTTCTTTCCTTAAGTTTCTCCAAGCTTTGTTTCTTGCACCCTCTAATTCTGTATCACTGGCACTATCAAAATCATCAAGATCATAACCTTATTCAACATAGTGCTCAACAGGAATTGCAACATTCCTATTACTGCATCCAATCCATTCAATCTCTTAGTTATGTGTTAATAAAAAGCTTTCATGTCAACATCTACTTCATTCAATATATGTTCATCATCTATAAAGTCACTATCATTCTCATCACTGTCATTATCATAATCACTTCTAACTTCCATATCACTGTCTTCATCATGTTCCATCTCCACATAATTGTCATTCCTAGTATGATCTTTCTCTACATCAACACTCAATCATGCAGTGGGGCTTGTAGAGTTTCCATTTGGTTCACCATAAAAGGGATCAAAGTCTTCATTCATTGCGTGCCTTAACATATCACTGCCAATCCCAGTTACACTAGCATTGCTTACATCACTACCCTTACCAACTACATTAGCATTGCCTACATCACTACCCTGCCCAATTACACTAGAATTATCTAAATTATTATCCTCCTCACTCCCATCTCCCATAGTAAGTAGCAATGGTAACCCATTTCTCTTCTTATGAACCCTTTTCTTAACTAAGTATGTGTTTGCTTCATCTGGGAGTTCCTCAATCACTAATGATTTGGGGGATTTCATATAAGTCTCCAAATCTATAGTGTCATGCTCAATGTATACCTCAATTAATTTGTACTTTGTTGTATATTTGAGCAAGTTCAAAACATCTTGATCATTTCCTAGTGCTTGCAACCCATAGTTTAAATTGCTATTTGGTATTTTGAAATGATAGTACATAAGCTTACTCCTTTTATAGCCTATCTTTTTGACTATGTCATTTAACTCAATAACTGAAAACAAATCAACATCAACCTGGCCAACATAGTTAAGCATGTCATTCGTGTATTTTCTGTTGAGCGAATCACTAAAAAAAGCCCCCATGATGAATCTTCAATATGAAATAGTTGGGGAATTACCGGTTCCAAATGTTCAAAACAAAATTAGGGTTCCAAAATTATGGTTCAAAACAAAATTAGTGGTATAAAGATTGAAACAAGATTTAAGGTTAACAAGATTGCAACTTACGATAAGCGTGTGCTTTATTAACTTCGTCATAAGTATGAATGTGTCACTCACATACCACCATCACAAAAAAGTTTAAGGTTATCACCGATTGAAGAGTTTTATTATTATTATTATTATTATTATTATTATTATTATTATTATTATTATTATTGAAGAGTTTTTTTTTAAAAGAGAGGTTCTTGGTATGTGTTTTGTACTTTTGTGACAGATTATTAGTTGAATCTCAATCAAAGAAGAGGGAAAGGGGAGAGGGGATAGGGGAGCTAGGAAAATGCAAAGACAAAAATACCCCTCTTTTTATCAATTTAACATCAGTTAGGACTAAACACTAATGAAGTTAGGTGTTAGTACAAGAATTGGGCTCGAGATGAAGATTAGTTTAGGCTAACTCCAAACTGGACTAATCTTGAACTAATGACCATGAACTGCTTCAATTCTGCTAAGAAAAGAGACAACACCGTTAGCCTCACCGCGGAAGGGGGACCCCCGCGGTCGACCTCGGGTGTGAGAGTAAGTACGTGTAGTGGTAGTATATGTAGAGAGAGAGAGAGAGTAGTGTGTTACCCTGAGGGAGGTGAAATGCCTCCTATTTATACTTAGGGGGCTCTTGTCGAGTTGCCTAGCGTGTTGCGTCATGATTATGACGCTTTTGGGCGGGAAACCCTGAAGTCAACTCCCCTTCTTGGCATCTTGCCGGTGATGGTGATGTCTCCGAGTGGGAACTATAAGGTTTCCCTGAATAAGGTCTGCCGGAGCCAGCCGTTGAAGTGCTGACAAGATTCTTTTCCTTTTCTGGCTTTGATGTGGTCCATCCTTTGCTAGGAGGGATCCGGACTTAGTTTTACACTGCGGATAAATGCATCCGCACCTTTACTCGGATCGGGGGTCCGAGTCCGCTTTTAGGTATTGGGTTCCGTGCTTTAGCATTTACTCTGGACTTAGTGGGTCCGGATATGCTATACGTCATCAAGTCCCCCCAGTCTAGTATACTTACCGTGCCGCGGTGAAGTGTGCTAGACTTATTTGCTTTTGGTCCGCGGGTTCCGGAAAACGTGTTTACGCGCCACGTGTCATTAATTGGTGTACAGCTGTCCTGGGTAAGTGTAGCGGATCGTGTCCGTCCGTATACTGACTGACACGACCTTTTGATATCTTGACCGTTGATCTGTGTGATTTCATCACCACCGTTTGTTTGGCTTAATCATAGCCGTCCATTTTAAGTTGATTACACGTGTCGCGAATCTCTATCCTGTTATGTGGCTATAAGTACTTCTTTACTGTTTCTCATTGGACCTTTTTACTGTGTTTTTACCAAAGAGAGTGTAGGCGTCTCCTTCCACCATTTTGAATTTCCATCGTCGTTTAGGTCTCCCAGGTTAGATTCTTACCCTCCTCATTACGCATTTCTTAGCAAAAAACATGGTAGATACCATAGATACCATCACATGCAAGCTCACTGCAAAAAAATTGCGGTCCTTATGCGAGAAGTATCATATAGACGACAACCTAGGGGTGGAGCTTCCTGGGGGAGATGACCTTATCACAGATAATCCTCTAGGGAAGATAGGCCTGTATACCCGCCTTTTTGACTTTGCCAATTATCGTATCCCCTTATCTAGGTTCCTTTTGAGTGTGCTAGAGTATTTTAGAGTGCACATTTCCCAACTTTCCTGTTTAGGTGCTGCTAGGATTAGTCATTTCAAAATCCTCTGTCGTGCTCATGGAGGCGTGCCTACCGTCCAATTATTCCGAAAGTTTTATTGTAATGGGATTAACCATGGGTGGTTGACTTTGGAGAAGCGTCGTGGGGGAAAGGGTGTGGTTGTCCATGTATGTTATTCAGATGGGGGTCTGGATTCCTTAAAGCATTGGAGGGATCATTTCTTCTGGGTAGATTCCTCCGTTTTCCCAATATATGTGCCGTGGCACACGTCTGTCTCTGTGGAGAAGGATCCTCCTCCATCGGACGAGGGGATAGACGTGGGTTTGTTGGAGGCTCTGAATACTCATCGAGCCAAATTCCACCGATATCTGGAGACTTTCTAGTGCGTCATAGGCTTGAGTCAGATTTATGATGACCGGGAGTCACGTCCTACCTTTAGTGACGCGGATGGTCGGGGTAGGTTACTTAGATTTGTTTTATATTTCCTTGCCACGCTGTCTCCTTATGTTTTCTAATTCTTTTCTTCTTTGTTGTTTATTTGCTGTAGACATGTCGCTGCTTGATATTGTGAAGTCTGCTGATCCCTTTCGGATAAAGGTTGGGGAACACACTCTCGCGGAGGGTGAGAAACCGCTGTTGGAGGAGACTTCTGGTCGGGTTGTTGAGCCTTCTGCGGCCACCATTACATTGGTGGATCGCACCATTGAAGATGAACTTAAAGATGCCAAGGCGTCCGGGAAGCCGGGGAAGAAGCGAATTAGTCAAACCATCCCATGGTCGGGGCAGAGAAAACCCAAGCCCGGCGTGAGCCCTCCTCGCCTTTGGGGGCGGAAAGAAGGTAGAGGTCCTGGCAACACCACTGGGGTGGATGTAGGTGACTCTGAGGCTGTTGATATTTCAAAGGATGTTGTTGATGAGACTGTGGCAGGAAAGACCGTTGAGGTGGATATGATGGACCAGGGTGTTGATGTTACTGTGACAGAGCAGGCTACTGGTGATAATTTGGTGGAGCAGGCTGTTGATGGGTCGGGGATTGATTCTGGGAATGCCATCCCTGGTACAGGTTGTGGAAAACTAGAAGGGGGGTTGAATAGTTTACCGCTTTTTAACTTGATTATCTTTTTAAAACTTTACGTTTATTTAAAGATATAAGCACAACTTTACTTGTTTAATTCTTTGAAAAGCTTTACGTGTGATTAAAAATTCTAACTAAAGACAATATGTAATAAGCAAAGACAAAGAAAGAAACGATCAAACCACAACACGATTGTTTATCGTGGTTCGGCTACAAGGACTCTTTTTCCTTGCCCTACATCCACGCCCCGAGTTTCCAACTCGAGAGTTCTAAGCACTAATCAACAAGCTCCTTTCCCGGTGGAGAAACCTTTACAACGTCGCTTACACTTTTACCGACACTAAGCTAGATGTCGAGTTCTTTTACAAGGGTACAACCACTCCCATTGTCGCTTACACTTTTACCGACACTAAGCTAGATGTCGAGTTCTTTACCAAGGGTACAACCACTCCCGTTAGTTCTTTTACAAGGGTACAACAACTCCCGACACACTATGTATTTTGAGGCCTAAAATACTAACCGATCACTTCTAAACACATGATACAAATAAAGTATAAACTACCAAAGCTTATACATAACAAAGCTAACAAGTCTTACAAATTTAGAGTTGAAACTTGTAACTTCTTGGATGAGCTTGTCAAGTCCCTTGCTACATAATAGGATCACACAAGTCAAATGTTACTGAGTTAGTTGAGAGATTATTTGAAAATATATGTCCTAAAGTGATGACCAAAACAAACAAGTGGCTTGGTATTTATAGCAAAACAAACAGCAGGCCTGGCGGATACGACGGAACCCTCAGATGGGTTCCGCCAGGCTTGCAGTAGGTTTTACAATAAATAATTCAAACCAACCAAAGTCACATCAACAACAACTAGTCAAACACATTGAATCCACTTTGGAAAGCTTCCAAAAATGTGTAAGATGTTATGGCAAGTCAAACACACAAGCTTGCCATAAATGTATGATGTGACAAGACACTTTCTAATTAAAGAAATAAAAACAATGTTTTGTTTAAAAGGAAATGTAAACCTTAGTTAAACAAGACTTAAACACTAAAGTGATGATTTACTATTAGCCAAAGTTCATACTTTGTCATTAACAAAACTTAGCAAAGATCGTAAAATATAAATACTGTTTTTAGGCGATATTTGTATTAACAATCTCCCTCTTTTTGTTGATGACAAAACATAAACTTTATTTATAAGTAAGCCACTAGTTTTAGTGTTAAGTCTTATAAAGTTAGTATTAAAACTTGTTTTTGCTAAGATGATGTGACATGCAAGAGTTAGGAAAAAAAAATGAGAACAAGTTTATATGTAATTCTCCCCCTTTTTGTCGAAACAAAAAGAAGAGTAGCGAAGCGGAAGTAAGCACTTGCTCTCCCTTGGACGATACTCCCCCTAAATGGAGTGTGCCAAGAGAGGAGACATGGATTTTGAACCTACAAGAAAAAAATGTTAGTTGCCGCACACGACAGGTCATGAAAGCATTTCATGTCTAAAATACAACTAAGAGTTGTGAAGCGGAATAATGCAATACTCATGCTCCCCCTTGAATATTACTCCCCAAAATGGAGTATCAAGGAAAGAAAACATGAATAATGATCCTACAAAAAGAAAGGTTAGTTTCTAAAACACAAGATATATGTATGCTACCATAGCTAGGTATAGTATACTCATTATACCTAAATGGTCAACAAACAATGCAAACATTGTAGTAGAATGAAATTCATTTCATGTAAAATTTTGACTCTTAGAAAGTCAAAGACAAGAAATTAGGATGACATCATCCTTCTTCTTAAAAAAAAAATAAATAAATAAATAAAAAAAAAAAAATAAATAAAAACTAAGAACATAAAATGCTACAAGGAAATCATCATTTTCCTTAATGAGAAACATTTTCCAAAAGCAAGGCTAAGGTTGTTTAAGGATGAAAATGTGTGTTGGAGGTTGTAGCGGGCTTTATTTTGAAGGTTGAGAAGGTGACATGGTTTTGGTTTGTTGGTTTAAATGGGAAACATTTTCCAAAAGAAACGGTTTTGTTTCATATTTGGAGACTCTAAAGTTGAGGTGGGTGAGACAAGGATTGTAGACGATCCAAAATGTGTTTTAGTATAAACCTCATTTCTTCGGATAGCTCGCGAATTTCCATTCGACACCTTTCACTAATGTGAGCGGTTCTTTCGCAATGTCCGCAATCATGGCGGGGAAAGTTTGGTGGAAGAGAGGTTTGATTTGTTGGTGGTGGATGGTTTGAACTTGAAGGAGCAAATGTGGATGGTTGAGAGGTGTTTTTGGTTCCTTCACTAGATGAGTGTAGCGTTGTTTGTAAAACCATAATATGGTTGATTTGAGAGTCAACCATATGTTTGAAGGCATGAAGTTGGTTTAAATGAGTGTCAATCTCATCATTAAGGTTTGGAGATTTTTCCCATATGGATACTTCTATTTTCTTATACGAAGGAAATAGAGATTCAAAGTGTTGGGAATGCTCTTGTGGTGGTGGTGGTTGTTGTTGTGGTGGTTGTTGTTGTTGTTGTTGAACAAAGTGGCGGAAGCTTGGTTATCCGGAAGGATTACCATGAAGGTCTTTGTAAATTGGGTAAAACACAAATGATTGTGAGTGTGTATGACCTTGATCATTTGGAAAAATTGATGGTCTAGCATAACGGTAAGCCGACCGTTCTACCAATGATGGTTGATGGGGTTCATCATCTAATTGCTCACTAGGTTGTTGTTGGGTTTCCATTTGAGCAATGGTGTCAAAGAGTGAAAAGGATGGCGGGCTTGATGATTTAGGTGATAGATCTTCTAATGTTTCCAAATAGGGTAGTGGTGATGTTGGTGGTGTATGGAAAAGTTCCATTGGTGTAAGTGTTGGTGATTGAGGTGATGTAGTTTTTGATGGTTGAGTTTGTTGCGAAAGTGATGTTGAATCACTTGAAGGTCTAGTTGGTGGAGGAATAGTGGCTATGTTGGTGTTGCAATGTGTTGGAGAGGGTGTTGGAGTAGCAAGATTAAGCAAATCTTGAATAGTGATCACATTGGTATTGCAAGGTGTTGAGGATGGTGTTGAGGTAGTAAGGTTAAGGAAATCTTGGATAGGTGAAGAAATGTTAAGTGAAGCATCACTTGAAGATGATGAGATTGACTTGACGGTTTTGTTGAAGCAACAAGGTTTAACACTAATCCTAGGGGTTTTTGCCAAGGATTTTGATGAATCGGATGAGGTGTTGGATTTAGTCATTTCAAAGGTGTGGTTTTGATGTTTTGAGAGAAGAAATTTTGATGGTGATGGTGTGATTTTAGTTGTTGCAAAAACTTTCAAATTTATAGGGTGGAAGAAATGTTGGAATGGGTGTTTGGATTTGATGTTCTACCATTCAAAGATTGAGGTTTCAAATGATTTAGAAAATTTTCTTGAACATGTCAAATCATTGGATTTCAATCCAATGGAATTGGGTGGAGTGAAAGACCAACATATGCACTCAATGCTTTGTGATCATGGGAAGTGATTTGGTTGAAAATGTTCCAATGGTTTGAAGGATCCTTTAAAAAGGTTCTTTGGGTTAGTTATGTTTGAATTTGAATTTTTGGCGGGAAGTGACTTCCTAATTGTTTTAGTGAGTTAGAGTTGTCCTAATATGGTTATTGGAGGTAAGGGAAGATGTTTCTCACTAAAGATAATGGTTTGACACTTTACAAGTTTTGAACTTTAAGAAAAATGACAAAAATTTTCTGCAGGTGACTGGCGGAACCCTCGCGAAACATAGGCGGAACCCTGTTATGGGTTCCATCTGGTCCGTTGGGCCATTTCTGGGTTGCCCAGAAATTTTACTAGCGGAACCCATTTGAGGGTGCCGCCAGATCCGCCAGGTCTGAAAAACGAGACAGTCCACTAATTTGACTCGCGAGACGATTTTCAAATTTTTCGAAAACTCTTAAAAATGAAAATTTATTATATGTCTGATTAGGAAATGCAAAAATTGGGCATGTAGACATTCATATCATAGGACTTTGACCGGGGGCTAGCGATTTTCACTAAACTTAGTGAAATTTACCATAAAAATTGACAAACACCTCAAATATTGTCATTATGCATAAAGGCTCATACAAAACATAATCCGACAAACGTAATAAAGCATGAACGTGAAAAACAATACAAATCACATAGTTTAACACATACAAAGTTCTAAAACCTTCATAAGCCAAACACTCCTTAATTACGCATCTCACAACAGGTCTATCTTCTTATTGAGCTTACTTAGGTACCTTCCAAAGCACTTGAAGATTCCTTTGGTTTGCTTGAATTCTTCGGATGCATTGTCAATGACGGGGAGTTCTTGAAGGTAGTCTAAAGGGGGTAACTTAGAGTTAGGAAGTTTATCATCCTCGCTCACGTCGGATGATGATGGTGAAGGTGAGCGAGTACATTTGCCCTTAGCTTTGAAGACTCGTTTATCACTTAAAGGAACGAAGATGTGAGGAACAAGAAAATAGTCAAGGCACATTCCCTTATCATTAGGAGGAATGGGTGAGATTGCTCTAAAGAGGCGGGTAAGAAGCATTCCATAAGAAAGAGCGGTTGTTCCTACCAAGGGTATGTCGGCCATTCTTTTGGCGAGGTAATAGGCTAAGTTAAAAGGTTGACCGGTGGAAATGCTATAGAGCATGTAGCTAAGACATGTGTTGACATGATCTCTATTTCCTATGGAACTTATAACGTTGACTCTAAGAATTTCTTCCCATTTCTTAAATTGTGGTTTGAGCTCATTGATTTCCATACCAAAAGGATCCTTATCTACCTCATTACCCGAACGATTCTTCCTAGTTGTTGAGGTTCTAAAAAATAGATGCTCACGAATTGCTTCCTTATTCGCAAGAGGAGTGTCGTATGGATGAAAACGCTCGATGGAGCCAAGACTAGAAAGAGGCCACTTATCCGTATAGAGACATGTACAAACATTAGGGACACCAAGAATTGTTGCAAAATCTTTCAAGGATATGATGTTTGGAATTTGATTGGTTTTAAAGGTTAGTGAGAATTCACCATCGTCATTGAAGAAAAGGCTTAAGGTTGCATAGAATTCTAAGATGAACCTAGGGCAAATTTGCTCATCGATGTCTAGAAGACAATCAAAGTTGATTGCGGCAAAGTTTTGGCGAATGGATGTTCCCTCTAGGAAGGATGGATCAATGGTTCTTCCTTCATGAACATAGCGTTTTTCTAGACTCTTAAAGGTTTCAACTTGATCTTTAGTAAGACCTTTGGTCCTATGGTGTTTGGGTAAGTAATTACGAGTTTCTTTGTGATCGGAGAATGTTGCGGGAGGCATGTTGATTCCTAGAAAACACAAAGTTTAAGTTCAAATTAATGACTTTTATAATGTGAATGTTCTAATGTGTGCCTATATGAAAACATTGTAGAGGTGCGGTTATCTTGACTCATTTTGATGCTTAAAACATTTTGTATTGCAAGTTTTGTTACATAACAAAAGATAACCCAAACGCTCCTAATTCAATATAGCTTCGTTTGAATGTACCCGAAAACACATATTAGTTATGTATTTCCTTTAGCATTCAAGAGACATTATGCAAGTGATGTTTCATTGATGTTTTTCATTTGTTTTAACAATGTGGTGAAAGATGGTGTTCTATTGACTTTTAAAAGACAATGAACTTGGTGTGTTTGGTAAATCAAGATAATAACAAAAAGGATACAATTCCAAACTAATGAAAATTTTGATTAGTTCACACCCAATGTTTTTCATGAATCAACAATTTTATGCATAAACCCTAAGATTCTAGTTAATGTATGTAGATGAGAGTGATAGATTTTGATTGAAAATGCAATTATGATAAGAATACTTACAAAGTTGATTGGATTGGAAGAGATGTAAGTGAGAGCCCTAATTTTCGTGTGGTAAGGTGTTTGTGAGTGAGGAATGGCTGTTGGTAAGTTGGAGTTGTGAGTAAAGAGGTGTTTGGTTTTGAAATTTAAAATAAAACATGATGCAGATTTGGCGGACCAGGCGGAACCAAAGGGAGGTTTCCGCCCGTATGGTCTCATGGTTCTGTGGGTGCTGCAGAGGAAAAAATTAAAAGGAATTGTCTTGATTTTTGTGGTTATATCCTAATGTTCAAAACTAAGGTTTTAGGTCTTATGAGTCTTTGACTAAGCCTAGGGATGATGAATGCTTCTCATTCAAGAGGTTTTGTGAAAACGTTGACAGAATGGTTAACATATAAGACTTTCTTAGTTAAGATGTTCCTCAATGAACATTTTTACCAAGGCGATGATGATGGATCACAATATGTCAATTAAGAACATAATGGATTGAGTTGTCGCTGAAGTCGATGCTTCCTTTGTTGAAGGGATTCCATTATTGACACGAATTTGTTTGTTCAAGTGGAGCTTGTTGATGTGCTTCTCCATCCGATACTAATTTGAGAACCTTAAGCGTTTTGGAGAATCATTGGGTAAGTAAGTATAAAAGTGCAAGTACCACTTGGGCTTTTCTTATCAACTTATTACCGACATAATTCCATTTGGCATACACTATGGTTTCTATTCCCGTTCCTTTTGGATACCATAATCCTAGTTGTGTAGTACCTTATGATGAATCCAAACAAGCTCTTTTGAGAGAGTTGTTTTATGATCTTTTCTAAAAAGAACGAGCACATATACAAGCACTAAACATAATGTTGGATTTATTTGTTGTAAGAACAAGTATACTTCCAAACATTTCTCTATGTTTAGTTTTACCTACGGATTTACTAATCTCATTCTTGATAAGTCATAAAGGACTTAATCATTGTGAACATGTGAATAACTAGGAATGTCTTTGAGTGATTATCCCTTGCTTTTGGAGCTTGCACAAAAAAAAAAAAAAAAAAAAAAAAAAAAAAAAAAAAAATCTTTCATAGATTTCTATTTTGAAAGATCCATTTTATTTTAATGGTTGCTTTACTCTAATGTCCAAAAATATTTTTTTATCAAATTTGTTTTAATCACAACTATGACTTATGAATCAACTTTTTATGACCTTGTCAATATTGCTTGACTTAATGTTTGACACAAGATGAAAGGATGTTGTTTTTCAATTTTAATAGTTCATCTTCCTTGTTATAGATCTTGACTTACTTGTCTTATCAATGTTGGACTTTCGACTAAGTCATCATCTACCAAAGATGATATCTTAGAAGGAGGAGATCTTTCATTAAATGTTAAATTCAATGATCCCTCGACTCTTTGGGTTTATTTACTTAAAACACTATGAGTGTAAGTGTCTAAGAGATGCAACATCATAAGACTATGGGTCGAATTTGATGTGCAAGTCCTAGATGTTTATAAATCATTTTCTTTCACTCATCCTAATGAATTCAAATGATTTATTTATCTTTGTGTGTCTTATATGAAAGTTTTTAACAAAAGAATGGTTGAATTTAAGACACAATTGAAAATGTAAGGTATAATGTCAAAAGACGTTGTACTACAAATATCTATGAAATGTTATGGTTTTGCTAGATTTGCAAGTATCACAAAAGTGTTGGTTGTCTCATCACTTAGGAGATTCTTAGTTAGCTCACTTGTAGACAAGTATTAAGTAAGACTTATTCAAGAGTTACTCGTGACTTTTCCCGAAGGTTAAATTGAATTAAAGCACCTTATATCTCCTACTAAAAGTAGTGTCTAAATCCTTTAATCACAAAGGATCTAATCCTTATGTTTACTTACACAACATAACCATCTTAGAGTAAAAACTACTAGTATCACCCATGACAGAACTTAATACTAATCAACATGAAACACTGAAAGGTAAGTTGAAGAGATGTGTACCTTTTAAGCTCCATAGATTAGCCATCAAGAAGATAATCATTAAGCAAATAATCTTGACTCGTAGAAAAGCTATACTCAAATACTTATGAATCCAAGGAGGTTAGACAAACACATAAAAATATTTGAACATGATATCTTTATCCTTTTATCATGATCTCCTACTAGAGATAGAATTACTCCTATAATTCTCTCCTAGGTTTTACAAACACAACTTGCTTTGTTGATGGTTCATTAGAGTTAAATCCTAATCCGGTTCTATCTTTAAATGACTTTTGACTCTTCAAACAACATTCAAGAGCTTTTGAACTTTCTTCAAATTTAGCAAGCATTTTTCCTTTTTCATTTTGTCTTCGAATTTCATGTTTGTAATCTAGACATAATTTGCATTCTAAATCAATTTCAACATGACTCTCAATTTTAGACATCTTATCTTCTAACATGATTTCATTTTAAAAATTATTCACATAAGATTTTGAATGTTCATTGTTAAAGATAGTTTTTAGGTCCATGTTGCATAAAAGTTTAGACTTATTTCTAGTTTAGAAAACTCTAGGATAAATGTGTCAAAGCAAAAGTGTTTGGTTTCAAAATGTACCTTGCTTGATGTTTTATCTAGTTGAGAATCACAAGCCGGATGGTTGACTATATCTTCATCCATGTAATTCCATGAATCGTAAGTAAGTCCACTAAGAGCACGACATGAGTAATCATCTTCACTTACACCTTCATTTAAAACATTTAAACTAGTAGCACATGTATTTATCTCAACTAAATGTCTATCTAATAATTTTTCAAAGACTTCTAATTCATATGTGAGATCAAGTTGATCATCTTTGACTTGACATATTTCTTGATGAAAGTTTAACATATTTTTCTAAATATCATTAGCCGTTTGACAAAAATACACTCTTTCATATTCGGTACTTGATAAAGCTTTATAAATCATTATCTTAGCTTTAGTATTTTTATCAAGTTTAGTATAGTCATCTTGGTTTTCAAAACTTGTTTTCGTTGGTTTGAAATCACCAATAGAAATAATATGCCAAAGATCCATGATTTCACATAGTTTTCAAATTTACTTTTCCATTCAAGGAGGTTTTCTTTTTCAAATAGCGGTGGGTTTTGAATAGGTTGCCCTTCTTTGAGATTTTCAAAATCCATGGATCGATCCAAGTTTTAAAATACACTATATTTTAAAGATCTTGAGTAACGTAGCTCTGATGCCAATTGTGGAAAACTAGAAGGGGGGTTGAATAGTTTACCGCTTTTTAACTTGATTATCTTTTTAAAACTTTACGTTTTTTTTAAGATATAAGCACAACTTTACTTGTTTAATTCTTTGAAAAGCTTTACGTGTGATTAACAATTCTAACTAAAGACAATATGTAATAAGCAAAGACAAAGAAAGAAACGATCAAACCACAACACGATTGTTTATCGTGGTTCGGCTACAAGGACTCTTTTTCCTTGCCCTACATCCACGCCCCGAGTTTTCAACTCGAGAGTTCTAAGCACTAATCAACAAGCTCCTTTCCCGGTGGAGAAACCTTTACAACGTCGCTTACACTTTTACCGACATTAAGCTAGATGTTGAGTTCTTTTACAAGGGTACAACCACTCACATCGTCGCTTACACTTTTACCGACACTAAGCTAGATGTCGAGTTCTTTACCAAGGGTACAACCACTCCCGTTAGTTCTTTTACAAGGGTACAACAACTCCCAACACACTATGTATTTTGAGGCCTAAAATACTAACCGATCACTTCTAAACACATGATATAAATGAAGTATAAACTACCAAAGCTTATACATAACAAAGCTAACAAGTCTTGCAACTTTAGAGTTGAAACTTGTAACTTCTTGGATGAGCTTGTAAAGTCCCTTGCTACATAAGAGGATCACACAAGTCAAATGTTACTGAGTTAGTTGAGAGAGTATTTGAAAATATATGTCCTAAAGTGATGACCAAAACAAACAAGTGACTTGGTATTTATAGCAAAACAAACAGCAGGTCTGGCGAATATGGCGGAACCCTCAGATGGGTTCCGCCCGTGTACCCCCAGGGTTCCGCCAGGCTTGCAGTAGGTTTTACAATAAATAATTCAAACCAACCAAAGTCACATCAACAACAACTAGTCAAACACATTGAATCCACTTTGGAAAGCTTCCAAAAATGTGTAAGATGTTATGGCAAGTCAAACACACAAGCTTGCCATAAATGTATGATGTAACAAGACACTTTCTAATTAAAGAAATAAAAACAATGTTTTGTTTAAAAGGAAATGTAAACATTAGTTAAACAAGACTTAAACACTAAAGTGATGATTTACTATTAGCCAAAGTTCATACTTTGTCATTAACAAAACTTAGCAAAGATCGTAAAATATAAATACCGTTTTTAGGCGATATTTGTATTAACACTGGTGTTACCCCTGCTTTTGAGCCAGAGGATAAATCAGACTCTGCTCATGATTCAAGTACTGACCTCATCACAAGAGAGAGAAGAAAAAACACTTTGTCTTCCGAGTTTGTTGATCCCCTGCACCCGGACGCTTCTTCTGGACCGGGTGTTAATCCTTCTCCTGAGGCATTCGCGGATGAGCCTGTTGGTCCCTCCGCTGCCCCAGATGAGGGAGGACATGATGAGTATATGTCTCCTGGGTTTTATGATTCACAAACTGTGTACACGGATAAAGGAGTTGACATCTATAGTCCAAAATGGGTGGTTCCGAATAAATTCAAGATGGACGATCCGTGGTTGTGCCAAAGTTTCATTGATAATGTCGCCACTCCGGGTTACTGGGCTGAGTTGAGAAATACTTCTAACCACGATTTCTTGGAGAAGTATAACATGACCGTTGCCCAGCAGGTGTGTATGAATTCTGAAATCCGGCTTCGTTTTGAGTATGAGATAGAAAAACGGGAGAAACTTGAGAGACGGGTACAGCGCCGGGATGGTGAGATTACTCGTTTGAGGGAGAGGGTACTTGAGTTGGAGAAAGAGGCTGAAGAGGTCCAGAGGCTGTGGAACCGTGTGTCGCAACTTGAGAGTGAATTTGAGGTAAAGAATGACAAGATTGCTGGGTTGGAGGTTCACGAGGCCGAGCTTGAGGGGACGGTGAACGGGCTGAAAGCCAGGGTTACCAGTTTGGATGAGCAAGTAGTTGGGCTGGTTAAAGTGCGTGACACTCTTCTTGATAGGATTAAGGGTGAAAAGGTGTTGTGGAGGGATCTGAATCATATGTCCGAGGCTGAGCAGATGAGGGTAGACCGGGAGTTGGCCAAACAGGGTGCTCGGATTATGGCTTTGGACCAGGAGATGGATCAAGACTTGCATCCCAACCTTCTCAAGGTTGCTGCTGCCAAACGTTGGGTTATTGATCATGGCTTTAGGTTGGCATTTCTCAAGTTCAAAGAATCTATGGAGTTCAAAGGTCCTGTTGCCAAATGTCTTGGTTTGGCCATTGAGGAGGGGTTCAGGCAAGGACTGGAAGCCGGGATTGCTCATGGGAAGGCCGGTCGTTCTTTGTCAGACGTTGAGGCCTACAACCCTGATGCCCAGGCCCGGTATATAGAGTCTGTTTGTGAGCTGGACAATATTTCCTTTTCTTTGCTCGACTCTCTGGAGGAGTGTGTGGATTCGGCCTGGAGCACCTTATGGCTCGACTTGTGCTGGAGAATACTCCGAATGGTCCCGAATAACCGACCCGGGAACAGCTTCTTGTCCCTGCCTATTATGAGAGAGGTGGGCCGCGGTCTTCGAATCCTTGGGATCAGATTATTCCGCTGGAGAAAGCTATTTCGGATTCAAGAGCGAGGGCTTATGCTCGGGCACATGATGCTGTGTTTGGTGGTTCCGCGACTACTCAGGAGAATCCGGGAGCTGGGGAGCCGGTCCCTGTTTCCGGACCTGCTCCTTCTTGCCCAGTCACCGGCCCTGTTGGGGACAACGCTTCCCAGGACGATATGTTTGATCCTACCATCCTTGGGGCCATTGATCCGTGGGAATTTTCTTATAGAGTACCTCTGATTGTTGCTGTGGCCATTTGTGAGTGGTATTTTGACTATACCGACTCGGCCTGTCTTTGTGAGGCTCTTTTCATCTTAGTAACTTGGGGTAGTGTTCCGCGCGGGCGGATTTTTGTTCAAAACACTTATGTTTGTTATCTAATCTACTTTCGATAGTAAAGTTAATGTATTCTCAAGCTTTTGGAGCCGCTGCTTTACCGTGTATGTTATTCCGGTATAACGTTTCTTTGGTCATAGGGTTTGCAATACCACTTACATGCCTGAGCCAATTATGAGGTTGCTCATCCTTATACTGGGCTTGCAATACCGCTTACGTATTTTTTTTTTGTATGGACTTAGCGCGTCCGTGTATGCATGCAGAATGATAAGGAAAATTATGCAGAATGACAAGTGAGAGTAAAAATGAAAAAGATTTTGGAAAATTTGTGGAGTTGATCGGACTCCACATTTCATTTACTAAAGGAAAGATAATACATAAAAGACACAAGTAATAAACTGAGAATGCGTTCTTATGGCCGGGATATAACTGCGGCCTATTATAATCTGGCGGTAGGACATTTTACAGGAAGCACTTCTTCAAATTTCTTATGTTCCAGGTCCGGGGGAGTATATTTCCGTCTGTGCCACGAAGCTTGTATGCTCCCCTTCCAAGTGATTCCACTACTTCGTAGGGACCTTCCCACTTGGGTCCAAGCTTTCCCACACTTTCCGCCTGGCTGGCATCATTGTTTCGGTATACAAAATCACCGGGTTTAAACGTCGTACCGCGGACCTTTGCGTTGTAGTAATTTTCCATCCTGGCTTTGCTTTTTGCTTCTTCAATTGCCGCTACCTTACGCCTTTCTTCTGCTAAATCCAGGTTCAAAAGAAGCAGCTCATCATTTTCTATTGGGTCGAATAAGGCACACCTTACGGATGGCATGCCTATTTCTACGGGGATCACGGCTTCCGTCCCGTAGGTTAGGGAGAATGGGGTATCCCCGTTGCTTGATTTGATCATCGTTCTGTGGGCCCATAACACATATGGCACCTCTTCTAACCAATCCCTGCGGCCTTGCTCTATTCTGGCCTTTATCCCCTCTCCTAAACTTCTGTTGGCTCGCTCCACCAATCCGTTCGCTTGGGGGTGTTCTACCGATGCGAACCGCTGCTTTATGTGGAGCTTTTCACACCAATCCTTAAAGGGGTTGTCGCGAAATTGTTTCCCGTTATCTGACACAATTTCCCCTGGTAATCCAAAACGGCACACAATGTTGTCCCACACAAACTTTTTCACTTGGTTTCCTGTTATGGTAGCTACGGCCTTGGCCTCGACCCACTTTGTGAAGTAGTCTATTCCCACGATCAAATACTTCACTTTCCCCGGACCTTCCGGGAACGGACCACTAATGTCAAGGCCCCACTTATAAAACGGCCAAGGGGATGTTATCGGAGTCATGTTCTGCTGGGGATTCTTTGGGACCGGTTGGTGGACCTGGCAATCTTGGCATTTCCGAATTACTTCCCTCGCATCTCTATGCATACTGGGACAGTAATATCCGGACCGGAGGCCTTTGGTAACTATGGCCCGCGGACCCGAATGCATGTTGTACGATCCCTCATGGATTTCGCGGATTACATAATTAGCTTGTAATGGTCCGACGCATCGGAGCCACGGTTCCAGGAAAGACTTTCTGAACAACGTCCCTTCAACCACGGCGTATTGCCTGGCCTTGATTTTTAGTTTCCGAGCTTTCTTTTGGTCAGCAGGTAGTACTCCATCCTGCAGATATTCTAGGAGTGGGGTCATCCAAGTGTCCCCATCTTCCTCCACGACCGGCATGACTTCTTTTTCCTTGATAGATTTTTCCTTTAAAACTTCCACCAATACTTGCTTGGTAAGATGTGCGAAGCTTGTGGACGCAATCTTGCTCAATGCATCCACTTGCTTGTTCTGACTTCTCGGGATTTGCTTTATGGAGAACGTCCTGAAGCTTTGTGTTAATGCTTTTGCCTTTGCCAGGTATTGAATCATACTGTCTTCTTTTTCCACATAGGATCCATTAATCTGGTTTGCTACCAACCTTGAGTCTACGTTTGCAGCTAGGTCTTTGATGCCCATTTGTTCGGCAATCCGTAGTCCAGCGATCAGAGCTTCGTATTCCGCTTCGTTATTGGATGCCGGAAACTCAAAACGGAGGGCATATGTGAATTCCGCTCCCTGTGGACTTGTCAGGATTAGTCCAGCCCCGGACCCTTCCTGGCATGCAGAACCATCGGTATACAAGTGCCATGGTTTGTTGTATGATTGATTTTTGGAATTTGTTTCTGGACCAGGGTAGCTTTTTTCCTCCGGCATCTCTATTATAAAATCGGCTAGAACCTGGCCCCTGATGGCTGTCCTTGGCCTGTAGTTGATGTCGTGTTCTCCCAGCTCAATGGCCTATTTGGCCAGTCTCCCGGTTTTTTCTGTTTTTGCAAGTACCTGTTTAATCGGTTGGTCGGTGATGACCGCTATCGGATGAGCTTGAAAATATCTCCTTAACCTTCATGCTGCATGTATTAGTGCCAAAACTAGTTTTTCTATGGGGTTGTAGTTCAACTTCGGACCCTGCAGTGCTCGGCTCACAAAATATATCGGCTCCTGCCTCGTGTTTCTTTCGGCCAGCAAGACTGCACTGATTGCTTCCGCGGACGCGGACAAGTACATGATTAGCTCTTCTTTGGGGCGAGGGGCTGTCAGAGTTGGGAGTTCCGCAATGTGCTTCTTTAGCTCCTTGAATGCTTGCTCTGCCTCCGGTGTCCAGTGGAAATCACTCTTCTTAATGCACTTCTTTAAAGTTTTAAAAAATGGGAGTGATTTCTTCGCTGACTTAGATAAAAACCTGTTGAGGCTGGCTAGTTTCCCGTTCAAGCTTTGGACCTCCTTCAAAGTTTTTGGGGAGGGTAACTTAGCTACGGCCTCCGACTTCTCCGGACAAGCTTGTATTCCTCTTCCGCTGATCATGTGACCTAGAAACATCCCTTCCTCTGCCCCAAACGTGCATTTTTTCGGGTTTAACTTCATGTTGATTCTGCGCAGGGTTTGGAACGTTTCCTCCATGTCCCGAAGTATGTCAGAATCCGAACGGCTTTTAATGAAAAGGTCATCCACGTAGACTTCTAGGTTTCTTCTAATCTGCTTCTCGAATGCTTTATCCACCAGCCGCTGATAGGTAGCTCCGGTATTTTTGAGGCCGAATGGCATCTTGATGTAGCAAAAAATGCCCTGATCGGTGTGGAACGCCGTCTTCTCTTCATCCTCCACAGCCATGTGAATCTGGTGGTATCCCTTGTAGGCATCCAGAAAACATTTGAAGGTATAGTCGCAAAGGGATTCGACTTTTAGATCAATCTCCGGTAACGGATAGCAATCCTTGGGGCATGCCTTGTTTAGGTCTTTGAAGTCAACGCACATTCGCCAGCTTCCATCACTTTTCTTGACCAAAACCGGATTAGATACCCAGTCATGGTAGTGTACTTCCTTCATGATGCCTGCTTCCACTAATTTTGCAACATCCTCATTGATTGCTTTGTTTCTTTCGGGTGCCTGGCCTCTCTTCTTTTGTCTTACCGGGGGGTAACCTTCCCGGATGTTCAGTTTATGCTCGGCTAAGTGGCGAGGAACTCTTGTCATATCGGAAGGTTGCTAGGCGAAGACATCGAGACTATTCTTTAGCAATTCACACAGGTCCCTTTTTCCTTTGTCGCTTAGTCCTCCTCATATGGTGACCGTTTGGTCAGGGAATCCTGGGTGTATTGCTACTTTGATCCCTTTGGCGGTCGGATTTTCCTGAGGCATATTCTGCGGTGACGAGTCTGTGATCATTTGGCACTCCGCTGGAGAGTTACGACTCCTCCTTTTGTTAGGAACTTAAGCATCCCATGGGTAGTGGAGGGGATGATTTTTAACAGTCTTATGCCCGGCCTACCGATGATTCCATTGTACTGGGATGGGGATCTGACTACAACGAAATTCATCCAGGCGCTGGCTGAGTGCTTATCGTCTCCCAACGTGACCTCCAGGAGTATCTGCCCTAAGGGCCAAGATAGTTCCACACTGAATCCAAGGAGGGGGGAGGAAGCAGGGACCATTCTCTTTCTCACTTCTGGACTTAAACGATTAAAGCAATGTTCATACAATACCTCTGAAGCACTGCCGGTGTCGACGTACATCCTGTGGACTAAATGATCCCCAATTTCCGCCTTGACTACCAGCGGGTGGTCGTCCCAGTCATTGCTCTTTATCGGCGGGAAAGATATTTCCATGTTAGGTCCTTCTTCTGAGACTGTTCTTTGTTTAATGGTTCGCTGCCATGTGTGTATCATGAGTATGGCAACGACTTTTTCTTTTACCGTCATGTCCTTCTTTCCACCTCTCCCGGGCCCGTTCTTCTAGGCGCCGTTCTTGATTTCCTTTACGAGGTGAGCCAACTGGCCGGATCTCATGGCCTCCTCTATTTTTTTCTTGAGCTGGCAACATTCATCGGTCAGGTTTCCTTTTTCCCTATGGAAATCACAATATTTATCTTTGTTCCGGGATTCTATCGGGCTGGACATAGGCTGCGGAGCCGTAAACTTGACCATCTCCGTTGCTAAGATTTCTTTGGAAGTTTTTGTTAGCAGCGTGAACCTGTCTCCCCATTTCCTTTCTTGCCGTGGTCGGAGCTTGAACTCTGCCCTTCTCTCAGTGTTCTGCTCGCTGCTTCCCCTAACTCCCGTTTCTTGGCTTTTCTATGAGGAACGGTCATGTTTTTTCCTAGACTGATTGGCCGCCGCTGTTTCTCCCCTAAGATAGGCAGTGGTTGCTTTCCACATCTCATCTACACTCTGGGGGATTTTGTCGTTCAACCTCTTAATAAATCCTGGGTTAGTAATGCCGTGCATGAATCCGAAGATTCTCATACATTCTGGTGCTCCCTTTACTTGCATACTTTCTGCCTTGAAGCAGTCCATGAATGCCACGGTGGACTCTCCTTCCTTCTGCTTGATGTGGTGGATTTCGACAGGATCCTTGGCGTATTTTTTTTGTTGGAGAAAATATGATAAGAAACTCCCCCGCAGGTCTTCAAAGCTGTTTATGCTTTCTGAGGGAAGCTCATCAAACCACATCCGGGCGTGACCCATGAGTGTGGAATTGAACATATGGCACCAGACGGGCATGGCCCATCGCTCCACCTTTGCCGCGGTGCAGAAGTTTTTCAAGTGGTCTTTTGGATCTCCTGTCCCGCCATATATTTTGACGTGGGTGGGCATCCTGGTCCTTTTTGGGAAATCAAAATTTCTGATTCGCGGCGTGAATGGGTCGGCATCTTCTACATCGTATGGGTGATGGAGGTCATCTGTTTCTTCATAGACGTCCTGCCTTCTTGACCTGGATTTCCAGTGCTCGCCAGTGCTATCTTCACTTTCCCCTGGGGTATATTCCCTTCGCCTGCCGGGATCGGAGCGTGCCGCTCTTTCCCCACGCTTTTTTCGGAAGGACGTGTAACTCCGTGTTGGGCTTGGCGTCACATGTTTGCACGAAGGTTCCCCTCCTGAGCGTCGGTGTTCCCGTTGGTCTTGTCCGACTTCGGCTTGGCGTTCTTTGTGAGCGAGACCTTTCGACTCGAGTCGGGAGAAGACATCTGACTTTTTCTCTCCCAACCGTGACTTGACGCTTCTTCGTTCTCCCCCTAATCGAGCGAAGACACTTGAATTGAGGTGGGGATGCCTCGTTTCCAAGTCTTCAGGTCTTGCTTCTCTACTGTCCAGCCGGGAGAAAATGCTCCGGGAGTGAGAGTACTCGCTGGGACTGGTTTTTCTCTTCTTTCCTGACCTTTTTGCTCCCGAGGATTTGGACTCTGAGTCCTGAGTTTGTCCTCGAGATCGTGAGTCTCCCTGTGCTTCTTCAAAGTCGAGGCGTGTTTTAACTTGCCTCAGCTTTTCTTCGTGGACTTTCTCGGCCATAAGAGGCAATAGCTGGTCGTAGTATTTGTCACAGAATTCTTTTATTGCTTTTTCTAGAAGGGAGCTTGATGGCTGACTTCCTTCCTCTCGACCTCCCCCTTTCTCTACGGTATTCCGTATTGTGGAACGTTCTGGATTTGGAGACGAGGTGTTTCCCTGATTGCTCATGATAAAGCTTTTTTTTTTCTTTTTTTGGAAACGCAGTTATGTAACGGCGTCCCACGGATGGCGCCACTTGTTAGTACAAGAATTGGGCTCGAGATGAAGATTAGTTTAGGCTAACTCCAAACTGGGCTAATCTTGAACTAATGACCACGAACTGCTTCAATTCTGCTAAGAAAAGAGACAACACCGTTAGCCTCACCGCGGAAGGGGGACCCCCGCGATCGACCTCGGGTGTGAGAGTAAGTACGTGTAGTGGTAGTATATGTAGAGAGAGAGAGAAAGTAGTATGTTACCCTGAGGGAGGCGAAATGCCTCCTATTTATACTTAGGGGACTCTTGTCGAGTTGCCTGGCGTGTTGCGTCATGATTGTGACGCTTTTGGGCGGGAAACCCTGAAGTCAACTCCCCTTCTTGGCATCTTGCCGGTGATGGTGATGTCTCCGAGTGGGAACTGTAAGGTTTCCCTGAATAGGGTCTGCCGGAGCCAGCCGTTGAAGTGCTGACAAGATTCTTTGCCTTTTCTGGCTTAGATGTGTGTCACACCCCCAGAATCGGGTCCAGCGGAAGCATACATGTAGTTGGGGTGTAACTCAATCGGTATCACAATACAAGTACAAAAATGGTTTTCACTTTAATCATTTAGAATAAAATCATTTAACCAAAAATATTGAATTTACATCGTTAAAATTAGTGCGGAAGTAGGCCCTTAAAATAGTTTAAAACGGTCCCCATATGAATATTCAGAGTCTTCTATGACCATGCCATGCCCTGCCAAAACCTCCTGTAGCGTGCCATAGCTTAAAACCTGAAAATACATGCTAAAGTGTCAACACGAGGTTGGTGAGTTCATAGAGTTTGTGAAAAAGAATGTAATTCATAAAAATGAAGATTTCCCAGCAAAGGCATCATAAATCCACTCAGTTCCAAGTCCCGCCATAAGAGTTGTAACATGTGTGTTTACAACCCACTGCCAAATAGTTGCATGTTTAGTAGTCAAGTACACGTGGTCAATATAGTTCACAATATGGGCACATAGTATATAATAAAGAATGTGGCAAGGCTCCTAAAATAAATAATATGCATTCCGTAGACAGGGGAACGAGAGGTTGGCCGACCTCTAATAGCGCTATTCATACTACCTACTGCCCCTCACAAGGAGGCCGCACGAACGGTACGTATAAACTAGAGTGCGAATGGCAAACCAGCAGGAGACTAACAATTGCGGATGCACGAACAGTACATCATTCACAAACTATTACATAGTATAAAGTCAAAGTTACTCCGTAGACAGGGGAGATTTTATGTTGCTCCGAACATGGGAGACTTGATAATGCTGCTCCGTAGACAGGGGAGACTTTGCACTGCTCCGAACATGGGAGACTTTAGGTTATAGTACGTACGGTACTTCAGGGTCAAAAGTTTAAGTCAAGTTCAAAAGTCAAGTCAAGTTCAATAGTTCAAAACAAGTTATAAAAAAATGTTCATAATAGTCCAAGATTTAAAACAATGTTCAAAGAGTCAAGTAGTAATTCATGTAAAAACGAGCATGTATTCTCCCCCAAAAAGTTAACAAAACAATTTAAAAGAGTAGGGGCTATGACTCACCTCGAAGCGATAGCAATGATGACAAAAGTGGATACACTGAAATGAGACACGATCTCTAACCGCAACCTAATATGAATGATGTGATCTACTTTAGATCATGAAATGATGAAATGAATGTACATGCACATGATACCTATACCACTCATAACTTGAAAATACTTGTTGTTATCAAAATAATACATTTTTCCAAAACTTGGGAAAATAAGGCAACTGGAAAAATAAAGCTAGTCGAAATGTATATATATCGTATATATAAGTGTTAGTGTTGAACTCCTCGATTTGAAATCCTTGAAATAACGTCTTGTAGCCATAAAAATATACTTGAAATCACTAATACTTTATTAGTTATGAAATTGGGCACTTGGTTATTATTTTTAGAAATCTAGAGTTAGTACATAGTAGTAATATTATTATTATTATTCTAGTTAAAAGCTGTCAATTTGTATAAGGTTTTGCCGATATTGAAACGTGAATATCTTTGTCGTTATAAGTCTGTTTTACTCGTTCTTTATATCCATGGTTACGTCTTAGTATGTACTAATATATTTTGGAAAGCTTGGCTCCTCTAAGTTACGTCTAACTCCTCGGTTTGTCCACTAAAAATCGTCCAACAGCACACAATTTTCAGAAAAATAGTTTTCGTCAATAAACTTGTAAAAATCATATCTCCTTCGTTATAAACTCGTTTTAACCCGTTCTTTCGCCTACGGCTTCGTTTTTGAAAGTATTTTCTAAATCTTAGGTTGAAAAGTTCCCCTGAGTTACTGAGTTTTCTAGGTTTTCATTTTTGGGACAGTAGGTATAAATATATGTTCCAAAACCATTTTCAAGGTTCTAAACTAGTTTCTAACATCACCAAATCTCTTGCAAACGCCACAAAGCTAGTCTAATCTTACCATACACCTTCTTAGGGTGCCATGGGTTCCTCATCATCACTAATCATGTTAATCTTACAAGGAAATCCAAATAACCAATTCTAGGGTTTGTATGTTCAAAAAGTTTACAAAAATAAAGTGGTATAACTAGCATATGCATGAAATCTTGAATGAAAAACATATAACCATGAAGATAACTTGAAGAAATCATGAAAAAGAGTTTGAAAACTTACTTAGCAAAGATTAGTGGATTTGGATGAAGAAAACTTAATAATCTTGAGTTTTTATTTCAAAACTCAAACAAAGATCATTAAAGGAACAATAAAATGGCTTGATCTTGGAAAATCCATGGTGGATTGATGGTGTTCTTAGTTGGGTCGTGCATATGGAGTGGGGAAGGAGAGAAAAAGATGAAATTTGCTTGTAAATAATGAAGTAACAAAATTTGTTTTGATATCTTATGAAAATATCTAATTTAATGGCATTTTAGTAATTATCTGATCAACTTGAAGACTAGGCAAAAGGGGGGGGGGGGGGGGGGGGGGGGGGCGGCACATGTGATAATATGGAAGAGTATTGGGGAAGATTGGGTATTATCTAGTTCACGGAGTCGGTTTTGGTTCCGTTAATCGCTAAACGTAAACTGTTAAGCCGCGAAACGTAAATCTGGGTATCGTAAAAATATGAAATATGAAATAATGACTAAACTTGTCAAAATACTCCATAAGAAAATATAAAATGAATGGTAAGTTCCATCGGGTAGCTTAAACGCAGTTAAAACTGGAAACGCGAGTTTAAAACGCGTAATTCACGTAAAACGCTGAACCGGAAAACGTAAAATTTCAAAACTTTTAGAATTGTCGTAAAATGAAAGAAAATCATATTTCTATAGTTTATATTGTTTTACGGACATATCGGGATGCCGGAAGGACATTTAAACCTGAATGTAAATATCGGACACGGCTTCATGATTTTTGCAGAAATGATCCGACGAGCGTCAAACTCTATGATTATCATTAAAATAGTTTAACTTACGAGAATATGAAATAAAAATTTCGGACATGAATAGTGTTTTGTGAATAGTAAAAGTGAATAGTAACTTCCGAGATAAAAATTGGAATTTCGACGTTTGAAACAGGACATGAAATTACGAGTTGTGACAATGTGGTCCATCCTTTGCTAGGAGGGATCCGGAATTAGTTTTACACCGCGGATATATGCATCCGCACCTTTACTCGGATCGGGGGTCCGAGTCCGCTTTTAGGTATTGGGTTCCGTGCTTTAGCATTTACTCCGGACTTAGTGGGTCCGGATATGCTATACGTCATCATTAGGGACTAAAAATGTATGATGGCAAACGTTTGACTAACGAATGATGTAACGTACTAATAGATTCACGTACTGATAGATTTTGACAGGGATGTAAAGTCTCAAAAACTGTAAACCACATGGATGTATATATTTTGCAATTTACTCTAAAAATTGTATAACTTGTATACTAAAGTATGGCTTATTTCGTTATTTAATTTAATTAAGTACTAGAAAATCAGTGAATTAAAAGGGTACGTTATCCACATATTAACCATAACTAGAACAAACAATACATCATGCTTGTTGCATTTACAAGTCCTCATTAAAGATTGACCCGTCTAGATGATTAAGTAAGTACCCGAGTAAATTCAAAGTATAAACCTTTATAAACGTTTGCCATTGTTGATGCTATTTTATTTACTTGACATCAATATCATAATTAAATGACACGTTGGTTTATATTACAGTTGATTAATTATGGATTTATGGACGTATCTTGACTTCTTGAGGCTAATTTATGTTTATACATTAGATCATATATGCAAGTGACTACACAAACTCGTTTGCTAAATATAAGAGTCGTTGAGAGATGACATATAAGAAACGTAATAAAAGTGCTAAACGACCCTTGCACAACTAAAGAGACAAATCGACAAAGCGAGAAAGTCATCACTTATTAAATATTTGATTCCGACAACATCGTTACGATTTGACGTCTAACATACCACATCATTGTTTGATGAATATGACGAATCGATATACCTAGCAAAGATTATGTTCTTTCTTACTGTAGACTTCCAGGAATTAAGTATTAGTGTCAACTTGCATCAAGATTCGACAGATCAAATATAGCTAGGAATTCTCTTAACTGGAAAATACTAAGGTATATTTGTTCATGATACTACTTGAACACACAACTTGGATGATATGGACAGCTTTGGTATGGCTTTCAAAACTTTTTTGCAAAATTACCCAATGACATTTTAGCATCATGATAACCTCTAAACTTATGAAGAAAAGTAATCATCACTGCAGATTTTTGATGAAATTAAAGTTGGAGCATTAGTCCGGATCTGAGGGAATGAGCGTTGTCCTCTAAAGTTCGTTGGCCAACTTTATGGTCCAAGTACCATAACCTCTAATATATTACATAAAATATAGCCAAATAACTTTTAAATGAACTAAATCATGATGCAAAATGGGCCGTCGTTACAAACTATATTTTAAACCTGCACAAATCCTGCTTATTCTTCAACTGTCACATGCTAATCATCTAACAGTGAGAGTAAATATCTATCTTATTAACACATAAGATGTAGGAGGATAAGCAAGAAAATGCATGAGTATGAAACTCAAATTGTGTCTTATAATTTTAATATCCATGTTAAACCTACTAAGAAACTCAAGCCAACTCTAGTATCATCAATATCTATCTTTAAGAGATACATGAATTCAACAAAAGTAACCTTGAGGAGCCATTGCTCTAAAACTATCTCTAGTACCAATCCCAAGCAACAAGCTCTACCGAAACACTGTCGAAATCAACTACAATTATAGAATTGAAAGAAAGAATGTATCAGTAGAAAATGATTAAAATACTCTTATAAGGAGTTTCACACCTCATATTCAGCCCCGCTTCATTTGTACATATATGCTGTGAAATTGTATTAATTTGTTATAGATTCAGCTATTTGTTGCTAACGTGTTCATATGACCATTTGTTGGCTCAAACATCAAACCTTTAAAGTTCCAACAATTATCTTCTGTGATAATATGCATGTTACTTGTTGTTCCCACTTACTTGATAATTAACTTAACAATTTATTAGTTAACTTATACAAGTAACATGTCTAAGATTAGTTTACACAATTATCACAGTTTATATAAATGAACAGTTTAAACACACAAATATAATTTTTAACGTTTAACTCTTTATTAATATAAATCAAAGAATTATTCTTAAGTGTTTGTGGAATAAAACTTGAAATTAAATGACAAGTATGTGTGGTGATCTCCTCACTAAACTCAAACACAAACTAAAGTATGTGTTTGATTAAGAACTATGCTAAACCATACAGATGATCAAATCTAAGACTTAGTTCTATTTTGGAGAAGGAAAATGAACTCTTAGAAAATGTTGCAAACTTTTAATACAAGAGATACATTTTCCTTCTTTACAACACTCTATTTATAGGCAAAGATGAAATGAAAATCCATGAGGTAAAAAGTACGTTTCAACATTTGATAAACTAAATTACACTTTGTACTTTAACTTCTATTCTTATTATGCTACCGGACACACTTTTGGTGAAACACAGTGTTGACCACTGTTTGTACTTTTTACCAACTATAGTACGGCTATGTTTGGCAAAAGTAGCTGTGAGCAGTAGCAGTGAGCTGTGAGCAGTAGCAAAAAAGCTCACACCTTCATAAAAAAGCATTGGAAAAATGAGTTTTCCTAAAAAATAGCAAAGCCCACAGCTATTTATAAGAGACTTAACATTTTACTAAAATGTTTAAGTCTCACAATGTCTTCACTTCGTTGATGAGATCTTCATAGAGTCGATGTTTTATTGTCATCACACACTGACTCATCATTCTAATCCTGGTCCTTATCTTCACTCTATGAGTTCCGCCTAAGTTTGTAATGAGTCTTTCTTCTAGACTCTGAAGAACTTCATGAAGATGACTCCTTAAATGTATTCTAACATTCATAGACTTGTATTTCACTTAGGTTGCTTTTCATTCAAATTCTATACTAAGGGATAGTGAGCACTGAATTGACCCAACATTACTTAATACACAAGGGAATTAAAGAGCTTATAAGAGACCATTCTAAAAACTGATGTTCAATCCCACTAGAACTTTTGATGTTCACTAATGACTATTACCCCAAAAACGAGCAGACAGTATTATACTACTAGCAATTTTATGTAAAATTAACTGAATCAAATAGGATAATAAGAATGTAATCATAATATCTGAGCATACAAGAATTTCAGAAGTACAAGTTCTTGAAGACAATGATGCGAACTAGCTATTAAATTCAAAGGTTATATATGATTTCTTTAAGGAAAAACCAAGATGCCAAACAAATTATTAACTCAAATATCACGCAAATACTAAATATATATGTCTCCATATACGTATTACACACCATAAATTAAAATCTAATTACATGAAATAATATATATGTATTGTGTAATGAAAACTATGAAGCATGTGAAGTGACCTCTACCTCGTTGCCATCTCAATTGAAGAAAGTCAGCTATCTTCCTTGATCCTTGGGATGTGTATCAAAACCGAAGGGTACTTTTTGTTGAGAATCACTCAAGTTAAGTAGTGGCATGAGCGAATTTGGTGGCTGACTTGAACTTGAGCTTAACAAATGGAAGTGATTATATTGTCTAATGAGATCATGATTCTCTCCCAAATTAGGCATGAGATACGGAGGGTAAGGTGAAGGTGTTAAGGTAGCTGGAGGACCCAAGAAAAGCTGGGATGCAGATGGAAGAGCCATTGAAGACTCGGTATGAGATGAAGCTAATCCTTGGTTTCCAAATTGGGATATCGATAGATTCGAAGAAGGCTCCCAGTTATAAGGGTTGTATGGAAACAATCCTGGATGAGAATATTGAGGTATGGGGAAAAAGTTCAAACCTCCATTTCCATCTCCATTTTCTTGCTCATTCCACTTGTTTTCGACTAGTGCTTCCTTCCCTTTCATTCTCTGATGATCTTGATTTATGCAATGATCGTTGTCTAGCTTTATTCCTTGTTTGGTGTATAATAAGGTTCGGTTTCCTACATCTTTCACAAATGTTGCATTTGGAGTACTAAGAAATTGAGAGAAGGAAAATTGAGGGGAAATCAAATCTTGAGGGATTGAGGGCGGTGGCACCGGATGGAATTGACTGAAGTCTCCAGGTAGCATTTGTAGTGGTGGAAGCTGGTCGATATCATCTTTAGTTGAATCGATCAACCAATCTATGACCTTGCTAGGTTGGTTTAATCCTAGCCTATCTTGAAGATCGTACAATTGAATAGCTGTAGGAACAGAAAGCCTAATCCGTCGGTCTCTCAATCCTTTAACGGTGCAAACCTTGCTATGCCTATCTTTTCCTCCAAAAGCCTTAGATACCCTTACGATTCGTGGGTTCTTGAAACCTGCCCATTGTCTTGAAGTTGACGTATGTGTCTTTGGTATTGTGGCCTCGTTGATATCATCTTCTTGTTTTGCTGGAAAGTCTTTTCCTCCTGAACTATTGTTGAACATCTTACAACTTCTTGCACCATCAGGTTGCAACAAAACAGCTAAAACACAACTGTTCACAGGTTACATATCTTCATGTAAGGTAAACAAGTTAAATAATTAGGTTAATCAAACACTTTTCAGACATATAACTAACAGGGAGATCACAAGTAGATAAATGAAATATAACCTTTGAAGATGTGAGAAACAATCTAGGGTTTTATCTTCAGGATCTAAAACATATATACTATTATAATATTAAAAACAGCAATTAATTAATGAAGTTAAGAAGATGAAAAAGAAAAAGCAAAAAATTCGGATCATGTATATGTGATGGCTATGATTAGCTGAAAATTAAAACTCAATCCGTGAAAGTACTTTAATCGAAACGTATTCACCATAACTCACATCGAGTAAAATTATCATGTGCCTTTGGTACTGCAGATCAGGTAGCATTCAATTGCAAGCTAGGTTTCCTGAAAAGAGAGAGGAAAAACTCCGGTGTTCAAGTGCAATTGATGAAGGATTTAATACTAGTTGTAGAAATTTCTGATTTTCACTTATCATTTGCAACAAATGGGAAGCATTTTATATCTGAAACACATATCTATTTATAATATAGTTCTTATAATTAATTTCCAAGATATTGTTATTAGTTTATTTTCCGTAATGTGAAAAGGTAAAATATCTTAGAATCTAACCATGTTGCACGCGAAAGAAAAGAAAAAGGAGAGGCGAATTTTCGACCATGTGGTGTCTTCGTCAGCTGACACGCAAGCAAGAGAACTGCCCACCACACATTGAACATTCTGGTTAGTGAAGAAAGTTCTACTAGTCATCCTTTTAGTAGTCATATAGTTATATATCAATGATATATGTGATGGTTTGTGATTGAACCAATCAAGGTAGCTAGGAAATTACCAAAAATAACAAAAACAAAAAAACAAAAAAACCTCAACTATATGGTGGACCATTCTAGTGTATGTAGACAAATAGGTTTAATGGCCTGATGCTTTAGTGACAGCCACATATCGCTAGCTTTCTCAGTCAATTCGAAGGTGTACATATGCATGCTTAGTTACAAATACTCTAAAAGGGCATAATTCAAGAAGTTGCATACAATTATACATCTAAAAGAAAAGATGTTAGCAATGTACTACTTCCAGAATTGCGTTCTTTCTTATATGTGCATTCTTTCTATGTTCTCATTCGTATTTTCAACATAGCGTCAAAAAGTACACTTCCTCAAATTCTAGATGAATCAGATTAAGTATATATATAAGAATTTACACATAAAGTGCCAAATAAGGTCAACGATATGTTTATGGATATTGATATAAATAGGATATTTCACTAAATTTTTGAATTCTAGTTATAGAAAAGAATTGTAATTGGATTACTTAATAAGTTTTGCAGGATGTGGATAATGAAGAAAGTTGTGGTGTGAACCACAGAAGTATTGCAGCTAGAATATGTGTAGATGAGAGACCAAAAGAAATACGAGTTTAAAAAGATATCCCACTGTTACATTGCTTATTGGTCCAGGGACCACCTAACCACATACTATCTGTAATGAGATATGATAATGAGTTAATATATAGTGATTTACCTAATGTAGTACACTATAAAGTTAATCCTATAATTTACTGCCTGATTAAAAAGTATCAAAACTAGTTAACGGCCTGTAGTTAGCTAGCAGCTTGTAGTCTAGGTCCTAACTGTAGAATGATTGAGATATCATTAGATATTGAAGTTACATTTGTTTAGCACTTTGGATGTTATGTTTAAAATATGTGCTAGATCGAGTTCATGGTTTGTTTATCTTATAAACAAGTGTCGGGTACTATATATGGTTAAGATCATATGTCCAGTAACTTTGACAAAAATAGACATATATATCGATGTAAAATAAAGGCTGTTTGTGACTGCTGCCATATATAGAAATTGTTATATATGCTGATTGTGTTCTTTTGACTAGTGTAAATCTTTAATTCAGGATGAACCCTATATAGGTTACAACAACAGTTTCAGAAAATAAAGGAAAGTAAAAGCGCCCTAGAATTGATCAAGCCCTAACATCATTAATACTACTTTAAAAATCAACGGGAAAAAAGAATACAGCAAAGCTAAGTGTGTGGCCTAGCTACCTACTTTGGATATAACAATAGTTTTTGTAATAAAGAAATTGCCCATGGTGAGAAACCCTATTAGCTTATGAAAAATATCTCAAATCCAAAACAAGAAAGGTGCACAAAAGGCATGAAACATGCATACAACACCCATGATTTATACAATACAATTATTTTAATTCGAAAGAAAACTCGCTCTTTAATTTTTACTCCAACAATGTTTCTCTGTGAACTGAAAACTTTGTAGCTTCAATTTTTTGTTTGTTGGATAGCATAAAGTTATTGTTAGTTTGTGGACATATTTAATAGTCGTATGTCCGGTTCGAACTCGAGCATATGGGATCGCACGCGTTATGTATGAGATTCAATTAAATTAAATATAATTTATATATAATAGTTATATTTTAATTATTAGATCACGAAATAACTAGCTGTCGTTATTATTTAACGGTAGGTAGTTAATGGTTGTTAGACGAAAGATGAGGACCCGAATGTAAATAGAAGGAGAGAAGGATTTAGAATCCCTCTCCCCTCCTAATCGGCTGAAACCCATCCTAAAGGGATTGAGATTGCTTTCTTGGTCTCCAAGCTATTACACTATATAAACAAACATCTTGTTTCATTAGCAGGTAATCCTTGGAAAACTTAAGCAAGCCTTTCTTCTTTTCTTTCCCCCTTTTGTCCCTTGGCCGATCGAATTACACATCCACAAGGGTTGTGCGTTCGACTTTGAGGATAATCAAGGTGTTTGGTTTGCTTTCGTGATCCTTGAACTAGCATTCTAATTGAATCGCTAAAAGTACAGATGTGCAAGACCATAGAGAAAATCCCACTTGGATTGTGCGTTCGACTTTGAGGATAATCAAGGTGTTTGGTTTGCTTTCGTGATCCTTGAACTAGCATTCTAATTGAATCGCTAAAAGTACGGATGTGCAAGACCATAGAGAAAATCCCACTTGGAGTTTTGGTGAAACCCTAATCGACTTTTATTATAGTCAATTACTATAAACCCTAATTTTAGGTTTGTGATTTTGATTGTTTCTTGATTCGCGTGGAAGCTAACAAGGTACGTTTACGTTTAAATTAAGGTTAATTACTTATACTTTATATGATCTATTGCTTTCGCTGTGTGCTTTGTGATTAATTGTTTAGATTTATGATTGTCATAGTATTTAAATTCCAACAGTTATATGTGTATGACATTTAGAACCGCCACCAAGGTAGCCTAGTGATTAGACATCACGATGTCCTCACAAGAGTTGTCAGGTTCAAACCTCACTAGTTACACATCTTTTCGGTGAACAAGGAAAGTGTCAGAAACAGCCACGGCGTACCCCAGTTAGTCTTGAGTTAGAGACATTGTCGTCGCTAAAGGTCTCGGTCAGTCGAAGAAACAAATTTTTTTGTCATTTAGCGACTTTAGGCCGGGACAAATATTTCTCCTCCCTAAAAGTCCCGTCTGCCAATTCCTCTTTACCTAGTAGTGACCATCCCTTGAACACGGTTACACGGATAACTGCATTCGTTTACCCATTTATGTATGTCATCTAAGTTACCATATATAACTTTATATATGTCAGTTCAATATATACTCAAAATTTGATTGGCCATCAAGAATTAACATTTCATGTAAAAGTGTAATCACATATATAAACCACGAGTGTTTGTGCCATTTTGTACAAAGATATCTAGAGGCTGTCTTAAAAAAATGTACCATCTTTTCTACCAAAGGTCAAAGTAAATATTTTGTTAGAACCCGATCAAGTGACAAAACATATACAAAGTACACTTTTATCTTCATTTCATCTGAACAACTTAGCTTGCTAACATAAGCTAAGAAATATAAATCATCAAATATAATTGTATATGTGTTATAAACTTCTGTTTTGGTCTACATTAATTCTATATGGCACTAGTCCTTAGATCTCATAACTTCTATGTCTGAGTGATATGCAGGCAAAGATAAAGACATGACATATGAGAGAGAAAAAGAGTATCAAGAGTTTTAAATGTGCAGTGATACCACATAAATTTAATAGACAAAATAATGGAAAGGTTAAGAAGAAAGCTAAATGGTCCCAAAAGGATCTGACATTTGCTTCTATTCTTCTTGACAACAAGCACTCACAGACTACTATCACCACCCCTCTGCTGCTAACTGCAGCTCACTAAGGCATACTTAGTGTGGAGGTGTGGTTGAGGTTTTCCCTTGCCACATCTCCTCATCATAAAATAAAAAATAAAAAAATAATAAATTTTTTTTTTTTTTTTACTCTTTTCTTCAACTTTCCTTCTTCTTTACAACACTTTCTCCTTCTTTCTATAATTTTTTTCTATTCCTTATCATTTAAAAATACCCTCAATATACACACAACCACCCACGACAACCAAAAAATTAAACCCTCTCTCCACAAATTCAGTTTTCTCTCTCTCTTAATTAATTCTATGGGGACTCAAGTCCCATATGGGAACTTTTTTTTTGGTATTGCCGCATGAAAGGATTGGTCCTCCCACAGGGAAAGAAAGAAAAAAAGTGGTTCTTTTGGGCTTTAATTTCCCCGTGTCCACACCCTCTGCCCTTAGTTTAGCCCTTCCAAAGGTGTACATATCTTACAATTCAAAAGTTATACTTGTTATAGTTGATAACGATAGAGCGTGTTGATTGATAATATAGGGTTCTCTTTTCAAAGCGTGTTGATATATCACGAAATGGCCAGTTGGGTACAACTTGATTGACACCTAGTTTACGCTATAGCGACTGGCTTTGAGTATTCTTGCTCTAGCTAGCTAGTAGCTAGTCGCCTAGTCTTGACAAGGCTACATGTATAGAGGATGCCCATTGAAGCAATTGCCATAGACACAAGATCAAGTTGTTCCAATCATACAGAAATAAATTAAATTTGAAGGCAGTAGTAATACTTTTCTAGACAGCCTTTCTTAAAAAAAAAAAAAAAAAAAAAAAAAAAAAAAAAAAAAAAAAAAAAAAAAAACAAAAAAACTTTTCTAGACATAATGTGAGAACTGAAGGTTGGTTAAATGTGTCAGAAGACAATGTGAGATTTAAGCATCAAGTAGTGTCATTTAGTAGACAGTACCCACATATGCAGAATTAACTGTCACCATCTATAGAGAGAAAGAATCAAGGAGCAAAAAAAATCATGAAAAAAATGATTGATGAAATGATCCCCAAAAATGATGACATTAACAAAGGAAAGAATGTGAAGTCATTTTCAAGGTCAGGAAAACTCATCATATCTCCTTTTGTTACATTTGCATGCTGCATAATTTGTGCCAGGTCTCGTCATAGAGTGGCCATAAATTCTAAATAGCCGAGAGTGAGAGAGACGTGGCAAGCGTAATGATAAATGAATGCTTCCAATCGAAGTCATACGAAACAAAAAACAAAATAAATGAAAGCACGAGAGCACATGAGAAACTTGAAAGCTGATACCGTTAAACAGTCTACCTTTGTCGGCAAATTAACACTGGGCAACCATGGTATCCGACTTTTTAGGAGTGGTATACTTAATATGTGAATTGACTCAATAAAGGGACCTTAAAATCTTTAATTAGGATTATGACTGCCATCTTTTTATGTACCTAGCTTTTTGCAAGGTTAGTGCATTTATTATGGTAGTTTATAAAAAAATGGAGTTTATTCCAAGTGTATGCTTATTTTTCAATATGTAGATACTTATGCGCTTTTTTCTAAAAGGGATTCACAAACTATGATTTTGATTAAAAAAAATTAGAGTTAATTACTTAAATCGTCCTTGTGATTTCTCGGGTATAATGAAAATGGTCATAGACTTTTTTTCCCGGATACTCTCCTTATGGTTTTCTCGTAACGGGTTTGGACCACTATTTCTGTTAGTTTGACCGTCAAGTTGATGTTTAGATGGAAAAAACGACATAAATACCCTCTTATGTTTAAAAGTATGGTCCATGTGGTTTGTGGGGTATCACAAATTTATTCCGTAACTATTTTTTATACGTTTTCGTCCTTTTTTCTTACGTTTTCATAAGTTTTTATCCATTTTCATATGTTTTCATCCGTTTTCATACATTTCGTCCGTTTTTATACATTTTTGTTGGTTTTTACACGCCTTCATCCGTTTTTATACGTTTACGCCCGTTTTCTTACGTCTTCATACGTTTTTGTCCGTTTTTCTTATGTTTTCATAAATTTTTATTCGTTTTATATTTTCATCCGTTTTTATATGTTTTGTCCGTTTTTATACATTTTCTTATGTTTTTGTCAGTTTTTATACGTTTGCGTCCGTCTTTATAAGTATTTCTTACGTTGTTATCCGTTTTTATATGTTTTATACGTTTTCATACGTTAATCTACATTTTTATATGTTTTCATCCATTTTTATACATTTTTATCCGTTAGTAAGGTTTGTTTTTATTATTTATTTAACTCTTTTTAATTATTAATAGTTAAATAAATAATAAAAAAGAGTTAAGTAAATAATAAAAATGTACCTTATATATTAATTGATAAAAACGAAAATAAGAAAACATATAAAAACGGATAAAAACGTATGAAAACATAAGAAAAACTTATAAAACATATAAATACAGACGAAAACATATAGAACAGACGAAAACGTATAAACGGACAAACGTATGAAAACGGGCAAGAATGTAAGAAAACGTATAAAAACGGATGGAAATGTATAAAAACAGATGAAAATGTATAAAAACAGACGAAAACGTATAAAAGCATATGAAAACGTATAAAAACTTACGAAAACATATAAAAACAGATAAAAACGTAAGAAAAACGAAAGAAAACGTAAAAAAAAAATTTGGGACTAAATTCGTGATACCCACAAACCACAGGGACCTTACTTTTAAATATAAGAGGGTATTTATGTTATTTCAACCATCTAAACATCTACTTAACGGTCAAACTAATAGAAATAGTGGTTAACGGACCAAACCCTTTACGGGTCAAAACCACAGGGAGATGATTCGGGGAAAAAAAATCTAGGGATCATTTCCGTTATACCCGAAAAACTACAAAGATGATTTAAGTAATTACCTCTAATTTTTTTAATAAAAAGCATAGATTGGGAATCCTTTTTAGAAACAAACACACAAGTATCCACATATTGAAAAGAAGCATAGACTTGGAACAAACTCAAGATTAAGAGGTCTATAATATTGTTAACCATAGTGAACATCAATTTCATGCTTACATGGCATGAAGATGTTCAATGTCTTAGACATTTTTATAATTTAATGCATTGAGTTATGTTATATATTTATAAAGCTTTACTAAGTTTATCTATATAGGTTTATAAACCTTTATAAAGGTTTATCATAGTGGATGATATTACTTGGTTACAAACTACAATTAAGAGTGGTTTGAGCATGTGTTGATGGTCATGCAATGTGAAAAAAGGCTATGGATATTGTTGTTCCTTTAGACATTTGAAAATGAGATTTAGATGGGTGAGGAACCATGTCTCTGGCTCAGATTGTAGGGACCAAGTAACGGACCTGCAGCGGTTTGTGGGTGAGGCAGACTAGTACTGGAGTCTGGTATCACAATCTTATGGGGAGTGTTTCATGTTCGGTCAAATGAAGTTGGTGACTTGTGGTGGATGGTGCAGAAACAATGGTGGTGTTTATAGTTTATTTGTTTGACCGGTAAATAAGATTTCCATTAGTACAGCTAACAGCTAGCAAGTAGCTAAAAAATACAAAGTGACAATGAAAGTGATACCAATTAAACACCAAACTTAAGAACCTAGCACCTAAACAAACGTAAGATTTAAGAAACGTGGAAAAGAACATCTCAAAACCAATAAAAAAGAAGCTAAAATACACCTTAAATGCCTTTGATATCTACCAACCGCAGGAAATAGAATAAATATATAATTCATGTGTTTAGTATGTTAATAAGGATAGATTTTATTAGTAGTTTTGAGGGAAGATTTTCTTAAAAAAGAAGTACAAGAATAGTTCATTCCATATGTCGTACAAAATAAAGCATTATTCTGGTTCAATGAGAATTGAATAAACTGCATGTCAGAACTACGAAGGTGTTAAAAGCTACCTAGCATGCTTTTAGTTTGCGCATTGTAATGGGTTTTAACTTTCAAAACATGCATAATTCGACTTTGCGATGAAAATTTCTTTCATATTGATTTAAACGATCACTAAATATAATACGAAAAAGAATCATATAATATCAATTGAATCTTACAGTTTCATATGGTTTGATGACAACCTTAACCCGAGATCCATTTTGTCCGATACAACCACACCTCATGAACCATGGGAAGAGGCGGCCAAAAACTTATTTCAAAGTTGCTGTCTCAAACCCTTACTACTAAGCTACACTTTTTGGGTTGAAACTAAATCTTACAATTTTAGTTTCAGAGCAAACTAATCCTTACAATTTGCTCATGTGACGGTCCAGAATCTTGAATAACAGCTCAAGGACACTGAAAAAATAAACCGTAAATGGGGAGGAATGGGTAGGGCCGTCCCATTGATTTTGGTGGGCCGGTGCGAAACTACAAATAATGCCCCTTAAATCACGAAAATTCTAACCATTATGGAAAATTCAAAACATAGTATACTTAGACGTGTATAAATACTAATCGATATATACTAAATCGCAGACCCCTCACATGATATTTAAAAAAGACTATAAAATTTTAAGTTAGACATGTATAAATATAATTAAACATATATCTATATCTATACTCTTTTATAAAGGGTTTAGGACATTCTAAATATAGTAGTCTTAAATTTTTTAAGACCAAAAACATTTCTATAAAAAGGAAGTAAGTTTTGCTAAGCATACACATAATTAATGTCTTAAATTCTGAATATTTGTAACATCCTTAAATATTGATGCATCTCATTTAAACCATATGAAAATTTGTAACAGCCCATTAAAATCAAGTCTTGCCCCAACCATAAGAATACATACCGCACATAAGCCTATCTACACATCAAACACATAAAAAAACACTGACAGGTTCTCTTATTCTCTAGGCTCACTGACTTTCGCCACCATCGTCATTGCCGCCACCACGAAACCCCTCCACCACCAGACCCTGAAAAATATTAGATCGCCACAAAAATAGTCACCGGGTACCCGCCGCCGCATTGCGTCGGTACCCTTCTAGTAAATAGTAATAGACATATACTCAATTGGAGGCTCATGCTTACAAACGGAGGCTTTGTGCGGTTGCACCACTTGCACATGCTAATCACCGTCACTGGGAATTGGAAAAGCAATCATTAACTCAGCTTGGTTTACTATAATGGAATGACTCGTTACCCAAAACAGGATAATTAGCCATTAGTCAATAAAATGAGGTTATGATATTGAGTACCGCATTAACTATCAACTCTGTAACTGTAACTGGCATCTATTACAACATTTTTGTTTTTTTATTTCACTTTTTTGTTTTTCACGTACTAAAATTCCCATATGTTATTAATTTACCCTTGGGGTAATTGCATATATACACACTAAAAATTACATATTTGCATATATACTTAAAACATGCTTAAGATTGTACATTATGCAATAAAAATTTATTATGAGGAAAATACAAATATTTAAGTTTTAGTAGGTATATATACGCAATCCCCCCCCCCTTTTTTTTAATTGTTTAGGTCTCGTATTTTATTGATTTATGTCAAATTGAAATGAAAAAAGTCTTAACATGCAGACGTGTGCTTTTATATACAATAGTGAACCAAGCAAAACTAATCATGATATATATAACACCTATTGCATTCCTTTAGTATTTCCTATTACCTTTCCCATTACAATTACTCTATTTGAACCAAGCACCCCCGGAAAAAGATAAAATATTAACCGGTGATGATTTTGATTTAAAAAAAACATTAAGTCAGCACATTGTGATTAAACGTTATTTACATCTTGATAGTCCATGGTAGGGGTGTTGATCGGTTCGGTTTTCGGTTATTCGGTTAATTCGGTTCGGTTAATTCGGTTAAAAAAAATTTTAGGGTCAAACCGTGAACCAAACCAAACCGAATTCAAATTCGGTTTTTTGTTCGGTTTGGTTAAATTCTAGTTCGGTTTGGTTCGGTTCGGTTTTCGGTTTAACCAAATTACACACTTTATTTAAAAAAAGTTCGGTTTGGTTCGGTTTTGGTTCAGTTTTGGCAAATTCGGTTCGGTTATAAGTTCGATTCGGTTATTTTCGGTTCGGTTCGATTTTGATTTTCGGTTTATTCGGATATTTCGGTTTTTCTGCTCACCCCTAGTCCATGGTCATTGACATGAATTTGGAGACTAACATAAGGACTATATTGGAGCCCGTTCTGTTAGTCCTATACATGCCTCAAACAAGACATAAGTATCCGTGCAGGCCCATATCCAGTATAAGCCTTTAAAACCAGCAAGGTCGAAACTTGAGCTGTTTAATACATTCGAAAAATATTGATTTTTAATCAATTTGCTACTCGATTGTTGACACTTAAATTGGTTGGATATTAGCTGTATATTGTTCATTTCTTGAGTTTATACATCAACTAGCCTATAAACCCGTGATAAATCACGGGTAGCTTATAAAAAGTTTGAAAACAAAGGTTCAAATACTTAAAGTAACAAATATTAAGGAAAAATCCATATATACCTAAAAGAAACTTCATAATTTCATATTTACTCAAATGACAAGTTTTCAATGCACAAATACAATGCTTTTAAAACATGTGCCGGGGGAATGATGAAATTATGATATTTGTTATAAGCCAAAATTTTCACAACTCGAGGCGAAAAGAAACTTGCGTATAATAACATGAAACAAAAGTTGACATTATATGATAGAAATAAACAGCTATGGGAAACTATCTTTGTTAATCTTCAATAGAATCCTCCAATCAGAAGGACTAAGTTTCAACCGCGAGATGATAGTGGTATTAGACACATCGATTCTTGTCATTCGTTGTGCCTCTTGTATGGGAATTATTTGAGACCCTTGTAACCTTGATTCATAAACCTTGCATTGTTTAATTGTGTTAGTAGCATTCAAATATGTTGGCTTTCTTGCTAAGGGGAAAGCCAAAATATCATCCCGATCGTCATCTAAAATTCAATTTCAGAAACCCCTTAAATGTAAGGTATCATGATCCCATGCACCCTCTAAAACACAATGCCAAACACACCATATTTATAAGGTACCATGATTGCAAGCACCCTAAAAAACAGAATGTCAAACACCCCCTAAATAATAAGTATAATGCCATTCTTATCCGACTTGACTTTAGAAGCACACTGAAAGTACGGAAAACCTCCTAACTATTCAAAATTGGAAATTAACAACTATTCATAAAGTTCAATCTACTTAAAAGTTTACATCATCACTACTGATAAAATAATATAGAAACGCAAGAAGAAAGTTCCGTTAAGGTATATCAGACACTTTTCTATTGATCATTCAAATGGTACTCGTGGGGAGAAACATAACCATAAATACAGCTGAAAGTTCATACCTTTAGAGACTCGTTCCTAACCTTGTTAATTTGAAAACCTGAGCCAATATGAACTAAATAAAATCCATTAGAAACGTTAGATGTTTTAAGACCACCGGGTGAAGTGGCTAAATCCGTTCTTGTGCTATATGCCACATGCCCAGCTCATCACTATGGCGCCACTGTGCCCCTTGCTCTAAGTACAATTCAGGTAACTGTGAAATGTGTAAAATGCCAGTTTAAGTGAGATATAAATTAGGCAAATATACATAAAAGATTAAGACAGAGGTTCTTATATACATGTGACTATGTGAGTAAATATAAGGAATTTGACCAAAAAAAGTAATACACATGTAAGTAAATTAAAAACACAAACGTCCTACCCAACGATTGAATAACATCTAGATATGAAAATAATTGAATCCATAATAATTTTGAGCTATTTAATTGAATACAGGAAAAAAACACATATGATGTGTTTGAATTGTAATGGATGTTAATGTGAAAACCTTGATTTCTAAAAATCTTTTTGAAAAATGTCAACATAAAAAGAAGCAATACCATTGCATACTCATTATCATGAACACACAATAATTAAAAAGAAATAAGCACAGATAAATTAGTTTGAAGCAAGCCATATTGAATCGTGTATTGAAATCAGTTTTGATCATTTTCATCAACACTTAAACACAATAAAGCAAAAACTGTTTAAATACGCAAACTCAAATAGCCACATACCCCTTTAGCGTCAAAAGACGTCCGATTCAATCAAAAGCTCACCATGAATCTTGAAAACAACTTTATTTTTTCAAACAGCAACATATATTATATAAAAAGGCATGACTAAATAGAAATTACAAAGAAATACAATCAATACTTGAAATTAACATGATCACTCATATCAACCTTGATTCTCATTTCAGATTTGACAAAATTAAAGACAACCACATACAATCTATATATATAATAAACAAAATTTGAGAAGTAGACATCATTTTTTTTTTTTTTGAACATCAGTAGACATCTCAATTAGAACCTTAAATTTACATTGACATTTATGTTTTGATGAATCCCATTCAGACAAACATTAAGTAAATATATCAGTTGGTGACCGAATATACATAAAAAATTAGGATCATAAAGATAAGAAACCGATTAACAAATGAATAAATAACGTATCAATTAGAACCCTAAACATATATATAAATTACAACCCGATTAACACAAACGTAAAAATAAAGAATGTCAAGTTAACATACCTTACATGAATTGAGATGACGGAAGCTTCGTATATGATAGTATAGGATCAAAATACTATCCAGATCCCTAAATTTAAATTGAATGATTGTGAATCATAAAATGCTGAAGAGATAATGTGATGTACCCACAAAAAAAAAACCCCAAACCATCACACTGACTTCAAACAACTTATACAAATTTTAGATTTGGAAACCTTGAAATTTGAGATGAAAGAAAAATATGACGATTAAATGTTGATTGAATTCATAATGGTAACCTTGCATAATTGTCGGTTCATATTGATTGAAAGTCAAAAGTCCAAGAATCTCCACTAAATGGCCAGGAGAAATCAAGTGACGTGGAATAGTTGAGGTGGCATTAGTGACGTGGAAAGAGTGCCAGCATGGCTTAAATGACATGGCAAATTTCAAAAAAAACTTTTGTTTATTATATATATAGATATAGATATAGATCTTTTTATGTATTTCACGTGTTAGAAGAAACATATACAATCACGTACATGATCATTAGTGTAAATATGATGGTTGATCACTTTAATACTGTATTCTGCTATAAACTTTGAACTCGGTAATAAATGGGAAAAATAAACATCAAGGATAAAAATTTAGTGTAATTTCATTTATTCTAAGCAAGTCAAAATGAAATCAAGATCTATAATTTAGATAGACGACATTATTACTAAGCTTGGCAGGCAAATCATCTATACAACTAAACCAACCCAAAAGAAGTGTAAGACATTCTCTGGTCGTGCTAAGACAAAGAAGAGAAAGATCATGGACTAGCTATAGACAACCCGAAGGAAGTTGAAAGCCATATGACCTTCCCTCGGCGTTTATGCAAGATGAGGCAACAGGTCCCTCTGGCCCATGATATGCCAAGTTAATGTTCTTGAGTTTGATATCTTCACATGGTACATTTTTGCTGCATTGCAATTTAACTGCAAGCTGAGAACTTGATGTGCCATGTACTTCACTAAATGTAACATTCCTTATTTGCACGTTTGATTGTGCCTACAAAAAAACAAACATACGTGTTAAGAAACAATAGTAATATCGATTTTGTAACATAAAAGAAACTATTTGGATTTAGAGAGTTACCCCAGAATTGCAAAGATTGTGGGGACAATATTGTTGATCGATAAAAATAGGGTTATTGACATTGTCCATGAAGATATTATCAAAAATAATATCCGAAGCAAGACTACGCGGGGATGGTGCCCATGTTTTGATCCTAAGTCCATTTTGAGTCCCACTTAAACTCGAGTTCCGTATAACTATACCGCTTACTGGCTGTTCTTTATTGTACTTACCAAGGCTACCAATGCTAAAACCATGCCCAGGTCCACATTGAACCCTCTGGATTTCGATATCCTGGCAGCCTGACACCATTGATACACAGTCATCACCAGTCATTATGGTACTGTCCAGAATCCTGATTTGGGTCGAGGACCCAATATGGATGCCATCAGTGTTTGGTGACCAATACGGGGCACTGATCCAAATGTGACTCATTTCCACGTTTTCACACTTAAATAAACAAAAATGGCCGCTTCGGCTATCAATCGACTGAATGTAGTTTATTCTTGAATTAGAAACAAATTCAAACCGCATCGTCTGTTCATAGAAAATAACAAAACATCAGCTCACAAAAATATATGAACAAATCATATGCAACTCTGTGTATATAATATCTAAAAGCACAGAAAAACAATGTATCATATCTTCTTTTAATTAACAAAAACAGCCAAAATTCTTTTTTCATGACACAATAGACCTTTAATATCCGTTACAAACATACAATTTTTGATATACACTAAACCAAATAACGAATACGTAACACCTACACTATTCAAATTCCATTGTACCAAATCATTAACATTTTACGAATAATTTCTGAGAAAACAAGAACTAAGAACTTACAAAAGGAAGCAATTTACACCCAAGATTGGTGGCACAATCATTTTGTGACCACACCCTGCTACCATGACCACGTAAATACCCACCACCGCTCACCAACAACTGATCAACGTGACTAAAAGTAATCCAGTTACCAAGATACATATGCGCAGGGTTATCTGAAGCTTCTAAGGTTCCCTTGATAATAAAATCAACCGGTCCCCTACACGGTCCTTTAAACACGACAGCACCAAGAATATAATTCCCACCTGGGATTAAGACCCTTCCACCCGTGTTAGATGCACATGCATCATTCCATGCTCGATGAAACGCCTAGCAAAATATCAATAAACAAAATTTTAGTCCTTCGGCCTAGCAAAACCTTAAAAAAACAAACATAAAATTATAAACATACTTTTGGTCTAGTGGGACAAAAACAAAAAAACTTTTTATAGAACGTTTTTTCACATGGCTATACCACATATAGCACAATATTTCAAAACGAAAACAGAATACATGTGATAGTATTTGCCGTTATGCATGGAGATTAGACACATGACATGAAATGTACCATGGAGTTGTCGATGAAACGACTGGGACGTGCACCGTACGACAAGACATTGAAGGTTGGCCGAAAATTGTATGCAGCAGCCCCAGAGAGGAAGAAGAACAATGGAAGCAAATGAACAACGGAAAACATTTTGGTGTTCTTCTTATGTGTTTTCCTTGAACAGTTTGCAATGAATTATTTTCCACATTATGAACGACTTATATAGTAAATGGTTGTAGTGATCAGTAAGTTGGTTTATTACTGGAGGTTATATGATTTTGTGCTTGATTTACTCTATATGTAATGAAGATTGTATGCTAAAATAGACCCGTAATTTTTTACACAGAGACGTTTTTTTGTGTGAAACTAGTTAGTACATTCTAAAAATAAAATGATTTTGGTTTAGATTAGATAGCCGTAAATCGTTAAAATCGTTAACAAAGTATTTATTTAATAGTAAAAAATATTTGTTTTATTTATGGATAAAATTATGTTGTTGTGTATGCTTTTCATTTTCGGAGAATACGAAATGTATTTAGTTTTTTTTATTTATTTCATTTAGCATAATACGGATACGAATATTTACTAAAAATAAGATATTGATTCATTTTAGTTTGTCGAGTGTTGAAATTTAGAAATTCAATTTGTTTTTCCCTCTTTGATAATAACAGATTGATACTTTTAATAACCTCAGAGGAATGCAATGTTTTTTAGGTTTTGGTTCGATTAAACAATTTACATGAAAACATCGACATTTAGCATAAGATGCGCGTGAATGTATGAACCACATCATCCAACACATGTCATGATCACGATCTTAATTTGCATGACTTATAATTTGTATTCATATTTTTTTATTGACATTTTTGTATTTGTACTCACGTTTTTTTTCTTGGATTACAGTTTAAATTTACAATATGTTGTTGAGATGAACTTATTTAAGTTATCTAATTAACTTTCATGCTTAGCAAAGTATGTTTAAAATGTTTAATAAAGATAAACAGTTAAGAAAGATTTACATAAGTATTTGCTATGTTTAAATTCCTTTAAAAAATAAATCAAAGAATTTTCTAAGGTTATTTGCAAAACAACAATTTAAGTTGAATGACAATATTTGATGATCTTCTCGCTTAACTTAAACGCAAACCCAAGTTAGTGTTTAAGAAAGAATTATACTAACCACACTTGATATATACAGGACTTAGTTCTTATAGAGGACTTTTATAGGCAGAATACAAAGTAGTTACTTGTGGAGTAGTAGGGACGTGTCGAGTATCTAACTATCACTGGAATATGTCCAATCTCACTTTAAGAAATAGTATAGACAATTGTTCACACCATTATACCAACTCTTGTACTTTGTCTGACTTTATTCGATAAGTGCTTTTTTACTTATCTTCTCAAGAAAGTTCCTAAAATATCAGATACTTAGATATTTTGCTATCAGAATGTTCTTGATTGTTGAATAGATCAAGGGGATTCAGTGAGTTATTGTCAGTACTCACTGATTCCATCATCTACTTTTCTGGTTCAAGGATTTCACTTATTGAGTTATGCCTCAGGAACTGGTGAGACTTTCTTTGTCTCTGATAAAATTTGAATATGACTCCCTGTTAGGTATCTAACAAAGATCATTTCACATAAATAAACTAAAAGTGGCGAGTTTGTAGATAGAAGTAGAGGGAGGTGGTGGGAGCAAAATACTATGTGTTTTTATTCAAACTAGCTTTACACACATACAATGACTCACACACCTCACAATGAGGTGGTTTACAAATTCTATATCAACTTCCCAAGCATGGGTCAGTTTGGGCCAAATAGGCTTTGGCTTAATGGACTTGTCTTATAAACTACACTATAGTTCATATACTTTTATCACATAATATGTTAAGTGATACAAGGTTTGGAGACTAGGAATGACCATCACTTTTGAAGTTAACAATCTCCCCTTAAGGGGTGGTCATTCTTCAGAGACGCTTCTTCATGACTTGATCTTCTTGTACTTGAGCTTGAACCTTTTGTGTTGTAATAGAATTGCTTCTTCATTCTATTCATGCTTAGTGATCTTTGATAAAATCTCTATCCTTTCTTCCTTTTGATCAACATCTTTAATTGCTGTTATTGTGTCCACTCCAACATACTCATGTCATTTGTAAGTCATTAATCTTCATACTTATGTCTTCCTCATATCTTTCTTGAACTTGTTCTTTGACTTCTTGAATATTCTTGACTTTGATGTAATTCTCTGTATTGATTTCTTTGTCTTGAACTTTCTTGATTTGAGCTTGTTGAAGATGAAACATATTAGCATGAGTATGTGGAGTTGAAGATGTTGATGTATATGGTGGTGTATCAGAAGCGGCTTTCATCATCGGTACATGTCACAAGAACGTAAATAATAATGTTGTTAGGCAAATCGATCATCGTGGAGTTTTCTTAAAAATTGTACCACTACGATGTTTTGGATGAGTGTCTTAATTCCATTCATCTTGGGTGGGTATAGTTAACCTCTGAATCCTGTTAAGGACCGATATCGATACGTAAGATAAATCTAAGTATAGACCTATGTCATCAAGAATTGATTCATAAAAGGAATCTCCTTAGTAGGTTTCCAGCTCGAAGTGCCAGGTAATTCTTACGAATTGTCGTCCCACCTGCCATTCCTGAATTGGATGCCTCAAGAATGTTTATAACAATTTAGGTGAATCGTTAGAGTACACATAAAATAGCACTCCACAATTGTAGACCGTTTGAAGCAAAGTTTCCACCATAAAGAACATCACGGATCACGTAGATTCTAGTTAACACTATGCTTAATTCATAAAGAATTAACTAAGTAACTCACTTTCAATGTTTCTTTATGTTGACATTGGCGGGTTTTCTGTTCAATAATGATGAAATACTACGTTAGTACAACTATAAACGTTCTGGCAAGATTACTAAGAACTACGAAGGACTCTTAGTCCAACTTGTGTTCTTATTTGTGAACAAAAAGTGTAAATTAGTATTGTGTCCTATGGAGATTTTATATTTGAATCTCGTTGGCTCTAAACTCAATTTATGCATTTTGGTTTTAGTTAGCGGAGGCTAGAGCACACTACCACCTGTTTCAATATCAACGATTCTTGGTGTGAGAAGTCGATAGATAACGCGTGTAGTCTCCATGAGAAATGAAACAAGATTCTTTTGAGAGAAACTTGAGTAGCTGAGAAGGGTTGTGCATTTGCATCATTAGGTCCATGATGTCTGTCTTCAACACCAGTATCATATTTGTGATATCTTATGTATTAACCCGGTTTCTACTCTAAGTTTATGGAGATTTTTTTATTTCTTTTAACTCTTTCATAATTATTTATTTTTTCATTCTTCAACCCCTTCAATGTATATCACGTTGCCATCGCTATCACCATGTTGTGATTGTTCCGGTGACAACTCATGACAATGATACTTATTCCCTTTTCTCATTCATCTCCTTGACCTATGCACTTCTACTATATCTAGTGGAATATCCCTGGGTAGGTCCCTTAGGCTCTGGCTGGACCATGGGATGAAAACCCAACCTTAAAACTTTATATCTCTTTGATAATCATGGTGAGTTTGGTTGGTTTTGGTATTGGTGTTGTAGCTATAAAACCTTTTTGAAAAATTCATTCAAAGTGTTCATGAAAAATAATTTTGTTAACCCTTTGAAGGTTTTTTATTTTTGAGAACTACTCCCTACACATGGGCATATATTATTTTAAAGCTTTTGCACATAAAAGAAAGATTACGCACATTGAATTAAAATCATTTCGAGATCAAAAGCATTTCGAGATCAAAAATAGCATATCCGTGATATTTTTTTATATCAACTTATTAAAAGATATGTATTTTAGAAAGCTCATGGAGAGAAAGCATATTTTGCATGCATTTTGAAACATTTGTATTTTTATACTCCCCCTCAAATATAAAGTACTTTGTAGGTACTGTTAGAAAGCATGTTGAGGGAGTTGCCTTGGTACCTATTGAGAAGGATTTTGAAAAATCATTTTGATAAATCTTGAAAAATGGTACAAGATTTTGAAGGTTTCTCTTCATTTAAGAGGATTAGCACACTGAAGCGTACACTACGGTCCTTTATTTGAAAAAGTGAGGGTTGGCATTTAACCAAAAACCATTGACATGAGCTCAAAATTTTTGAATGTTTTGATTAGTTTGCACAATGACCCGAGAAAAGTTATTTTCCCATTGTTAGGATAAGTGCACTAAACATAATCATATAATGTTTGTTTTAATCAACACTTCCCTTTATTTGATGTCCGAGTTATAAACCAAATTTTCTATAAGCCAAAAGAAGTTTAGAAACAACATGTTTTAGAAAACATTGTTGAATGACATTTATAGAAATGTAAATAGTTTTGAATTTTAACGAGAGACATGTCGTAAAAGAATATTTTTTTTGGTTTTTTTCCTCATTTTATAATGTTTTTGTATTTTTCAAATTTTATAATTTTATATTTTGCTTTTGTTGATTTTCTCTTTTTGCATTTTGGTTTTAAAAAATATTTACAGCGAAGCTTTGGATAAATCAAGAAGAGTCGACTAGACATTCTAACTCTTCAAGAGTTAGGTTTCGCATTTCAATGTGGTTGATAAGACACTCAAACCTTTCTCTTTGAAGGGCTTTTATAAACAAGTCCAGCAATTGGTAATCTGTCTTGATGAAGTAAAGTTCAACAATACCTTTCTCTACGTGTTCCTTGATAAAGTGGTAACGGACTGCAACATGTTTAGTGTGGGAATGTTGAACCAGATTGCAAGAGATGGCTATAGCACTATTCGAATCACAATAAATTGGGATTTGATTGAAGAGGAAACAATAATATGTAAGTTGGAGAAGAAAAGAAGTAAAGAGAGATGTGGTAAGAGCAAAATACTATGTGTTTTTATTCAAACTAGATTCACGCACATACAATGACTCACACACCTCACAAAGGTGGTGGTTACAAATTATATACTGATTTCCCAAGCGTGGGTCTAATGGGCTTTAGCTTAATGGACTAAACAAATGGGCTTGTCTTAGAAACTAAACTATAGTCCATATACTTCTATTACATAATATGTTAAGTGATACAAGGTTCTTAGACTAGGAATGACCATCACTTTTTAAGCTAACACTCCCTGAATGTTTACTCATTCAGGGACTTAATCTACACTTAGGATATTTTATGTTCAAACCCTAGTCAGAGACCACTTGACTCTGAATTGGCTCAACAATCACCCCTTATTTACATATAGAAATAACATAAGTGTTTTCTAGTATAAGTGATCACAACAACATCTTCTCACTAACTAAAATAAACTAAAGTAAGACTTAACTGATTATAAGAAACAATGAGACAAACATTTTTTATTATCATTCATGGGTTACTGATGATGTGTAATTTCATAGGCTTTTTAGGGGTCATTTAGCCTCTAAACTCGAACATATTTGATTATATATTGCCCTAAACAGCTTCTATTTGTGTTTTAGGTACTTGAGAAGCAAATGCTGGAAAAGGACGCATTTTGAGCTTTATTGGATGGAAAAACGAAGAAAACGACAACAACGAAGAAATTGTCATGAGAAAGCCTCGTGACGGCGTCATAGCCTCAACGTAACACCGTTATCTACGTAGATAACCCTACATGTTCTGGAGACGGCCTACCACTAACGACGTCAAGACAAATTTTATGAAGGTTGACGGTCTCACAACTTTCAAGTGACGCCGTCACAAGCTGAATATGAATATCACAATTTGCGCGTGAAGTGCCTAATATTGTTTTGGCCAAACGTTCTTCATACGAACTCGGATTTAGGTGATTCAAAAGGACACGCGACCTGGACGAGAAGATCTACAACTTGGTGCAAAAGGCATTGTGACACCTTCATGCCTTAGTGCTGACGCCATCACCTCGAACTAACACAAAATATGCTTAAAAATAGAACCTCATAACTTCAGTTTTTGCAAGCCCTAAACCCTAAGTCCAATGTTAGGGTTTAGGTATGTGTTTTTCCAACAACTTAGAAGGTTTTAATCATTTCATAAACATCTTGTAATGGTTTGTTTATTGATTTATTTTAATTATGTCTTCAATTATCATTATTGTTTCTTGTTCTTTATTGATTATAATTGGCTAATTCACCTAGTGTTTACTTAGGATCGTATAAAACTTGTTAATAACTAATTAGATCTTATTATTTTCTTATTGATGTTTGTGTATATCTTCATCATTAAGGCGTGACAAATTCAATGAGTTTAATCGGTTATAGTTTATAATTCTTGCTTCCTACTATCTCTTGTTGATTAGTGATTTGCGTTAGGAGTTGGAAAACTGGCTAGGGAAATTATAATAGCTTGAAAATCCACTAAAACGTTAGTTAATAATTATTTAGTTGATATTCATTGTATTTAATGTGTGAACTTTGCTCGTATTATGGAAATTGAGATAAAAGGACATTCTTAGGCGCACGCTCAATTAGAACATAGTTCATAGGAGTTAAGGCTTGACCACCCCTTGATTGGTATTAAGGAATACAAAATTCTAATTAAACAATGACGTGACAATTCAGTAGGCAGAATTGGATAGATAACAAGGAGGAATACATCCTAGGTAGATACGCTTCACTTACCTTGTATATCCTTAATTTACTTTTATTACATTTAGTTTAGTAGTAGTTTAATTAGTTAAAACCAAATTATCTCAAACCCCGGAATTTTACTTGCTTTCAAATAAAATATAAAATACCAAAAAATAATCTTCCCTCAACCCTTAGACTTAATTCGACATACACTTCAAGCCTACTTCACTATTCCCCTAGAGAACGATCAATTCTCCGGATTTACCTATACTACACTACAATGATTAGGTACACTGCCTAAGAGATTGTAAAACTTAGTATGTTTTGCAAAATCTGATGCGTAGGGATTGCACCAGGCTTTACCTCTCAAGGGATCTTGAGAAGCTTACAACCCCCATCAGGAAGTGTACCTGATCGATCTAGTATAGTATAATGACAAGTACCGGGGGATTGATCGTTCAGCTAGGAATAGTGTCGCTAGGATTAGAAAACCTAAAGACTAGGTCTAGAGATGAGGGATGATTCTTTTTGTATTTTTATATTTTATGAAAACAAATTAAAATCTCGGGTTTGAAGGATTTGGGCGGAATTAGTTGCTAGTCAACTAACCCAATACTAAGATGCAATCAAAATAAAATACTAAAAATGAAAATAAACTAATTATACTAAAGTTGTGAGCAATAAGTGGGAGAAATGTGTTTACTTAGATTTCACTACTCCCTAGATATCTTTTACACGTTAATTACTTGTTATAGTTGCGTGGATGACGGATTGTATTCCTTAATACCATTCATGGGGTAGCGTACTTACTTCCCCAATACTATAAGTGCCTACTTCACTCTTATCTCGAGCCGGCTAAGAAGCTCCTAACATGGGATCATTAGAATTTACTCATGCATTAAATACAACCAATAAAACCTAGTACACATCGGTTCATGTTTCCTAAGACGTTCAAGCATGTTACCAAATGGAGATCTGCCAGTTTTCTTAAGCCTAACATTGAAATCATTCATCCAGTACAACCATAAACAAGTAATCAACACATAATTAACATCTAGGTTTCATTAGATCTAAGCAAACACAAGATAGATCTAGCCTACCATGGTGGAATCAAGACAAGCACAAGATATAGACAACCAACACATAGACATATTGATTGAATTAAGAGAAGACTTATCTCAATAGCACATGAAAGGATTCAAGGGCTGAAAACCGTTGAAAAAGCTGTAAAATACGTACAAGGTTCGGCCTTAGGGTTTCTCCACACTATTTCCTCTTTTATAAATGAAAATTAGAAAACTATATATAGATTTTAGAAGGTGACGGCGTCAAGAACAAATGTCTGACGCCGTCATCTCACCGCCAAATAGTTCCTCGGACTGCCTAAATCTGGGTCTGACGCCGTCATGTGTACACCTTATGCAGGCCGTCATGATTTTAACTCTTGACGCTCATTTTGTGACGCCTTCATGTTTCTTCTGGGTCGTCATGGATTTTACTCTTGACGCCGTCAGGATTTCCTTCTTGACGCCGTCATACACTGTTCTCAGCATGGAAAATTAAGTCTTTGGCATTTTCTTCACTTTTATGCTCCAAAAACGTCCGAATTGCTTCCTTTTCCAGATTTCACTCCCAAAGTACCTAAAATCACAAAAGGAACGATTTAGGGCAATATTTGATCAAATAAATTTAATTCCGGGCTTAAATGACCCTCTAAAAGTGGTTCATTTTTCGCCTCATCAAAATCCATATCAAGTTTTTGGCACCACTGCTGGGGAATAGTTTAGGCTTTGATTTCTATTTTGTTTAGGTCTACTCATTATATTCCTATCAAGTGAGTTTTTTTTAAAATTTTTATTTTATAGTTTTCTTTAGTCTATCTTTTTCTTCATGCCCTTTGTTCGTAAACCCTTTCATTCGTCACCATGGCGGATGAAGTTCCATTTGAATCATTAACAATTGAGGAACAACTACATTTAAATTTGCTTCTTGTTGTTCCAATGAATTTTTGAGTGATCTTAGAGATATCCAAGAGGAGATTGGGGTAAAGTTAGATAGGTTTGATGAATTCTATGCATGTGTGACTTCTATTGAACAATCATTGTTAGGATCAATTCCTGTAAGATATTGGATATCATAACACAAGGTTATGGTTAAGCTCTATTCGAATTCTAGAGAGAGAAAGTGAAGGTTGGGATATTCTAGTGAGAGAAAGTTCAATGTATTAGATTGAAAGTAAATGAACATCCAACCCTTTCCCTTGTTTGGGAAAGGGTATTTATACTTACATATAAACGCCCCTACATGGGTTGTGGAGTGAGCTGACAGTGGGTAAAGACCCGACCCAACTCCACAAGTACTTACTAATACTAAGCTACTATTACGATAAATTAACTAATACAAATAAGCCTACGAGCTAACATAATGCTAATGGATACTCGGGATTACCGAGTCTTTCATATGAATATTTATATTCCTATAAATCTCCCCTAAAGGAGGTCACCCTGGAAATTGCAACTAGAATACAAGCATTATTTTACATGAATTTTCTAGCCCGTACTTTGAGTAGTGATCCCTTGATGAATGTTTCAATGGTATGTGTGATCGTTGAGCATTCATCTAAATCATCAGCTTTGGTAGTATGTGTGTCATTCATTACGTGTTGTTGCATTCATGTGGGAATGTGATCATTGTACCGGCATGCTCATATTTTTTTTTCTGGATTATGACTTTCATCATGAGAGTTGTAGAAGCATTGTTGAAAGCCTTTGAATTAGCATGATTTCTTTGATTATAATGATGACGTGTGAGCATGTGGTGATGGGTTGGCATCTTATCAGCAATTAGCAGCATCTACCAGTGATTCCTGCAGGCAAACAGTTAGCAATAAATCATCTGACACTTGTAGATTCGGACTTCGAGATTATAACCAGCATAGTGTGAAAACTTTCTCTAATCCTTGCCTAGGCCGTTCCTAAACCGGATACCCCGAGAGGGTACAATGATTGAGGTGAGTCACTAAAGAATACCGTGGTATCACTCCATGACTGTACACCGTTTCGTGGCTGTTTGATGATGACCCTATCAGGAATTTCCATTTGATTACTGAGATTTACATGTGTAAATTCCCTCATTAATGTTCTGGAAAAATGCTAAGATTTGCATAGGACTTATATGTATACAACTGGCGTCCTTAATGTTGGATTACGGGTGTAGAAGTGTCACGTGTTCCTATGAGATCTTTTGATGTGTCTCGTGGCTCTAGACTCGATAAGTGCATAATTTGGTCGTTAGAGACTAAAGCGGTGTCTCATGTTTCAATATCAACATGGCTCGTAATGAGTGGTCGATAGATTATGCAGGGTTCCCCATGAGAATGAAACAAGTCCTTTTAGGAGAACTTGAGTGGCTAGAAGGTTTAGTTAGTGCGTCACTGGGTCCATGACGTCTTGTCTTCAATACTGTTGTTACCTTAGTAACCACCAATAGCATATGAATTGAACCCATTTTCCACCGTAAGGTTGCATATATGGAGGGCTATTTCTTTTCACCCTTTCTCATTACTTTCCTTTTTAATTCTTCAACCCCTTCTTTCTCCTTTCTCACATTTCTCCTTTTTACATAATCATGCCTAAGGACTTTCTAATATTAACTATTCGGTATTATCCTTGGGTAGATCCCTCCGGCTCTGGCGGATCATAGGACGGGTTTCCTAACTTTAGCCACCTTAAAACTTCATAACTATCCTATGTTGTCATAAACCAAAACTTTGAAAAATCTCTCAAAGTGTTTTGATTATAAAACACATTTTGCTAACACTCTGAGAGTTTTGAATTTTTCAAATACTCCCCCTTAACATGTGCTCATATGATTTTATTTAAAGTTTGCACATAATGGGAAGAATTTGCACTTTTTGAATTGATCCACCTTCAGTGAACATTACCGATTCGAGACATGCTTACATCACTAGTTGGACTAGCTTGAAAATATTACCCGGCCTGGTCAATATCACTAAAAGTTTCTCGAAATGGTACACTCTACTTAGACAAGTCCTCTTTGAGACATGCTTACATCACTGGTTAGACCAGCATGAAATTATAACCTGGCCAGGACAAGTCCTTTCGATTAATGATAGCTTTTGTTTTGTCAATTCATTGGTAAAGTCTGAGACATGCTCACATGAGATGCCATATCCTTTGTTTTGATTTTAATCACTTTTATATTTCTCCCCCTCAAAAATAGCATATTGATGCTGTTTTTGAAAGCCTGTTGATTAAAATACGCTTTTTGAGGTTTGCGGGAAGAATTCCACAAGAATATGTTGATTTTGTACAAAGAGTTTCAAATACTCCCCCCTCAATATGTGTAATACATTGTAATTTTCAAAAATGTATAAGGAAGTACTTGGTCTTTTGAGTAGAGTTAGAGAAAATCATATTGAAAAGCTATTGGATTAAATCTACTCAAAACTGTAAAATTTATAATAAAACCAGAAACCAAGACTTGAATCTCAATTCAAGTCAATCTTATTACTCAATCAAACCAAACCACAAGATCAGAAAGTAACTGATCTCAATCAGTACAACAACCAGAATGAACCAAGAATCACACAACTTGCCACTGCTACTGATGAGGCGAAAAATGAACCACTTTTAGGGGGTCATTTAAGCCCGGAATTGAATTTATTTGATCAAATATTGCCCTAAATCGTTCCTTTTGTGATTTTAGGTACTTTGGGAGTGAATTCTGGAAAAGGAAGCAATTCAGACGTTTTTGGAGCATAAAAGTGAAGAAAACTGCAAAGACTTAATTTTCCGTGCTGAGAACAGTACCTGACGGCGTCAAGAAGAAGATCATGACGACGTCAAGAGTAAAATCCATGACGACCCAGTGAAAACCTGAAGGCGTCACAACAAGGGCGTCAAGACAATTTTTGGTGACGGCCTGCATAAGGAGTATACATGACGGCGTCAGACCCAGATCTAGGCAGTCCGAGAAACTATTTGGCGGCGAGATGACGGCGTCAGACTTTTGTTCTTGACGCTGTCACCTATCAAAATCTATATATACTGTTCTATTTTTTATTCATAAAGAGAGGAACTTGTGTGGAGAAAACTAGGGCCGAACTTTGTAAACCCTAGGTCGTATTTTACAGTATTTTCAAGGGTTTTCACCCCTTGAATCCTTTCATGTTCAATTGAGATAAGTCTTCTTTCAATTCAATCAATATGTCTATGTGTTGTTTGAATATATCTTATGCTTGTCTTGATTTCAACATGCTAGGCTAGATCTATCTTGTGTTTGCTTAGATGTAATGAAACCTAGATGTTAATTATATGTTGATTACTTGTTTATGGTTGTATTGGATGAATGATTTCAATGTTAGGCTTAAGAAAACTGGCAGATCTCCATTGTGTAACATGCTTGAACGTCTTAGGAAACATGAACCGATGTGTACTAGGTTTTATTGGTTGTATTTAATGCATGAGCAAATTCTAGTGATCCCATGTTAGGAGCTTCTTAGCCGGCTCGACATAGGAGTGAAGTAGGCGCTCATAGGATTGGGGAAGTAAGTACGCCACCCCATGAATGGTATTAAGGAATACAATCCGTCATCCACACAATTATAACAAGTAATTAACCTGTAAAAGATATCTAGGGAGTAGTGAAATCTAAGTAATCACAATTCTCCCACATATTGCTCACAACTCTAGTATAATTAGTTTATTTTCATTTTTAGCATTTTATTTTGATTGGATCTTTAGTATTGGGTTAGTTGACTAGCAACTAATTCCGCCCAACCCCTTCAAACCCGAGATTTTTACTTGCTTTCATAAAAATATAAAAACACAAAAAGAATCATCCCTCGTCTCTAGACCTAGTCTTTAGGTTTTCTAATCCTAGCGACACTATTCCTAGCTGAACGATCAATCCCCCGGTACTTGTCATTATACTATACTACATTGATCAGGTATACTGCCTGGTGGGGGTTGTAAGCTTCTCGAGATCCCTCGAGAGGTAAAGCCTGGTGCAATCCCTACGCATCAGCTACTCAGGTGCAAGTCTATTGACTAACTTGCCAATAGTTTGATACAAACACTCAACCTCACAATGAATATTAACAATAAGATCAATAGATCTTTACTAAACTTTGATTGAATAATAAGAGAGAAGACTGCGTATTTTTATGTGGAGAAGATGCCCAAACCCTAGCAGAGAATGAGTGTATATATAGCTCCCTCAGCATCTTTCTAGTCTTGTCAGCTTTAGTCCTTGCACTTCTCAACTTTAGTCAACTCAACTTCAAGATACAAAATAGCTATATCTGAAATACAACAAAACACAAATTAGTCCCTCGACTTGTGATTCCAGGTTGAGTTATTTATTTCAACATCCCCCCTTAAATCCAACCTGGAACACATCAATCATACCCAGTTTACCAACAAGCTTATCATGTTGAAGCTTGCCTAACCCCTTAGTTAGAATGTCAGCAGTTTGATCTGCAGTATTAATCTTTTCAGTTTTAATAACCCCTGCCAAAATCTTTTCCCTCACAAAGTGTAAGTCAATTTCTAAATGTTTAGTCCTTTCATGAAAAACAGGATTGGCTGCTATCTTAATAGCAGCTTGACTATCACAAAAAAGTTTGACAGGTAAAAAATGTTCCCAGTTCAAGTCACTAAAAATTTTGAGAATCCAAACAACTTCAGAAGTAGCAGAGGCCATAGCTCTGTACTCAGCCTCTGCTGATGACTTAGAAATGGTATTTTGTTTTTTTGATTTTCCAGGAAACTAGTGAACCATTTAAGAACAAACAGTAACCTGTGACAGATTTTCTAGTTATAACACACTTTGCCCAGTCTGCATCAACAAATGCTTCAAGAGAAACATTTGGGCACCTGGTAATATGAATACCTTTTCCAGGAGAACCTTTTAGATATCTTAAAACTTTAAGTGCAATTCTCAAGTGAGATCTAAGAGGCTTATGCATAAACTGACTCAAGCAATGAACAGAGTATGAAATATCAGGCCTAGTATGAGTTAAGTAAATCAATTTTCCAATCAATTTTTGATATTCAGTCAGATTATCTATCACATGATCACTTATTGTAGGTTCACTAGTCAAAAACAGATTCTACTCAAGAGGAAAAGTAGATGGTTTGCAAGCAAGTAACCCAAAGTTAGTTAATAAATCTAAGCAATATTTTCTTTGAGTTAAGCAAACACCTTGTTCAGTTTCAATCACTTCAATGCCAAGAAAGTATTTAAGCTTTCCTAAATCCTTAATTTGAAACTTAGAATTTAAAAAAGCTTTAAAACTTTCAATTTCTTTCAAATTATTCCCAGTGATTATTATGTCATCCACATAAACAAGTAAAGCAACAAAGTTACCTGAGTCACTCTTAGTGAACAAAGAATAATCACTTTTGCTCTGTTTAAACCCATTCTCACTAAGAGCACTAGTCAATTTAGCATTCCATTGCCTGGGTGCTTGCTTTAACCCATACAATGATTTTTTTAATCTACAAACTCTTTTATCATCAACATCAAAATAACCCTCAGGTAAAGTCATATAAACAGTTTCATTAAGATTACCATAAAGAAATTCATTATTAACATCAAGTTGAAATATAGGCCAACACATTTGAACAGCAAGATTCACTACACATCTAACAGTGACAATTTTAACCACAGGAGAAAAGGTTTCATCAAAGTCAACACCTTCTTTTTGGCTATAACCTTTAACAACTAATCTACCCTTATATCTCTCAACCTCTCCTGAGGACTTATACTTAATCTTATAAACCCACTTGTTTCCTATGGCCTTTCTACCAACAGGTAATTCACATATTTCAAATGTATCATTACTATAAAGTGCATGCATTTCTTTATCCATTGCATCTATCCAGTGCTGTTGTTTACAAGCTTTTTTAAAAGTTTTGGTTCAACAGCTTTATTTAGCTCAACAACAAAACAAAAGTTTTCAGAACTTAGTTTTGAGTAATTAACAAATTTTTCAAGCCCATACTTGACTTTGGACTCAACCACAAATTCATTATATTTATTTGGAAAAACAGAAGTTCTATCAGACCTTCTTAAGGAAGGCTGAACATTACTTTAAAAACCTACCTCTTCTGCTTGTTCAGGTAATGGACTACTGACATCCTCAGAAGTACTCACATCTAGAGGTGTTTCAGCCATCTCACTTGTACTGGCAACCTCATTGGAACCAACAGAGTGCCCCAAATCACCCTGTTCATGGTCAATAGTTGGGCTGCCTAGATGCAAGGAGTTGCCACCCTCACCCTCATGATGATCATCTTGACTATTGTTATCATCATTGGGTGTGTCAAGGTTGTCACATGTTACTTCATCAAAGAAATTAACATGATTCAAGCCCTAACGGAGAGGGTCAGGAGTAGCAGAAGAGTATTTTATCTTGAAAGGAAAGACATTTTCAAAAAACCTAACATCTCTAGAAAAGATAAACTGTTTCCTTTCAAGACTATACAATTTATAACCTTTTTGAAAATTAGAGTAGCCAACAAGAACACATTTTTCTGCTCTACAACCAAACTTATCATTGCTGGTAAGTATAGTAGCAAAACAAAGACATCCAAAAGTTCTTAGGTGACTTAAAACAGGTTTATTATTAAAAACAAGATTGTAAGGAGAGTCTCCACTCAGCACTGAAGATGGCAATCTGTTAATAAGATATGTAGCAGTAAGCACACATTCAGACCACAAAAATAAAGGTAATCCCCCCTGAAACATAAGGGATCTAGCAACATTTAAAAGATGCCTATGTTTCCTCTCAACAACCCCATTCTGTTGAGGGGTATAAGCACAAGAGGTCTGATGTATAATACCTTTGTCTTTACAAAACTTATCAAATTGATGATTTAGAAACTCAGTCCCATAATCACTTCTAAAAATTTTAACACATTTCTCAAATTGTGTATTAATCAGGTTATAAAAAATTTGAATACATTCAAACACCTCATGCTTACTCTTAAGTAAGTAAACCCAAACAGCCCTGGTGAAATCATCAACAATAGTTAAAAAATATATGTATCCTTCTTTACTTTTAACTCTATAAGGGCCCCAAAGGTCCAAATGAACAAGTTCACCAAGAAGGGTAGTTTTATGATCACTCAAGGGAAAGGGTTCCCTTGTCTGTTTAGCCTTTTGACAAATGTCACAAGGCTCAGTTTCATTATTATTTATAAAATTGATTTCACCTTTTAGCACTGATAAGACTTGGTTAGAGGGATGTCCAAGTCTACAATGCCAAGTTTTCTTAGGTAATGGACAGACAGATTCAAAATTCTTAACATCTAGGTCAATACCTTGATTTCCATCAAAGTAATATAAACCATCCATTTTTCTACCAATCCCTAGAACACTCATTCCCCTCAAATCCTGAGGTAAAACATAACACTTTGTTTCATCAAAAGCAATAACAAATTTACTATCACTAGCCACTTTATGAACAAACATTAAACTAACATAATATTCTTGAACAACCAACACATCATATAGAGTCAAATGTTTGGTGAGTACCATATTTCCAACCTTGGTAATCAAGGCTTCAGTACCATTAGGATGTGAAACCTTAATACCAAGTTTGGAAATATCAATAACATTCACCAAAAATTTGTCAGTGTAGGTTAAGTGTTGATTAGCACCAGAATCAACAATAATACCAGCTGCCACAAGTGCAGCCCTCATTTTACTATTGTGACAAAAAAATCTTTTAAAGTTTTGATTAAAGAATTTACTTTTGTTAAAGACAATACTTGCCATATTGGCATGAACATTTTTCCCATTTTCATCTGTTTTAACAGAAGTTTCTTTGATCAAAGAAAGAAGTTTTGAAATTTGTTCATCAGAAAAAGCAGAAGTGGAACTAGATCCAATAGAATTGTTATTGTTAACAAATCTCTTATTAAAGTTTTGATTACCCTGATTGTTACCATCATTACCATTTCTTTTATTTTTCCCAAAATCAGCAGGATATCCAATGATTTTAAAACATCTATCCACAGTATGTCCATTAAACCAACAATGTTCACAAACCAAGAGAGGACCACCAAAGTTCCTTCTATTATCATTATTCCTAGGTCCATTGTTAGGTCTGAAGGAATTACCAGAGGTAGAAGACCTTTGGAAATTCCCCCTATTAGGCACACTGGAGTTGAACACAGATGATTGAGACCTTTGGGAAGTCCCACCACCTGAACCAGTAACCACATATCTGTGAGATTCCTCACTAGATATGATGGCAAATGCCCCTTTCACATCAGGGAGAGGGTCTCTAGACAAAATATTGCTTCTAATTTGCATATGTGAGTCATCTAACCCCATTACAAACTGCATAAATTTCATTAATTGGTTATGTTTTTTTAAAATCCTCAGCAGCATGACAAGTGCACCTAGGTAACTGAATTAAAGCATCAAATTGTTTCCACAATGTGCTCAACTTATTAAAATACTCAGCAATAGAACACCCATTTTGAGACAAAGAATTGATTTTATGATGCAGATTAAAAGTAACTGAACCATCAACTCTATCAAATGTTTCTTTTAATTCAGTCCATACATCAGAAGCCTTTTCTGAAAAAATTTGGCCCAAAATAACTCTTCTGATATAGAATTTAAAATCTATCCCAACACAACAGCATTCACCCTATCCCATTGTCTTCCTAAAACTTCATCAGTATTAGATCTTCTACAAGATCCATGAATAAATCCAGTTTTATTTTTGCCTTCTAAGGCTAACAACATAGTACAAGACCACACATTATAATTCTCAGTTCCTTTTGGTTTTATAGAGACAACAGTTAAGGTGGCAGAGTCATTAGGATGCAAGTGTAAAGGATGATTGAGGTCAAGTTTACTAATTAAAGTAACTGGAACCTCATCCTCATCATCCTCATGCACAGAAGCATTAGGTGAACTATTATGAACAGACATAATGAAAATAAGCAAACAAACACACAAGAAAGGTCAAGAAGGTAGTTCCCAGGCTTCCTTGCCACTCAAAGTGGTAGATCAAGGGCTGAACACACAAGCAATCATAGAATATCCAATAATAAAAAAACGGGTACCAAGTAAGCACAATTAACACCAAAATCGCAATAATCTCAACTTCAACAACCCAAATCCTACTTCCCGTCAATCTAAACAAGAAAGTAAAAAACCAAAATTAGAGAAGAGAGTGTGAGAGGTGTTACAGTGCACGCAAGAACCCAACAAGCAGCGGAACAAGAACCCAGGTTATGATCTTGATTCACTTAGTCAAGAATCACAACCCACACGATCTTAATCAACCCAGAATCACCAAGATTCACCAAAAACAGATCAAGAACCCAGAAACCAACCACCAATCGAGACAGAGATCAAACCCCTAAAATTACCCAAACCCTAATTTTCTCAAAAATTAGGCGTTTTGTAAAATCTTTTAGAATTGATCAATTAGAGCCAAAAGACACTAATTAACCACGGTTAATTAGGTTTAATCAAATTAATTTTGAAAACCCCCCAAATTTTAGAAACCCTAATTTTTCTGAAATCGTTTTAAAAGAGCACGATGAAGAGCATGTCTCTGATACCATGTAAAATTTATAATAAAACCAGAAACCAAGACTTGAATCTCAATTCAAGTCAATCTTATTACTCAATCAAACCAAACCACAAGATCAGAAAGTAACTGATCTCAATCAGTACAACAACCAGAATGAACCAAGAATCACACAACTTGCCACTGCTACTCAGGTGCAAGTCTATTGACTAACTTGCCAATAGTTTGATACAAACACTCAACCTCACAATGAATATTAACAATAAGATCAATAGATCTTTACTAAACTTTGATTGAATAATAAGAGAGAAGACTGCGTATTTTTATGTGGAGAAGATGCCCAAACCCTAGCAGAGAATGAGTGTATATATAGCTCCCTCAGCATCTTTCTAGTCTTGTCAACTTTAGTCCTTGCACTTCTCAACTTTAGTCAACTCAACTTCAAGATACAAAATAGCTATATCTGAAATACAACAAAACACAAATTAGTCCCTCAACTTGTGATTCCAGGTTGAGTTATTTATTTCAAAAAAAACTAAGAACCTTTCGCTTCTTTTATCAAGAATAAGGCACTGACGCTTACCTCAGACTGCTCCCCCTCAACTAGTGAGGGACGGAAGGACAATACACAAAGCAACAGTTTATAACTACATATAAAGTACCAAGTTTACAATATTAAATTATTACACCACAACACAAAAATACTAATTATTAAAAAAAATCTCATGTGGTTCTCTGTAGGAATACGTCCACCCATATAACTTTCCAGACTGCAAAAGAGTCTCCTCAGCTTCAGTCGTTTTCGAATGGCATGGAGGAATTCAGTATTCCTTTCCAGATCATCCTTTGTCCAGAACATGGTATAACGGCCCAATCTTAGATGTATGATCTTGTACTCTTTAACCATGAAGTCCAGTGCTTCATCAATCTGTTGCAGAGTACCATCACTGAACTTCTGGATTTCCTCGAACCTCATGATCATCTGAACCTTATACCTGTCTCTAAACAGCACCGCCATCGGAGATTCAAGAACAGTTTAGTCATGCTTGAATTCCATATCCTGTACTTCCCATTGAGGTCTACAGAGGTTGAGCTGAGTCTGGTAGCTTTCGATCCCAAGCTGAAAGTCCTCGACCCGTTGTCTGATAACTAATCCACTACTCTATAGATTTACTGCAGTAGCAAGGGTCTTCTTGTCATGAGGAGGTAGCTGATGTCGCTTGCCTTAGAGATGCAGCAAATACAGATCTTTGAAGTCAATAGGGCATAAGTGTTTGAAATATGACATGCTCTTTGAGATGATTTGTATCCGAGATCGTACAGTCTTGCGATCACCTTCAGTAGTGAGTCTGTCAATGTAGAACTGTTGCCTCTTGAACCACCAGTGAGAGATACCAAATGAGGCAGAAATGTCATACTTGCATTCTTCTTCTATCCACATCTGATCTGGTACTAATTGTTCTAGTCCAGTATCCGGGTAGTAAGCAGTTTCATCTTTGTAATTGATAATGCGTGTTTGCACGTTTTGCTGCCAAACCTAAGATACTCCAGATCTTTGTTGAAGAAGAATTTTGAATGGATGGTGACATGCCCAGGTGGACCACCCAAAAGAAGTGGTTTGCTGATGTCGTACCTAAGAATTCCCTCTTTGACCTGATTGGTAAGAAGCTTGTGACATCTTCCATCTTGAACTATAGATGAATCACATTAGGATGGAAGTCATTGACGATCTCATATGTTGGGCCTTCCAGATCCTTTTCTGTCAAGTTGGAGATTCCTTGCTGCTTGCAATACTAGTTTATGAAAGCTCCCATATCTCCCGTTTGAGCCCTGAAAATCTGAAGAAGGAATGTGCCAAGTTGGTTCGGGGGTAGGAGGTCTATCTTCATTAGGTGTGGGCTTCCACTATGTCTTCATTGTCTCAACAGTCGGAGTAACTCCTGGAGTTACAGAGTTGTCGTCCCTTGAGAATGACTTCCACCAGTATTCCATCTTAGAAATGTGTACATTTGCAGAATCTCCATCATCATTAGAAGAGGAATCTTGATCGTTGATGATTAAGTTTTCATTCATGACAAGATCTTCAGGGAGAGAAGAAACATCTGGCTTGAATCTTGTGTCAATTGTCGTCCAAGTGGCATATGCAGCATGCTCAGCTTTCTTTGAAGAGCTTGGCCTGGTAGACTATTCAGACTGATCTTTCTTTGAAAGTGATGTATGAGGAGGAGGAGGTGGTTGTGCTTGATGTGATCCAGAAGCTCCAGAAGAGTCTGCACCTCCAGATGATCTAGAAGGTGGAGGAGGAGGTAATGGTTGAGGAGGTGACCCAGGTGGAGACTTAGGCTTGTTTTGTCTCTTCCTTTTCTTCCTACGATCTTTAGCTACATCTTCCCTGAGTTGATCAGTGTTGTCTCTTTGAATTAACTATTCTAGAGCCTCGTAAAGCCTTTTATGAGTTTCATGGCCTTGTACTTATTTGTCTCGTACACTCGTTGAAGCAGAATTTCCTTCATGTCAGTAGTGGGTAGGTCTCTGAAACGTGCTCTAAGTGGTGCCTCCATAGCATGACTCACAGCTTCTGCTACTTGTTCATTTTATGTCAATGTTGAGGTTTTCAAGCTTAGATAACCGAGACCCGTGTTGTTTGGTCACTTGAGGCAAGTTAAGGCTTTCCAAAACTCTCAATAAGGCATTATGCTTTGTGAGCTTCTCATTAATATCCAGATTCTCTTGAATGAGTCCTGCAGCGATGTTGAGCGCATCCTCGAGAGGTGACTCAACACTTTCATTTGTGGTTGGAGGTGTGGGAATTGTTACAGTAGTAGTGGTGACAGTTGCAGTTGTTGTTGTTACAGGTATGGGAGTTGTGGTTGTTGGAGTTGGAATGGACATTGTGGGGACTGCAGAAGTATCTTGTTCAATGGTAACAGACACCATCGACACAACTTCTTTTTCTTCGTTATATTTCCCTGTCTTCGCATCAGCAGGCTTGTCAAAGATGAACTGATCCACATATGTAAGGTCAGGTTACAAGTTCTTGAGGTATGATAGGGTACCAGTTGAGCTTGCAGGTTCCTCCACATGAGTCTGATCATCAGACTTTAACTTCAGATTCACTTGGACACTTAGGTATAGTGTTGCAACAAACTTATCTTGCAATTGGTCAAGTGGTAGATCTGAGGTGACTGTTTCTTTTTGAGTTTTCTTCTCAATGTATTCATGGTCAGTTCTAGCAGATTCATTCACTTGTGTATCACCCATCTCTACATCATCCTTCTTGGTTTCCTCTGTATCAGATTCAGTGTCACTCGATTCACAATCAGGCTCATGACTTGATGATTATTCCTTTGGGGCTTCAAAAGGTTCAAAGTTGGCTTTGGAGGTTTCTGGAGATCGCTTCTTGAAGATGTACTGAGTGGTAGTTGCCTTTGATGCTAGATAGGAAATATACAACAGTGTTTAAGCAGCTTGTTCTTCTGTGGCTACTTCTTTCCCTTTTCCCTCAATTTCAGGTAGTGGTTGAGGTCTTCCTACTTCTGGTTCTCTGAGGGTCACAGCACTGGTGATGTGTCCCATGGACTCTGCGTATTCCTTTGCACTAGCTTCCAAAGTCTTTTGTAGAATTTCATCCTCTACAGTTTGCATAATTGATGTGGAATGATAAACTTCTTCTTCAGCCACTTGATCTACCAACTTTCTTCGTCTCTTTGAATCATGTTTCTTACTCACATCACCCTTCTTGGGTTTCTTAGCAGCACTAGAAGCATCATTAATAGGGGATGCATTCTTTCTCTTCTTGGGTAGTGCTTCATATATATGAGGGTTTGGTGGACTTGGATTTTGACTTGCTATGGTTCAGCTTCAGTGACTTGATCACCAGCAAGTCGTCTCAGATGAGTCGCCACTTTATCCATATACTCCTGATAATATGGAGCATTGAAGATGTCGTTTGTGAGAAGATTCCCAGGTATGTCCGTTCCAAAGATTTCATGCTTGAATCCTTTGGCCGTGAATTTGAGATTTCCTTAGATATGTTCATCAGAAGGCAAGTGAAGAGCAAATTCGGGTCTAGATTTGAACTTGTACTTGCTTTGAAGATGATGAATTACTATCTTTGTGAATCTGATACTTGGGATCACAAGTTTATTTACCTTCTTCTTGGTAGCTTTATGCAATGCTAGATTCTTCCTGTCTTCAGAAAAAGAGTGAATTGACTATGTGAATTCCTCCCAGATCCTCTTAGCAAAATCAAGGTTGTCCCCTTTAACAATTCCTTAAAGGATCTACAGCACAGGAGCTCTTGGTCTGTCATACCCTAAGGTTTTACCAGTATGACACATGTTGATGATGGTGATGAGTACTCTCCAAGGCTGATACATATCGTTGGTAACCACCTTGGATAATATCTCAATAGTTGTGGGATAGCCCAGGTCATTGACGAATGTGATGAGATCTTCAGGAGGTGGTGGTGAAGTAAAAGGTTGGTTTATGATGACCAATGTGATTTGTAGGGCATCTCTGATGGTGTCTTTAGTGAGATCAAACCATTGCTCATCCAGTTGACAACGGTAACTTCCAGTCTCTTTGTCATAGATAACAGTGTCCCAGAACTGCTGAATGTAGATCGCTGGAATGGCTGAGCTGGCTGTGAATGCCCTAAAGAATGTGGTTTGCTTAAGAATATCTTCGATTAGTATTACATATTAGGTATAAAAAGCATATTTGCTTGAGGATAAACAAATCTCAAGTGTAGGGATATATGATGAGGTGTAATTTCATACGCTTTTTAGGGGTTATTTATCCTCTAATATTTCATCATATATTGCCTAAATCACTTCTATTTTTGTTTAGGTACTTGGAAAGCAAATGCTGGAAAAAGACGCGCTTTGAGCTTTATTGGATGGAAAAACAAAGAAAACGACAACAACGAAGAAACTGTCACGAGAAGGCCTCGTGACGACGTCACAGCCACAACGTAACGTCGTCATCTGGGGGTAGCTGACCATACAGCTCTGGACACGGCCTACCACTGACGACCTCAAGAACAATTTTATGAAGGCTGACAATGTTACAATTTCCAAGTGAAGCCGTCATAAGATGAATATGAATATCACAATTTGTTCACGAAGTACCTAATATTGTTTTCGCCATAAGTTCTTTTCATACAAACTCAGTTGTAGGTGATTCAAAAGGCTACACGACCGGGAAGAGAAGACCTACAACTTGGTGAAAAAGGCGTCGTGACACCATCATGCCTTGGAGCTGACGTGGTCACCTTGAACCGACAGAAAATACACTTATAAATAGAACCTCATAACTTCAGTTTTTGCAAGCCCTAAACCCTAAGTCCGATTATAGGGTTTAGGCAGGTGTTTTTCCAACAACTTAGAAGGTTTTAATCACTCCATAAACATCTTTTAATTTTTTGTTTATTGATTCAATCTTAGTTATGTGTTCAATTATCATTATTGTTGCTTGTTCTTCACTGATTATGCTATGCTAATTCACCTAGTATTTTTTTTAGGATTTTATGAAATTGTTAATAACTAATTAGATCTTGTTGTTTTCTTATTGATGTTTGTGTCTATCTTCATCATTAAGGCGTGACAGATTCAATGAGTTTTATCGGTTATAGTTTATAATTCTTGCTTTCTACTGTCTTTTGTTGATTAGTGATCTACGTTAGGAGTTGAAAAACTGGCTAGGAAAATTATTCTAGCTTGAACGTCCACTAAACATTAGTTAATAATTAGTTAACTTAATATTCGTTGTATTTAATGAACTTTGCTCGTATTGTGAAAATTGAGATAAAAATGCATTCTTAGGCGTCACTCAATTAGAACATAGTTCATAGGAGTTGGGGCTTGACCACCCTCGACTGGTATTAACGAATACAACGCTCTAATTAAACAAGGATGTGACAATTCAGTAGGTAGAATTAGATAGCTAGCAAGGAGTAATACATCCTAAGTAGGTACACGCTTCGCCTTGTAGATCCTTAATTTACTTTTATTGCATTTAGTTTAGTAGTAGTTTAATTAGTTAAAACCAAATTCTCTCGAACCTCTTTTAAGTTTTTACTTGTTTTCAAATAAAATATAAAGGTTTAGTAGTAGTTTAAGTAGTTTAATTACTTTGGAGAGATTGGTGAGAATGATTGTCTCAAAATAAGAATTTTATCAACCAATGAAACTTGGAGAACCAAATGTTTCATATTCTCGCTATGAAAAAGTTGATATGTACAAAAGAGAGTATAGTCTATCTATGTACAAGAGGTAACCAAGAATGCTGCAAGCTAGCTAGTGAGTTACATATATGCTAGTCGACTTACTTAAGTCGCCGAAATTAGTTAGTTATTCAATCACAGTTACAACACCTTGTAACACGTGACATACAAAAAAGATTTCTTCTAACACGTCTCATGCATAGAAACCTCTTAATAAGCTAGACGACTTACTTAAGTCGCCGAAGATAGTATGTACATCTGTCTTTTTTGTATGTCACGTGACTTTATTCTGCTATAAGTTTTAAACTCAGTATATAAATTAATAGGAAAACAAAATAAACATCAAGGCTAAAAATAAAGTGTAATTTCTTTTTATATGAAGACATTAATTTCATATATTCTAAGCAAGTCAAAATGAAATCAATATCTATATTGTAGATAGAAGACATTATTACTAATCTTGGCAGAAATCATCTATACAATTAAACCAACCCAAAAGAAGTGTAAGACCTTCTCTGGTCGTGCTAACACATAGAAGAGAAATTAGATCATGGACTATAGACAACCCGAAGGAAGTTGAAAGCCATATGACCTTCCCTCGGCGTTTATGCATGATGAAGCAACAGGTCCCTCGGGTCCATGATATGCCAAGTTAATGTTCTTGAGTTTGATATCTTCACATGGTACGTTTCTGCTACATTGCAATTTCACTGCAAACTGAGAACTTGACGTGCCACGTACTTCACTAAATGTAACATTCCTTATTTGCACATTTGATTGTGCCTGCCAAAAAACAAATATACGTGTAAGAAACAATAGTAATCTGAAATTTGTAACATAAAAAGAACTAGTTGGATTAAGAGAGTTACCTTAGAATTGCAAAGATTGTGGGGACAATATTGTTGATCGATAAAAATAGGGTTGTTAACATTGATCATGACAATATTATCAAAAATAATATCTGAAGCAAGGGTAGGCGAAGATGGTGCCCATGTTTTGATCCTTAGTCCATTTTGGGTCCGCTTTAAACTCGAGTCTCGTATAGTTATACGGCTTACAGGATCTTCGTTTTTGGACCCACCAAGGCTACCAATGCTAAAACCATGCCCTGGCCCACATTGAACCCTCTGGATTTCAATATCCTGACTACCCGTAACCATTGATACACAGTCATCACCAGTCTTTATAATACTGTCTAGAATCTTGATTTGGGTCGAGAGCCCTATATGGATGCCATCAGTGTTTGGTGACCAATACGGGGCACTGATCCGAATGTAGCTCATTTCCACTTTGTGACACGAAAATAAGTTGAAATGGCCGCTTCGGCTATTGAATGAGTTAAGGTGTTCTATTCTTGAATTATTAACAAAATCAAACCGCATCGTCTGTTTACAAGGAAAGTAACAAAAAATCAGCTAGAAACAAGTATGAACAATTATTATGCTGAACTGTGTGATAACATCTTTAAAGCAAAAAGAAAAAACAATGTATCATTTTAATAAATAACAGTGCATGTAACAAAATTTAACAGCATTTAAAATTCTTAATATATGAGTGACAAAAGGACTTTAATATCCGTTACAAACACTCAAATTTGGATATCAACAAACCAATTAATGAAAAACATGTACTCTTTTCAAATTCCATTGTACCAAATCACTAAACTTTAATGAATAATTTCTAAGCAAACAATAATGAAGAACTTACGTAAGGAAGTGTTGTACAATGAGAATTCTTGGCACAGTCATTATAATGCCACGCCTTCTTTCCATGACCATACAAGAACCCACCGCCGGTCACAACCAACCAATTAACATACTTAAAAGTAATCCAATGATCACGGAACATATCCGCAGGGTTATCTGAAGCTTCTAAGGTTCCCTTGATAATGAAATCAACCGGTCCCTTACATGGTCCTTCAAACTCAACTGGACCAAGAACATATGACCCTCTCGGGATCAAGACTTTTCCACCCGTGTTAGATGCACATGCATCATTCCATGCTCGCTTAAATGCCTAAAAAATAAAACACAAAATTATCAACAATTCACCAAATAAGAAAAAAAGCTGCCAAATAATAACATGTGTGATATTTGTCGTAATAAAGATCCATGTAAAATGAAATGTACATTGGAGTTTTCGGTGAAACGATTAGGATGTGCACCGTAAGACAAGACATTGAAGGTTGGCTGAAAATTGTATGCGGCGGCCAGAGAGAGGAAGAAGAACAATGGAAGCAAATGAATGAAGGAAAACATTTCTCTAAGTGTTCTTGTTATGTGTTTTCCTTCTAGTTTGCAATGAATTATTTTCCTCATCATGAACGACTTATATAGTAAATGGTTGTAGTGCTCCGTAAGTTGACTTATTAATTATGATAATGGAGGTTATATAATTTTGTGCTTGATTTACTCAATATGTAATGAAGATTGTATACTAAAATAGATCCGTAATTTTTTACACAGAGACGGTTACTTTGTGTGTAAAATTATTTGCACATTCTAAAAATAAAATGATTTAGATTTAAATTAGATAACCACAAATGTTATCAAAGTATACATTTAATTGTAAAAACTATTTGCTTTATTTATGGATAAAATTATGGTGTTTTGTCATTAATGTCTAGGCTTTTCATTTTTGGAGAATACGAAATGAATTTCGTTTTTTATTTATTTCATTTTGCATAATACGGACGTATATTTACTAAAAATATGATATTACTTCAATTAAGTTGTCGGTTAATCATAACTGATTGATGAAACAATTAACATTGCATGAAAACATGTTATACTTTTTCTAATAATAAAGTGATCTTATAAAAGATATTGTGTGCACATCGACATTTAGCATAAGATGTGCGTGAATGTATGAACCACATCATCCGTCACATGTCATCATCACGATCTTAATTTGCATGAACTATAATTTGTATGCACATGCTTTTTTTTTTTTTGCATTGACCTACATCACTGGCATTTTAATTTTGTATTTGGATTACAGATTTACAAGTAAATTTCACCAATTGTTTACAAGTATTAGTTAGTAATCTATCGAATATTGAAAGTATATTATTATGGTAATAAAACAAACAGAGTGATCTTATACACCCGAAATAATACGGAGTAATAATCTATCGATATTGAAAGTATATTATTATGGTAATAAAACAAACAGAGTGATCTTATACACCCGAAATAATACGGAGTAATATTCAATATATTGTTTGAAATTTAAGTAATCTGGTGAAATAAAAGTCCTTGTACACACAACCCATTTTACACACAACCTAGTGAAACTACTCGTAATAAATTACTACGGAGTACATATTAGCAGAAAAAAGATACTAGTATAAGCAATAAGGCATAGGATATCTCCACTCTCCCTAAAATGTTATCCAAGCTCTCCCTACACTGTACTTTTTTTTTTTTTTTTTTTTTTTTTTTTGTAATGTAGTTTATGTTGTGTAATGTATTTTATTTCGTGTAATGTATGTTGCGTAATGTATTTTGTTGTCTATATTTATATAATTAACGTCTAATGTGTTTTTATTTAATTAACAACGACAATAGCACGTTAAACAATACCATATTAAACTGTTATTATTCAATTAAACAACATTAACACATTATTTAAAAATAACAACATCTAATATGAAGATTATTCATTTCATTTAAAAGATCATGGAGCCTTGCACCCGACTGACAAGTCTGATCCTCATGATTCCTTGTCAATTCTAACTCCATCTCCAGCGTCTCTCAACAGCTTGTTTTGACACAATAACGTCTTGTTTCTTATTTCAAGCTGGTTAATCTTATTACTTTTGGCAACGTAGTTTGAGCACTGCATTGAAGAAGAGGCTTGATTAAAGTGCCTCCTTTGAAATTCATCTTTCCACATGAAGTATCCACACCAATAGTCCTTTGTGTCTGGCTATTACATGTTAAGAAAATTATAAAAATGTATTTTTAACAAACAAATTATTTACATATTTACAAAACTAAGCAAACGTATAATTATTTATCACTGAAAAAGAACATGCATAATACGGTAGCCCATAATTATTTTCTGTATGGGATGTCCTTTCTATAATTAATCATCTCTTACAGCGACACAAGAAAGGATTTTTTCGTTCCACATGGTCAAAGAATTTGCATAATAATTTACAACATCAATCAATAATGTTATAATTAATTTAAATAAATTTGTAATCATTAACTATATAATACAAACAGTTATTTACAACATAAATCAGTAATCATTCACTATGTTTTGTCGTTATAATTATTTACAGCATAAATCAGTAATCATTTACAATGTTTTGTCTGTATAATTGTTTACAACATGTTTTGTCGATTGTGATATAAAGTTGCCCATTTGGATGCATCTGGGTCTCTGTACCTCCCCCATTGTGGGTGAGTATGCTGAAGTGGTGAATCTTCGTCTAGCATCAAACAAATAAAGTGAGCACAGGTGTCTGGCCCTACAAGGGCAATCACAAGGGGGTCGGTTCTTTGTGATAAGTTTGGACCGAAAAAAAGCGGAAAATACGTGTTCCAACCCCGCTGGGATATAAATACAACAGGTCGGTTAATCACTGAAACAATAACCAATCCCGTGTTTAGCATAATCATCCAGCGATCTAGCGGTGCACCTCCATTGAACCAGTTTACTGACTAGCGAATTCGGTTAAAGTCAGTTTGCAACCACATACTTATGTAAAGTAAAGTATGTCTGTCTAACTCTTGCAATAGCATAGCTCGAACTTCGTGCCACATATTTTCGTCTCCACAAACACCGTGGGCAACGCACCGAAACCCACAATTTCCGTCACCTAGCACATTATATATACTTATTATGCATGGATGGAAAATCTCTGGAATCTGTTCCATAAAATGTTCGCTAGCTGTATCTCCAACGTATAACCTGTGTCTTATACCATCTTGAACTCTAGGACCCGTGTAAGAACTATGTCTTGCAGGTTCTTTGCTAAATTTCGGGGCTTTTATATATCTTGAATTTGTGCTTCTTCGGTGATCTACGGTTGGTACATCATTCAAGTCCACCACTTCATTCAAGTCAGGGATTTTTGTAGCTTTGGACTTTTTGTCCTTTGCACTCGGATGTCTACGGGTACTTTTCTGAACAGCATGTTCACGTATGTCAACAGATTCAGGTTGGAATATCTCTCTCACCTTCGTTAACATATTTTTCTTAACAAACGACGACGCTTTGCTAAAAACATTTTTGAATTGTCGCATGTCATTTTCAAAAGCAAGATCATCTTCATGTTCACTAGAAGGACCATCTTCAGGTTCACTAGAAGGTCCATCTTCAGGCGGTGGCCTATTGATTTTGCAACCTTTGATGTTGCAGCCAAATATGATAAGCAGTTTTGTTATTAATCTGAGCCTTTACCTCTTGTGTGTAAAATGGTGAATTCGACATTTGTTGTAGTGTTTATTGTCACTTGGTTATAACTTGTGAAATGGTTGTATGATTTCTGTTTTCAGTGAGCTTGTAAAATGGTTTTTGATATGGTTGTAGTGTTTCTTGATATGGTTGTAGTATTTGTTGTCACTTGTAAAATGGTTGTTGATATGGTTGTATGATTTCTGTTTTCAGTGAGCTTGTGAAATGGTTGTGACACTGCTTTGTTTGTGATTGAGGTTTGTTTTGTGATTGAGAGTTGCTTTGTTTATAATCGAGCAAAGCTGCAGTTTGAGAATCTTACTGTTGAACTTGTGAGAATTTTACAGGCTTGTGAGACTTGTTTACTATTGAGCTTGTGAGAATCTTACAGGCTTGTGAGACTTGTGTAACATGTGTATTGTGTTTCACTTGTGTGAAACTTGTGTAACATTTGAAAGTTGTGGAATCTGCAATTGGAAACTTGTGGAATCTGCTTGTGTGGAATCTACAATTGGGAGGGTTCTGTTTTTTACCCTTGTGCTTGTGTGGAATCTGCACTTAGACAAAACCATCACTTGGTTATAAGGCGATGACGAATGGTTTTCTGAAAACCGAAAGGATGGCAAAGTGATATTTTTATCACTTTGCAACCTTTAAATCCGAGCCTTATTTGTTTGTTTGATGTTTTTACTTTATTTGTTTGTTTGTGTCATATATAATTAATCGTAATTGTTTAATTTTCATGTTTCAAATAATTTGTGAAAATGCTTTATTTTGTTTTCAACCTTGTCTTAATTGCATACAAAGGTATTTTACAAAACGATAAATGTTGGGAAGTTTATATTTTGTGAAAATAACGAAATTCGAACATGAAAAATTCACGATTCATGATTAGCATATATTCTATCTTGTTTGTGTGCCAATACTTGTGCATATGTTTTATGAGTTTTTGCAGGAAAATAGACTTTAGAAAACAGGTTTTTCAAGTAAAATGTTCCAGAAAACAAAACATAAAAATACTGTCAGGTCCATCCTGACGGCGTCAGCTACTGTAGCAAAGTTTTTCCGATTTTTGTTAAATGTCGAAAATTAACTTTTGAAAAATTTCTAGAATTTCTCAAATGTCTAATTTTCCTGCATGTTATTTGTAATTCATTCTACAAGTATCCTATCCTTTTATTGTTTTGTTTTGTTTTTATTTCTAAGTTTGGAATTATATTCTAGTTGTGATTTTTCTTTGTTCTTTGATGCTTTGATTCGTTATTTTGTCTTTCATTGCAGGATTAGATTGGATGAGGATGGTCTTTTGGCGATTCTTGGATGAAGATTTAACCTTGTGTCTTTGTTCTCCGTCCATGCCGAGCAAATCAGGCAACAAATAGCCATTTCAGTTGGGTGCTTGCGCGCGCGCACACAAAAAACCCAATTCAGTAGCAGTTATCACATTTTACCCATTTCAAGAACAACAAAAGTATTTAACTAAACTTAATACCAAAAGGACATAGCTATTACATTATTCAGTAGTACAAAACACAAAAATGTCATTTGCCATTACATCATTCATTAATTATACTAAACTGAATACCAAACAGGCAAACAACATCTAAAAGTACTTAACTAAACTTACTGAACCAAACAAACAAAGCAAATCCCATCCAAGAAATATACAAAAGTATTTTAATCCTTGCACGATCTTGTTCCACTTGCCTGAGGTTGTGTTCACAGTTATTTCTTCCCCTCAACAATCCTGGTATTATAGAAACAGCACGTTGGCACATTGGGGGATCCACGCAACCAATGAATGGACAATCAGATCCCTACAACATCAAAAGATTATATCATTCGTATGAACCCAAATTAAAAAAGTTAAATTAAAACACTTTACCCTTATGGAACAAGCATAAAACCGACGACCTGGTCCAAGATGTACGGATTAATGCAACTCGACCACAAGAGCAAAACACCATATTTGATTTTGACTTAGGAAGAAAAGAGAGAATGAGTTGTGGTGGGTGAGAAAATAAAGAGGGTTTAAATGCAACTTGTGCAAGTATAAGCGTGCAAAATAGAGGGAAAAAGAAAATGACAAAAATACCCCCACACGGGAGGCACGTGGGCAAACTTAACGAGCAAAGCTAACGGGAGTTAGTGATAGGGACGAATAGTGTTACGAAACTTCATTATAAAGATTCAACACGCAAAAAAAAATAATAATAATAAAATAAATAAAAATAAGAAGTCTAGGGACGAGCATAGGGATTTCGCTCAAACCACAGGGACGAACGGTGTAATTTACTCTTGTTCAAATAAGCTTTCCCAAACACCCTCCTTAGTTTTTAAATTACAAAGGAAGTTGGATATTATAACCAAATGACTGCTTAATATCATATGTTTTAGGTGGAAATTATTACTAGTCAACTAAATGATCCTAGAGCATATATTACAAAGAAAAAAAGATCATACCCGTTTTATCATTCCATTCATAAGATCATCCAAAGAACGATAACCGTTGCTTGTAACATAACCACTTGGTAACTTATTCTGGTCCAGCAAATATACTTCACCTTGTCCTATTTGTCCCATTTTCAGTTCAGTACTTGACCTTCCAGTCTCTCTGTTCCACTGCATAGGCAATGCATCGTTGCCATTCGGTCTATTGTAGACCCCACAAATTTGGTCGTTCGATTGACTCACAGGTCCACCCAATCCAACATAATTGGATGGTGGTGGTGCAGCCGCTAATGTGCTAAAAGCATTACCTGAATACTGACCATACATTGGCTTACCATACTGTCCATGCCTTTCACTTTGACCTTGACCTTCAAGAGGTACCGAGGCTGTGCTAGTAATATTAGAACGAAACCCTTTAATTGAGTTACTTGCAGCAGTGAAACCATATTTTCGGATGCTATCAGGCAGTAATTGGTAATTGAAATTATTAACAACTGGGGGTGGGATATCAAGAACAGTGAAACTACTTGATGCAAGATTTAAAGAAGATTGACCCCCCAATGACGAAAAGGTGTTTGACCCATTAAATATTCGAGACTTATCAATGGTATTGAAATCTGAGGGTTGGCTACTCGGTTTATTAAGCTGTTGAAGGTGACCCGGACCAAAAGACGTTGGAATCCCTTGAAAAAGATTTGTGCTTTGGTGATTTTGTGGTGTTGGTAGTACAACCGGTTGGAACTTGTTGATTGGAGCAATTGAATCGGTTAAGATTTGGGTGTGGGTTGGTTGCATCATAGATGGTGAAGCAAGGCTATGGAGGGTCATACCTGTTGCACTATTGAGTCTACTTAGCATACCCGAAGGTGCATATGATGATAATGCAGCATTTGGTAACCTTCCTGAACCTGATAATGAACGGAAACCGCCAAAGCCATCAAGTGTTCTCATATATGAAGACGCTTCTTTATGGCCTTCAAATGCAACCACCGTATTAGCTTGTTGACCGATCCTTTTCAAGCAAAGCCGATATTTCTGTAAAACAAATCATGAATAAGCATAATTTATTTTCACACGCCAACATTGTTTACTTGAACACGACCTATTAAGAAAATAAGTAACCTGGAGATGGCTTGCCACATTTTCCCTAGTAAGACCTTCAACGTTCATCAAATCGAGAATCCTTTTAGGACCGGCTTCTGCAATATATCAAAAACAATCAGTAAAAGTTTCAGAAAGCAAGTACTAATAGATGAACATGAGGACTAAACGACTCACTTTCAATCCCAAGTTGATTAACAGCAGCAACAAATTTTCTATGGAGTTCAAGGGACCAAACAACTCGCGGTTTCTTCTGTGTTGAGGACTCATCATTTTCATTCCCATTATCTACAAAATCTTCATCATCATCTTTTCTTTTCTGATCTCCACTACCGGCTTCTTGTCCACCTTCACCTCCAAGATTTGACTCGTTTTGAACACACATTGCGTAACTTCTCATCACATGTTGCCATCCATTGCGTAATTCCTCAAGGCCGACAGGCTTCACAAGGGAATCACAAGCACCGTGAGCGATCCCTTTCATAACAAGCTCCGGGTTACTGTTTGCTGATAACACTGTAATAATTCCAAGAAACATTATATACGATTAGCCCACTCGCTAGGAGATTTAGATATTTAAATTTTTTGGGTCAAACCAACCAAAAGCTTCAAAATATGACGAAAACTAATAAATCAGTTAGACTTTAAAACTTGAAAATGGATGCAAAACATGAACACATAATCTTTTATCAGTAAAGATACTTTAGGTCAAACCAGTTAAAAGTTTAGAGCTTTGACGAAAACTAATCGAAACCCCATCAGTTACTCAGCTTCAAAATTCAATAACGAACACCAAACATTGGCCCCACACAATCTTTTTCAACAACGGTGAGTTCTTTAGGTCAAACCAACTTAAACTCTAAAACAGTTCTTTCAACTAATAGACCCACATAAACTTTGAACACTTTATCGATTTCAAAAGTTCAGAACTCGATAAAGGATGACAAAACTAAAATTTAACACCAAAACTAGAATTTCAAAAGTTCTTTCAACTAATAGACCCACATAAACTTTGAACACAACAGTGGATTATCATCAACAGCAAGAACTCTCATACCAGCTGGAAACCTGTTAATTTCATTATTAACCCCTCTAACATCCTCAAGTGTCATCTTGTTTTCTTAACTGAAATCCAATAATTTCAAAAACCAGAAGATTTAAGAAAACTTAAAAAGATTCACAAAGTTGAAAGAGGATCTTGAAGAGACAGAAGACAGACTAAAAATACATATTTGTAAGGCTACACTTATTGTTCACTAGTGGGGAGTGACTACTCATGCACCATCCCCACTGAGGTACGAGAAAGAAAAGGTTCACAATGGTTAGTGAGTCAGCAATCCATATTCATGCAAAGATTAATTATTTTATTACTTGCATATAAAAAAGGACATCACACTTGTCGGGTGGCAAAACGGGCGGGCGGGGCTAGAACGGCCACGAGTTAAACGGACATATATTATATAAATTGCTTTATAAAACATCAAAAATGACGAAATAAATTCATGAAACGTAATATTTTATTTATAATTAAAAATTAAATACTTGGAGCATATAAGTTTTTTTTAAAAACGATTATAATGTTCCTTAATTAAGATAAAATAAGTGTGCTAAACTGCTAATGCCATTTAACTTTTCAATGGGCTAACATCCTCAACTGTCATCTTATTTTCTTAACTAAAATCCAATAATTTCTAAAACCAGAAGATTTAAGAAAATTTAAAAAGATTTACAAAGTTGAAAGAGGATCTTGAAGAGACAGAAGACAGACTAAAAATACATATTTGTAAGGCTACACTTATTGGTCACTAGTGGGGAGTGACTACTCACACACCAACCCCACTGAGGTACGAGAAAGAAAAGGGAAGTGATTTGCACACTCCACTAATTGATGGGGACACTCAAAAGTATTGTGTATTGACATATATATCCTTAGATCATTTGTACTCATGTTCACCCCTGCAAGGGTATAAATGTCAAGATACAATGTTTTTGAGTGTCCCAATCAATTATTTGAGTGTGCAAATCATGTCCCGAAAGAAAAGGTTCGGGCACAATGGTGAGTGAGTCAGCACTCCATATTCGTGCAAACATTAATTATTTTATTACTTGCATATAAAAAGGGACATCACAATTGTCGGGCGGTAAAACGGGCGGGCATGGGAAGAGGCTAGAACGGGCACGAGTTAAACGGACATATATTATACAAATTGCTTTATAAAACATAAAAAATGATGAAATAAATTTATGAAACGTAATACTTTATTTATATTTAAAAATTAAATACTTGGAGCATATAAGTTTTCTTTAAAAACGATTATAATGTTCCCAAATTAAGAGAAAATAAGTGCCCGCTAATGCCATTTAACTTTTCAATGGGCTAAATATGCCCATTTCAAAAACAAATTGGGCTAAATGTGCCCAAATAGGTATGAGTTCTCACAGGACACGAAATATAACTTAAGACTGATACAAAAATACACGTGTTAGCGTTGAGGCTAAATAGGTATGAGTTGTAAATTGGGCGACATGACTAACCCATTTATTGGTTAGAGCAATCGGTGCCTTAACACAAGTTATTCTTTAACTCAGTGTCACGTCAACGCCACATCAGCTTTAACCTTTTCACCTTAACTCACCAAAAAACACCTATTACCTTAACTCACTTTAACTCAATATTTTGGGTTCCACTTTATAATCTTTTTCTTTTCTTTTTATTTACACAAACTGAAATTTTATTAATTAAATTAATATACACTTAATAATACTCCGTAGTTGATATAAAAAATAAAAAAATAAAAAAAAATGTGATTGACTAAAATGGGTTGGGCCTGCTTGGTTAAAAAATAAATAAATAAATAATCGCTTTGCCTCGTCCGACCTCATCTTCAACCTCAAAACACGCACACACCCCAAAACCCAATTAAAAAGAAAAAAACAAAAGAAACGTAAAAGAAAGAATCGTGCTTAATGATGTGTCAAGGCTCCAACGTGCTGCGTTAACGATGGAATAACGCCGGCAATCGGTATGTTAATGCGCCAATAGCGCGCTGATGTGACAGGTTTAACGTGGGGTGCGTTAAAGTACCTAATGCTCTTAGGCATGTTCGTAACTCATTTTAAAGTTGTCAGCCCGTTTAAAAATATACTCGTAATTCAGCATTAGAAGAATACTACAAATTACTTATACATTACTAAAAGTATTTCAGGTTAGCCCAAGCTTATGTTTAAATGTTTATCGTGTTTTTAAAAATGTTTTATCACTGATAGCATTTACCCCATTAACTTTTAATTATACAAGTAATCAAATTTGACACAATTAACTCATTTAATAAACGATTTTGGTTATATGGTTGAACTTTTTGTCATGATAAACTAAACATGCTGGGTTAGAACTGAGATATATAAACTCGCCAACCCAATAACGACACAAATTGCCATCCCGTAAAGATCAATAACAAAAAAAAAGTTCAAATGAGGATTGAAAATTTGAAATACCCTTAACTTTTGAGAGGTTTGGCTACCCCAGATAACAACCCTCAGCGATCCTCATTTTTCCGGTCATATCAGCTTCCTCTCTCCTTCAACCTATAACCGACCTTTTAGACACAGTAACTCAACCTACACTACAAAAAATATACCCTACAAAAATAACCTTTTAATTAATTAAAACACACACCACAACACAAATGTGCTTTGGTGACCGATTGTTGGCTCCTCGACCCTTATAGCTTCGACCTCGACCTCAACCCTCACCCGACAACAAGGCAACATGATGCAACCTTTAGACAACCGAGTCTCAACCGAGACTATTGGGGGTAGCCTAAATGACTTCCAAAATGTGTATTTACAATGTTTAAGAAAAAAAATTGCAAAATATTGAAAAACCGACATAATAGGTTTACATGCCCAAAATTCTCATTATTCACCCCTCTAAGATCAATCAGATTGTGCACTACTGCACTTCAGTAGTCAAGCTTTTTTAATTTGAAATACTCAGATACGCGATCATCTTCTCTGTTATAGTATACACTAGTTAGGTAGCCCGCGCGTTGCGGCGGGTGTGTTTTATGTTTTGTATTTTGTGGGTTGTACGATGTAATTAATAATTTTGTTATTTGAAGTATGCATATGTTTACTTGGAAGCATAATTTTTTTTTGTTTACCGATTTTTTTTTTTTTTCTCTTGTTTGGTATTTTAAAAGAAACAAATTTGTATAAGAAATTTTTTGTAAGTGTATTATTTTTTGTGTTTTTTTATTTTTATTTTTTTGAGAAAACAAATTTTCATAAGGAAATTTATGCAAAAAAAAAAAAAAAAAAAAAAAAAAAAAAAAAAACTGTACCGAGTAATGTAGCGACACGTGGCAAAAAAAAAAAAATATATATATATATATATATATATATATATATATATATATATATATATATATATATATATATATATTACTGTAGCGTACTGTAGCAAGCACTGTAGCAGCTACAGTACTGCTACAGTAACGCTTTCTGCCTTTTAGTATATATAGTAACTAGCTTAGAGACCCGTTGACACCGGGTAATTTTTTAAAGAAATAGAGAAATGAGATGGTATGAAAAGTAATAACGTAAATTTGCTCCATTTAAATTATGAAACAGAGAATGAGACAATGCGTCAATTATCCGATAAGCAATTGAGTTTGTTACAATTAAACTAATAACGTCCAAGCGTTGGCGTCTCTAAAATTGATTGTCTTGAACATAAAATGATGTGTGGGGGCGTTTATCGATTCAATATCGTGCACACCTAATAGTCAATAGATGATGTAAGTAAAAACATGTTGCGACTGATAATATATTATAATTGAGAATATGAGAAAGAAAAAGGGACGTGTGTATTTTACATACCTCTTGAAGTTTGATCATAAACCTTGAAGTACTTCTTGGTATACAACATTTGTTGTAGTTTTAGAGACATTATCATCCTGATCACAAACGACAACCTTCAAACCTTTCTTGCTTTTTACTCTTGAAACAACAATTTATAGTTGTCCATGTGTGAGAACAGGACCAACGTAAACATGTTCCATTAATATATGAAAGAAACAACTTATACATCAAATACCTTGACGATTTCATTAGGTTACGCCTAAAGATGCCATTTAAACAAATCCAAACCTTACTTGAACTATAATTTTATTTTGGTTAAATATAAACAAAATATTACTCCGTAATAGGTATTCGATGGTTGCAAAGCATTTTATATAGCTTGTAGAGCATTTTTTTGTCTCTGCTTCCTTACATACTTGACGACAACTGATGAGTGCTCAAACACTCATCATTTTTGGTCTAATATAAACTGCAAAACATACAAAAACACTCAGAAATGCATCAAATTACTGAAAATATTTCAAAATTGTGTTTTATATGTTTTAGATGCAAAATGAGCAAAAACAAACGAAAAACGCACAAAGTTTGCAAAATTGGCAGTTTCAGTCCCTCAACTTTCATAAAATTACAAAACTAGTCCCTGGATATTCAAAATATAGAAAATTATCACCAAAGGTCCTTTTTAAATCATAAGTGGTCATAATTAGTCCTTTGGTGAAAAATTGGAAAGTTTTGGAAATTTACAGTTTCAGTCCCTGGAGTTTCAAATATTGGCAGAAAAGGTCCCTGGTGGGATAATTTTGAATAAAAAATCATTTTGGGTCCTTGGGAAGTTACAAAAGTTATTTTTAGTCCTTGGTGTGAAGTTTTGAGAAAATTGCATTTTGGTCCCTTAAACTTTCACATTTTGCAAAAATAGTCCTCGGGGTTTAAAATTTTGGAAAAGTGTACTTTTGGTCCTAATAATATTTAAATGTTGTCAAAAGTAGTCCTTGTGGTTACTTTAGAGAAATTACCTTTTCAGCCCCTAAACTTTGGTATTTTGCATTTATGGTCCTTGATGTTTATTAGTTAAAAAACCAAGTGGACTCAAAATAAACAAACCAAACCACCTTTTGTTATTACTAAACCCAATACCCCTAATCCAGTTACCACTACACACCCCCTAGCCCAACTAAATCTAGCCCAATCCCACAAATAAAATAAACAACACCCCGCGTTTATTAAACCCACACTAGGGTCAACCCTAGTCAATCCTCCTTTTCCCCCTCCACTTCCCTCCAAAAACCTGCAACCCTACCCCTGCCTACACCATCATCACACTCCAATTCACCAACACGCCACCCCTACTCTACTACCTTTCCACCACTCCATTCCAAAACATGTTCCCTGCCAAGAGCTACAAGCCAAACTGCTAATACCACTTTTGCCCACCAAAACATAGCCAATGGCTGAGATGAAGACTTAGGGATCCAATGGTTGTGGTGAATGCAGAAGAAACAGAAAGCACAAGTGGGCTCAGAAACCCTAGAAGGGCATTATAAAAGAAAAAGAGAGAAGCAGTTAGAATTATTAGGATTTTTAGAGTAGTTAATAGTAGTGAATGTAGTGTAGAATTAAGTTTAGTTTTATTTTCAAAGTATTGTTAACTTTCTCAGTTTGTAAAACCCTTTTCTGGAATTCAATAAAAGGTCAAAGAGATTTTCTTTTATATCACTATAGTAACTGCTTATTGACCTGCTTTTCATTGCTTATTGCTCAGTGCTCATTGCTATTTACTTTGCTCAGTTCCATGATACTTTTTAGTGCACTTCTTAGAATACCATTAGCTTAATTCTAAATTTCAAAAAAATTTCCAAAAGCACAAAAAAAAATAGGAAGTTGCTTATCAGCTTATTTCTGTCTTTTATTTTCTATTCATTTAAGTTTGTTTAGCATCAACTTAGTTAAATTTATCTAGTTTCTATAACTTTAAGGCAGTTTGTTGAATTTCTCTTTCAATAAAATCAAACAGTCACCACTTTAGGGGTGTTTGGATTTGGATTTAATTTTGTGCACAAGCTTGTTTTAAGTTAGTCATTAGGTGTAGACAGTTGAAAATAGTTCCATTAGGTCATTTATGGCCTAAGATATACAGGGTACCTCATTGAAAGTCAAAGTTGCTTTGATCTCCCCTAGTTGTATCACTGTCAGGATTACGGGATCCCAACTCCAAATTCTAGGTTTAAGATGTGTTCATATAGTTGAATTTAGTTTCATGTTAGTATAATACAACATACCCAGTAGTCTAGGAAGATTTAAAACTCACATTAGTCAACCTTTAGATTTAATTTAAAAGTCAATTTTTTTTTCATGTCTGCCAAGATGGAACAGAACATCAGATGGTTTCTAGGTTTCAAAATAAGTTGAAAATGCTTGGACATTGCTCTTTCATGTTATTTGACAGCTTGTTTTCTTAAATCAAAAAGAAGTTTTCATTTTGAAATACATTTGTGCACTTAGATTTGGGTAAAAAGTAGGCTGTCTGACTATTATAGTTGACCATTCACAAGTGGTTGACTTTAGTCTGACGGTTTAGCATCAATCAACTTTTGGCGCCGCTGCCGGGGAGGTTGTGCGCGTTTATCTAAACGGTTTTTCTGATTAGTGTCTTTGGAATTCGTTCCATTGTACATTTATCCATCCCTTGTTCATATTTTCCTATTTTCAAAACAAAACCGTTCACGAAAACTTTTTAAATCAAGTTTTCAACGAACACAAAAACACAAAAACGTTTTTCTTATCATTTGTACAAAATGTATTTCCAAAAACCCAAAAATATTCACCTTAACCCTCTCACATCTTTGATTCTCATTTCCTCATCCTCTATACACATTTGATTCTTTCTATGTCTCATCCACACTTTCTGGTTTGCCATTGGTGTGGTAATCCTTATAATGATGGCAATTGCCTCAGTTGTGGCATGGTAGAATCCGGAAACGGGTCTGTCTATAACCCAGATCCCTATTCCTACCATGACACGACTGATTCATTCCATCAGTTACCACACCATGATACTCAGCAGTTTTACTGTTGTGAGTACTGTGGTGGTTCACATTACAGTTCCGATTGTCAATCGGGAAGCACGCTTGTCTATGAGCAGTTTCCTGATCACAATTATAACCCTAGCACATACCACCCACAGCCACATCAGTTTCACTGTTGTGATTACTGTGGAGGTCCACACTCTAGCTCGGATTGTCAAACAAGGAATCCATTTCCTTGTAACAATTACGACTATTCGTTTTCAGACCCACCTCCACAGTACGATATGATTCACACAACTCCTCAAGAAACCGAGCAAGACCTTTTACTAAAGGCTCTTGATATTTTAAAAGAACTTAAGGAGGAGTTGGCTACTTCATCGTTTCAAAGCTCTCGTGAGAAATCCATGGCAGAATTGCTTGCTGAAGAACGAGATGCTAAAAACGAATTAAGCAAGGAAGAATTACTTGTCTTAGAACAAGCAGCTAAAACACGTGCCATATTTTGCAATGCTGCTCTTCTCGACGATGATGATGATGATGTTACCCTTGATATTTCTCAATTTTGTGAGGGTTCATCAAGTTCATTTGTTGTGATTCCTTCCTCGGAAAATCAGGGAGAAAAGACTATGATAGAATTACTAGCAGAAGAACAAATGAAATTTATAAAACCCCTGTATGCTAGTCCTTCTCAACTCCCTCAGTCTATTATCACACCCGAAGTTCACACTCACTCTCTGAACATGGGGGATGAGCATCTTAACACTGTTCCTGAAAGGGAATCGGACGAATTCATAAAGTCTAGTGTTGAGATCCTTGTCCCAATCCCGAGAGAGTCACAGGGAACTTTGGATGATATGTGTGATATTCCTTCACCTCTTGAGTGTTCAAACGATCAATTTGAGACTTTCTCAGATTATAGCGATGATTGTACATCTCATGGAGACATCGAGTATATCGAGGCACCACTGCCTCATTCTGATGTTGATCCTCTTCTTGAGGAGTTCGCTGATGAACTTGCTCACATCAATCCACTTTCATTTGAAGGTGATGATGGTCTCCTTGACTTCGAAGCCGATCTGGGAGAAATTGAAAGTCTCCTATCTCAGGATCCGTCACTCACTTCTGATCCCGACAATCCAACAGAGAATAATATTCACTTTGTTCCCGAAACATTCGATACGACTCTCACCAATCCTCTATTTGAATTCGATTCTGAATTCACCATGATTTCTAACAATCCAATCTTTGACGAGGATTGTGATGAGTCCACAATGGAACATGAGTTCACAAATTCACATTTTGTGAATAATTCTCTTCATGAGGAGTTCTCCGGTGAACTCACTCATCATGTCATAACTCCTCCGGAGTTTGATAGCCCGGGGGGAGATGCACTCAATTATGAGAATTTGCAAATTCCCACCCACCCTCCCGGGTTGTTTACGAGCTTAACCTTTGAAATCCAAACTCAGGCTATTGAGCCTCCTCTTGAGGAAGAAGATCACATCATGCTTTTTATCATGATTTTCTTCCTTTTCTTCACCTACAGGGTGACTTCTCTTGTTCTTCACTCCTTCGGGAGTGAGGACACCATCTTTGATCCCGGCATTTTCATGTATCATTATCTTGAGCCGGATACATATCTCATCGGTGTGGAACTTTCACGTGCTTCAAATGTTTATCCAAACATCTTGAATGAAAGTCCGATTGAGATTGCTTCTTCCACATCATGCTTCCCCAAGGACAAATGAATTCGGGGTCAAGTCAAGCTAGCGACTCGGTAAACAAAAACAGTAGCATGCATATAGGGTTTTCACCCTAAGTGTGGGGGAGTCCCCCATGCTATGGTTACAAATGAAGTGAAAAACAAAATGGTGTTTTCCACGCTTAGCTTGTAATGTTGCCCTTTTACGTTCAAAATGTCGGCATAATAGCCGGGATTTTGAATATTGAGGACAATATTCATGCTAAGTGTGGGGGGGTATTCGCTATTATAGCGAATTTTATCACATTTTACCATATAATACCCCCGTTTTTGCCAAAATTTCAAAAATTTTAAAATTTTTTTTCACTGGTGCTTAAAAATTTTTGTGGTAATCAGTCCGCCTTGTCTAAGCGACAAAAAGGATTGGCTAGTCCAGGAGCAAACGGCTCTTGGTAAAGACATCTCAAATCCGTTTACGGTTGGCAATTTGCCCAAAATTGTACGGTTCCTCAACTCCCCAAAAACAAATGAGTTGGCTAGCCCACAAGATTATGGCTTGTGGTAAAGGCCGTGGAAAATCCATAATTGGTAATCAGCTCACCAAGATGTTGACTATTCCATCAAGAGCTGGCTAGTCCAGAAGCAAACGGCTTTTGGTAAAGACTACTCAAATCCGTTGACAGCTGGTGGTTTGCTCAAAATCACACGGTTATCAGGTGTGCCACAGTTCTTACACCTGGCTACTCCAGAAGTGATGGCTTTTGGTAAAGAGTTTTTCAAATCCATCAAGTTTTCAAAACAGTATTGCTAGGGACTAGCAATAGTTTAGTGTGGGGGATTGATGAGTGCTCAAACACTCATCATTTTTTGTCTAATATAAACTGCAAAACATACAAAAACACTCAGAAATGCATCAAATTACTAAAAATATTTCAAAATTGTGTTTTATATGTTTTAAATGCAAAATGAGCAAAAACAAACGAAAAACGCACAAAGTTTGCAAAATTGGCAGTTTCAGTCCCTCAACTTTCATAAAATTACAAAACTAGTCCCTGGATATTCAAAATATAGAAAATTATCACCAAAGGTCCTTTTTAAATCATAAGTGGTCATAATTAGTCCTTTGGTGAAAAATTGGAAAGTTTTGGAAATTTATAGTTTAAGTCCTTGGAGTTTCAAATATTGGCAGAAAAGGTCCCTGGTGGGATAATTTTGAATAAAAAATCATTTTGGGTCCTTGGGAAGTTACAAAAGTTATTTTTAGTCCTTGGTGTGAAGTTTTGAGAAAATTGCATTTTGGTCCCTTAAACTTTCACATTTTGCAAAAATAGTCCTCGGGGTTTAAAATTTTGGAAAAGTGTACTTTTGGTCCTAATAATATTTAAATGTTGTCAAAAGTAGTCCTTGTGGTTACTTTAGAGAAATTACCTTTTCAGCCCCTAAACTTTGGTATTTTGCATTTATGGTCCTTGATGTTTATTAGTTAAAAAACCAAGTGGACTCAAAATAAACAAACCAAACCACCTTTTGTTATTACTAAACCCAATACCCCTGATCCAGTTACCACTACACACCCCCTAGCCCAACTAAATCTAGCCCAATCCCACAAATAAAATAAACAACACCCCGCGTTTATTAAACCCACACCAGGGTCAACCCTAGTCAATCCTCCTTTTCCCCCTCCACTTCCCTCCAAAAACCTGCAACCCTACCCCTGCCTACACCATCATCACACTCCAATTCACCAACACGCCACCCCTACTCTACTACCTTTCCACCACTCCATTCCAAAACATGTTCCCTGCCAAGAGCTACAAGCCAAACTGCTAATACCACTTTTGCCCACCAAAACATAGCCAATGGCTGAGATGAAGACTTAGGGATCCAATGGTTGTGGTGAATGCAGAAGAAACAGAAAGCACAAGTGGGCTCAGAAACCCTAGAAGGGCATTATAAAAGAAAAAGAGAGAAGCAGTTAGAATTATTAGGATTTTTAGAGTAGTTAATAGTAGTGAATGTAGTGTAGAATTAAGTTTAGTTTTATTTTCAAAGTATTGTTAACTTTCTCAGTTTGTAAAACCCTTTTCTGGAATTCAATAAAAGTTCAAAGAGATTTTCTTTTATATCACTATAGTAACTGCTTATTGACCTGCTTTTCATTGCTTATTGCTCAGTGCTCATTGCTATTTACTTTGCTCAGTTCCATGATACTTTTTAGTGCACTTCTTAGAATACCATTAGCTTAATTCTAAATTTCAAAAAAATTTCCAAAAGCACAAAAAAAAAATAGGAAGTTGCTTATCAGCTTATTTCTGTCTTTTATTTTCTATTCATTTAAGTTTGTTTAGCATCAACTTAGTTAAATTTATCTAGTTTCTATAACTTTAAGGCAGTTTGTTGAATTTCTCTTTCAATAAAATCAAACAGTCACCACTTTAGGGGTGTTTGGATTTGGATTTAATTTTGTGCACAAGCTTGTTTTAAGTTAGTCATTAGGTGTAGACAGTTGAAAATAGTTCCATTAGGTCATTTATGGCCTAAGATATACAGGGTACCTCATTGAAAGTCAAAGTTGCTTTGATCTCCCCTAGTTGTATCACTGTCAGGATTACGGGATCCCAACTCCAAATTCTAGGTTTAAGATGTGTTCATATAGTTGAATTTAGTTTCATGTTAGTATAATACAACATACCCAGTAGTCTAGGAAGATTTAAAACTCACATTAGTCAACCTTTAGATTTAATTTAAAAGTCAATTTTTTTTTCATGTCTGCCAAGATGGAACAGAACATCATATGGTTTCTAGGTTTCAAAATAAGTTGAAAATGCTTGGACATTGCTCTTTCATGTTATTTGGCTGCTTGTTTTCTTAAATCAAAAAGAAGTTTTCATTTTGAAATACATTTGTGCACTTAGATTTGGGTAAAAAGTAGGGTGTCTGACCCAGCATTTCCCCTGAACCTCAGTTGCTGGGCAGTTTTCTATTGCACCTAGTTGGTTCATTAATTAGAGTTAGGTTTAGGTTTTTGTAGGTTTAAATAGCCCCCTAGGTAGGATCATTAGGACTACTTTTAGTTTTGCCAAATTAGCTTATTGAGTGCTAGTAAATAAGCCCTCTCTTGGCCTGTTTGGTTACTGTTGCTGCTGAATGTTTTGTTGATTAAGGGTATTGATTTTGTTGCCTGCTTGATCATAGCTCTCTTTATTGTTATTCTAGGTTGTATTATGCTAGTTGTGATTGTTTTTAACTGAGCTTGTGTTGGTTTTGTCTCTTGTGCTTATTTATTGTAACTGCTTATTGCTTGTTTAAATCCACTTTGCACTAGACCTGTCCACACAGACATTTTCACAAGCTCACTTTGAGCTTGTTAATTGAGCTTGTGGTTTATTATTTAGCATTTTGGATAGCTCATATGCTCAGCTACTTGTGCATGCATTTTTATGTTTTCTACTGCTTGTTTCATTGCTTAAATTTGTTCATCAAAGTTGTCCACTCATTGCCTTTATACTGAAGAATCAGTGCAATATGCCACTTTCACAAGCCCCTTTTGAGTTCATCTGTGAGTGTTAACTTTTGTTTTTGGGTTTTTTAGAAATATCTTATATCCCTCTTGCTAGTTCCAGGCCTGAAATTGGTTTCCAAGCTCAGCTGATAAGCCTGCATGTGGCTTTTTCAAGCTACAACCACTGCTCTCTCAGTAAGTTTGAGCTGGATTCACAAGCTTATTTCTAGCTTGTTAATGGGTCCCAGTGTATGACCCCTGGCTTTTTGGACAGCCCACCAGCTCATCTTTCAAGTTCCTAACTTGTATTGAGTTTTCCAGCTTATTAGATAAGCTGAAATTGGCCTCCAAGTCAGCCCATTGGACTGTTTGGTTTTAAGCTATTGAATTTTGCTTATTAGATTGTTTTGGTTTAATCTGTTAGTTTCTTGGGTTGTTTTAAGTTGATTTAAGTTCATATAAGTCATTTGTAGTGTAATCTAACTTTTGATAATCATTTGCATTATTTGCTTATTTTTAAGTGCTTATTTCCTAGTGCCTTTTACCCATTCTGCTTATTTTAGCTTATTTTTCAGTAGGTTTTATTTTTCTTAAGTTCCTAATTGCATTTTAGAATTTTCCTAAAAATTTCAGATTTTTCTTTGCCTTTCTAGTATTTTTAATAAATCAAAAATAGTTTAAGTAATTAATAATTAGTATTTAATTAATAATAAATAGATAAATAGTGTAATAAATATATTTTCTGTTTTAAAATTAGTTTTATAATATTTTAGATTTTTCAAAATTATAATTTCATTTTTCTAGGTTTATTTTATATTTTCTTAATTTTTAGTGTATTATTAAATAGGTAAAAATAGTTTTTAATTAATAATAAATAATTAAAAAAGTCAAAAAAAATAATTTTCTTTTTCCAAAAATTTTCTTTTATCGTTAGGATCGTAAAAATATTATTTTCATATCCGTAGGGTTAACGTAGCTTAAATTTCACTTTTTATTTTGCGCACTCGCGTTTATTTTAATTTTAACTCGCGTTTTATTTAAATAACTTTCACGTTTTTAAATTTAGGTTACGTTATTAAAGGTAGTTTGTTAAATTAAGAAAAACCAAAAACATAAATAAAGTGATAGCTTCTATTTAAGCCGTTTGGCTTATTTTTCTGCTTACGTATAAGCAATTTCTGATTTTAAGTTTCTAGATTACGTTTTAAAGTTAATTAGGTTTCACGTCATTGTTAATATAGTGTGTTTAATAGTTCTCACTTATATTTCCGTAGCGTAATCATTCTAATCACTCAAACCTTTTTCTCATCCAGATTCACCCGATCACGAAACCGTTTGTTTACAATTCACACCTCGTCGGGACATACGACCCGGGGAAACCTTATACTTCCGCGGAGCATTGATCTAGGCTATTTGGCTTTGTTGACCGTTCCTTGGTCAATATAAGTTAGGTGGTTCGGGCTCAATCAACAACCAATCTTTTATGCTTCCCAAACCTTGTCAAATCCTCCAATTAGTTTACCCACCTATTGGAAAACACAGAAAAGATTATTCATTTTCATTCCTTTCATGATTCAATCAAGTATATCAAGAAATAAAAACCTACTAAACTTGTATATAAACATATATAGTCAATTAAAAAAACATTTACTTAATTCTCTACAATCAACCCATGATCATCTTACTTCATAAGTTAGACCATCCTTGTAACAAAATTGTTTATAATGAGACTTAAAACATTAATTATTCGTAAATTTCATATAAAGAAAAGAGACTGACCCGGTCTACTCAGCCCATTATTACCCTATCCTCCCTAATAAGCAATTTCCACTTCTAGTTAGTTGTTTTAAATATGTAATTTAAGCATAATCGAAGTTATATATACCTCTAACAATTGCACAAAGAATCGCCAAGATGTGCAAGGATGAACATGTTTTGTAAAAGTCACTTGTGAAAGCCACAAAAAGATAGCAGTACCGTTGAATAATATTAGCTCATTAGTTGAATAGCAAATGCAATAAAATGTCATTTTACGTTCCTCTCATAACATAAAAGTAAAAAAATGGTTCCCACGAAATAAAAAACGTAAAATAGCTGAAACCAATAGTACCATGTCCACTTTAATTGTGTAGAGATCATAGAAGAAGACTCCAAGAAGCGCTCATTGACCAACTTATAGACCCTACTGTTCTGTCACAGAAAACTGCGAAATGCAAATTCCAATGTTCAGAGAAGTAGCGATGTAAAAAATAGAAAAAGGTGCTCAAAAAAAAAATTCCCGTCTTAGAGAGACTATTGTTACTCAGTTTTGCTAATCTTAATATTCCTAGTTAAATATGTAATAATCATTTTTATGCAACAAACCGGTGTTTGGTATTGTCGCCTAAATGTGTTTATACTATAGTATAGTGGGCTGCAAGATACCATCATGTTAGCAAATATAGATCACTCCATCTTATGAAATATGATATTGAGACTTCCAAACCATAATCACCCCGCACTTGCTGTATCAAACTATTAACCTCTCTGTATATATTGACTAATCTTTCACTTGTCGCCATCATAAGTGGCTTCTTCAAAGTTGCACGACAATTTGATTTTAGGAAATCAGTTTGCTAAACTACTTAAAAAGTTAATCTTGTCTTGAAATAATGTAACTATTTAGAGAAAAACTATTGTATTTTAAGCCACTTTCCAGTCTATTGAGATATTGTACTTTCAGCTAACTTTATTAACCATTTGTCCTCTAATAGATAAAACATAGCCAAACTGACCCTTTCATTAGCAATGGTCAAAGGTGTCAAAATATGATATTTCGTAACAAATTTACTTGTTTGGAGGGTTTACCTCAAGGGATATAAACCTTCGGTCTGCGTGTTATGTGAATACAGGTATTTTCTAATGCACCATCAGGTACAGATGCCTCTAAATTTGGCCACTGACTTTGGCTGTGAAAGATCCTGCAATGGAACACCATTAAATTGACACAATATAACATATTAAATGAGATGTTGGTAATCTTAAAATGACCCATTTCACCCCATTACATGACTCGCCTATATTCCCACATCCACCTTTCATCTTGACATGATGTGCTCATAATGCAACTCTCTTTCTAATTTGCTTTCATTTGATTGGTATTCATATTTAAATCTTAACAATGCTGAGGTTTTCAATTATTCAGAATATGTATCTTTGTACCGCATTTCGTCCCAAGGAATGGATTCATCAGTGCAGAGTGGATCATATGTGGCATTGAGACAGAAAAGTGGGACCTAGACATTGGTGACCAGACGGGCATTGTTAGCCCATCTATGAAATGCATCAATTTTCTAGAAGAATGACATGCCATCATTAGTTAATAAGTGTACGAAAGGTTGATACAGAAGGGATGGTGCTGAGAAATGATATTGAGATAAAGAAAAGTAGGCGTGTTACCTTAAAATTTCTAGCAATTTAAGCAGAGTAATTATTGAAATCCCGAATTATTGATAAGAAGATTAGCACCTGTACAGAAATGAGCTATAAACATACCATGTGACTATATTAACAATTAATGAAAAAGAACTGCTTTAGTTACATCATATCATTTATAAATTTACTTAAACTGTTTCTTTAAGTTCTCAAGTCAAAGATGCTCGAGACCAAAAGCATGCCACTTAGACTAACACCGAACATAGCCTAAAGTAAGTATTGCACCTACAACAATGACAAAACAAATAGGGTTGTGAAAATGTAGTAACTGAACTTAAACTACCAAATAACAGGAAAGTCCTACAATTATTGAGTTAGCGAATCGCAGGCAACCTGTAGCCCGTTTGAACATTTTTGGGCTAAAACAAAACATAACATATATCGACTAACAGGTCAATGATTCAAAGCTGCCACATGTATGATAAATTGGCAAGTTTTTCAGGCAAAAAATTACCATGAAAGTTGGCTTCACGAAGTTCACATAAATGGATTGAACCCGCACCTCTAGATGGATTGCTTGCAACGTGCCCAGTAAATACATATTTTCCATATGCCAAAAAATATTCAACTTTAATTATGAATCTACGTTGGACCGACATTTATATAGATAGTTGTTCTAGGCTCTAGCGAAGCAAAAGAATACGATTCAATCAGTTGTATTTCTACGGTCACTGTATCTCCTAATATAATCTTCCTATTAACTAACATAACAAAATACACACATTTATTAGTTCTTTAATCCAATTTACAAACACATCTTTCAGCCCAACTACCCCAAATTATAGATTTTGAATCTAGTTAAATGCTGGCAAACCTTCCCCTACTGGTGAAAGCTAATTTTGTAAACTCGCACGTTGGTATTCCACAACTTAAGGGGTCTGTCACCATAACTGATGGGAATAAAAGCTGAGAAAAGAGGAAGCCATCGTAGATTCATGATAAGGTATAAATGAATCACAAACATTTAGCTTCTTACCAATTTGTTAGTCAAAAAATGCAGCCGATGCGGCAATAGGCGCGTACCAACACCAAAGAAAAGTGAAAAACGGAGTCGCGGGACCTGTAGATGCAGGAAAATAAGTCATCCTTTTATACAAAGATGATAATGCCCAGTGTGAATACTTACATGATTCCCGGAAAGATATGCTATACCTCCAATTGAATCCTGTACAAACCATTTCAACAGTCATTTGGCGGTCGAACCATGTTATCAAGGGCTGTTCAGATAGATGCAGTTTGGTAGCTTACCCGACCTCCTGTTTGTGAAAGAACATGCAAAAATAGTTGTCAGACTACAAAAGTTGCACAGCCTCAACATTTCGTTTTTGGCACCAACCACATGAACAGGTACAATAGCGTGGTAAACGAAATATACTTACCTACAAATATTTGCCCCAATGAGAAAGGAAATCACACAAAGAAGACAAAAAGAAATTACCTACAAATATTTTACCAAATGATAAAGGTAATATAACTGTTATTTGGAAGATATATTCCAGTAATTACAAATAATGACTAAAACTCCAATTTTCAACTACATTAGCTATACCAAGATTGCCCCACAATTTAGAATCAATGCTTTAATTTAGAACTCTATAAAAGAAAGAGATAGGCCACTTCTTTAAGCACGACCTCCTGAACATCACATATTTTAGGACTAATAATCTCGCACACACAAGATTCAATTGCAGGATACAGAAAAGAGTTTTTGATACAAACATTACCCAACAAATTACATCCGAAGGGTTTCAAGGTTTTTATTATATGTGATTCTTAAAATCTGGTGCAACTAACTGTAAGAAATCGCATTATTTAAGAATATCAATCAGAACCTTCTTTTTGTCTTGAGACACTACTTACACTGCAGCATATTATTCTTAGTAATAACTAATAACATATTATGATTTCAGAAAATCCTAACTTGTTTCAGTTACTAAACAGCAGCATAATAAATTAGTACTCCAAAATAGCATATATGTAAACGGTGTACATAAACTTCGATCTTTGTTACCTGTAATGACTTCTAACAACCTCGACCTCGATAATTGTTGTTGTCTGTCTGACTTGCCTGTACCTTGACTCACAGACTCTTTTAGTTCATCAGACTTTAAAAGACAAGTCCCTGAGCCCTGAGATTCTAGCTTCAGTAAGTGCTCTAGTAAAACTTGCACACGTAATCTGTTATAAGATCATCGTTGCAGGCCACATCTAGACATGGTTTACTTTTGCCCAATGTGTTTAAAGTAGAGCACCTATTACAGGAACATATTTGTGCGGATCAGCAAACCGTCATTTATATCATGTATAGTAGTTTAGCTCAATAGCAAACCTTTTCCCTCTTGCGCTTAATACCCTGACTTTGAAACATGCATGGTAGTTACACGAACAGAAACGATACTAACAACACATTCCATGAACCAAAACAACCGATTTTTTGGATTAAAACTTTCAATTTGAATTATTTTTGTAAACTCATTGATAGCGATGTGGTGGTGTTGGCAATCGAATTTGATTTGCTACTTCTTCATTAATCTGTAAGTTATATATTTTCTTTCAATTTCGTTTCAATGTACTATAATTTTTCTTTCTCATTAGCTAATCCCATTCTGACCCGTTTACACACTTTTGTATGTGATTTAAAAGCAAATATCACTACTACGAAATACAACATGAGAAGATGAAGAATGACAAAGCAAGTTATAGTTAGTCTTACTCAAACCAAACAAATTATAGAACCTGAATATATAGTGCCTATATATCAAGAAAAACCTGCACTTTATAAAAACTAAAATCCAAAAATTACTTATATGATAAAAAATAACAATCGACCACAGTTTTCCCCCAATTTATAAAAACTAATTCATGCAATTAATTCTCCCCTATTTTTTCTAAGGTTTTGCTACAACACAATTGAATCGAGAAAAAAAAAAAAAAAAAAAAAAAAAAAAAAAAAAAAAAAGTGATTATTCTCCCAATTTTTTTAGGGTTTTGCATCCACACAAATGAACTGAACAAATCAAATATATTGAATTCAATTGAAGCAAAACTAATTCATCAAAATACCTGTACTATGTGATTCAAGAATACTTTATAACATTATAAGCAATTCAAAACAAATAAGTAACAAAACTATTGAAAA